>CAJNRD030001119.1:829475-1133407 GCA_905319865.3 Cotesia congregata
ACAATTGAACTTACTGTGATAAAATAACAAATAAAAATAAAATAATATATATATATATATATATAGGTTTTTTTTTTTTTTTTTATAATTATTAGAAAGCCGAAGTTGATAAACAACTAGGAGGAATTAAAATATCATTAGAACAAGCAGAAAGACGTACTCAAGAAGCTGAAAAATGTCTTCAAGAGCTTAACCAAGGACAAGCAACAGCTGATCAAGAAGCTGAAAGAGTTGCTAAAGCTCGCTCTGAATTGGATCAAGTCAGAAAACAATTCGATGAAGCTAAAACTGAAAATTTAGCTCTTATAGCAAAAATTGATTTTATATCATCAGAAAAAGCAGTCTCTGAGGGTGATCTTCATGATTTGTTGGCTCAAAAAGAAGAATTGGATTTACGAATAAATCAATTGGAAACTGAAATTGAAAGAACTCGTGCGCAAGGAAAAAAAGATCTTGAAACTACTCAGTGTGAGTTGATTTTAAATAGCATCTCTTGTGCGGAAGCTATGATACAAAATGCATCAAGTGCTATTGATAATCCGGCTATATCGGCTTTAACCTGTACCCCAGATTATCTTGAAGGCTTATTAAATCCTGCATTAAAATTATTAAATGATCTAGAAACTTCATATAAAAGTTTAGAAACTGATTTTAAAGATGGAAAATCACTAATTCGTACTGTATCAAATGTTGCATATAATTTAGCTATATATATAATTCACGCAAAATCAACTTCAAATACATCAACAGACATATCACTTGATGATAAATTAACTGAAGAATGTAAATTACTTGCTACTCAATCGCTGACAATGCTTACCAGCATAAAAGAAAAATCAACCAATTCTGTAGATATGATAAATCATGTTAAAACACAATTGAATGTCATTTCAACTGTAGCTAATACTTTATCGAAAGCGAGAGGTAATGTTGATCTACTTGGTGATTTAGTGGAGAATGAACTTCACGGTATGGATAAAGCTATTGAAGAAGCAGCTAATAAAATGCAAGAGATGCTTAATAAATCACGTGCTGATGATTCGGGATTAAAACTTGAAGTGAATGGAAAAATTTTGGATTCATGTACAGAGTTAATGAAGCGTATTAGAGTTTTAGTCAAAAAATCTCGTCTGTTACAAACAGAAATAGTTGCCCAGGGTAAAGGTACAGCTTCGGCTAAAGAATTTTATAAAAGAAATCATCAATGGTCTGAAGGTTTAATATCTGCTGCGAAAGCTATTGCGATGGGAGCTAATTTTCTGTTAGAAGCTGCTGATAAAGTGGTATTGGGTAATGGTAAATTTGAACAGCTTGTCGTTGCGTCACAAGGTATCGCTGCATCAACAGCTCAATTAGTTGTAGCAAGCAGAGTGAAGGCTGACAAAAACAGCAGGAACCTAGCTGGACTTTCAGAAGCTTCAAGAGAAGTTACCCAAGCTACGGGTAGTGTTGTTGCTACTGCCAAAAGTTGTGGACAACTTATTGAAGAAAATGGTAAATATTGAATCAGTAATATCTATTTTAGTACAATTTCAATGCATTTGCCTTGTAAAAATTTTTTTCATTGTTGTAATTTTTTTAATTTTAATAGATGATTTGGATATGTGTGGATTAAGTCTCCATCAAACCAAAAGACTCGAAATGGAAGCGCAGGTACGCGTTCTTGAGTTGGAACAAGCATTGGAGACTGAAAGATTAAGACTGGCTGCGCTACGTCGTCATCATTATCAGATAGCCGGTGAAAATGAACAGTGAACAGAATTATTAATATTTATTGATTAATATTAATATATTATATATGTGACAAATTTTGATTCATTTTATCTCAACACTAAATGACTAGTTAATGAGTACTAAAATTATCATTTAGACGTTATAAAAATAAGATGGAGAACTGTTTACTACATGCCCACAGAGATTCAATGATACTTTTGACATTGAGCACGGACTTTTAAAAATACAATTGACATTATTGATAAACATATATTATTTGCATTAAATTGCAGATTAACTATTAATCATTATTTAATTATTAATTTTTTTTTTTTTTTATTTATTATATTTAATATTTTTTCTTTTTCCATGATTAACATATGAGTACACTAACTGTACTACAAATGAAAGTAACAACTGAGACTAAACCAACGACCTTTAGTAAATAAATATTAATTTATTAAAATATATTAAAAACGATTTTAAAAATAAGATTAATTTTTATGTAATTACATTAAATTATACATACCTACAAATTAATTAATTTTACAACTTGTGTATGTAATCAATATTTATTCCTTTGATACAATTTAATAAGTTTGTCAATCTAGTTTTTGTACTAAAAAAAAGAAAAAAAAAAAAAAAAAAAAAAATTATACAAATTTGTTATTAAAAATAAAAATAAAAATTTTGAAATGTACAAAGCAAAATAAAACAATTTATTTATACTAATCCCGACGTCAATAGTTAAAGGATCAGTTTTAAAATAATTAAAAATATTAATTTATGGAATTTTTTTTTATTCTACGGATAAATTTTAATTGTTGACATAAAATTATGATGTCTAATGGAATATTTTCATTTGGACGCACGCTTTATTTATTATTAATACTTTTAATAACATGTATACATTTAAATATTTTATTTATTCTGAAAAAAATCGAATATCAAAATAATACTCTGATTTTTTAGTTTTTGTCATTCAAATTAAAAAAATTACATCTTATTTAACAGTTCGATCATTGATATAATACATAAATATAATAAATATACATATATATTATATTTGTACTAAGATTTAATATTGACTCATGGAAAAAAATGCTGCGAGTAGAAGTATTGATTTTGAACATCATATCGTTTGTGAATATTTTATGCTCAATTTTAATATACGAGAAGTAGGTATACGAAATGTTTAATTGAAATATTTTAAATGCGATAGCAATAATAGCAAAATTTTTTTTCGTACTGTATACAATTTACTTTATCATAATTTTACATGTCCAAATTCGATAATTTTACCCTATTATCATCGAAGATCTATCAAGTTAATTATAAAAAGTTTGAACTGGAAGATCAATACGTACTTAAATGTTCAGAAATTAATTTATAGATATTTTATTTATCACTATTAACATTTTAAATCAGTTGTTTTCAGTTATGACATCTCTGTTAAAAAATATTTAAAACAATTTTTTTCCATGAGAAATAGTTGTAGAAACTAAACTGTCATTTATTTTTTATAATATAGAACACCATTAGATTATTATTATTAAATATTTTTAAATATTATTATTTGTTTAGTGTGGTGACCTTTCATGAATAAAGCTTCGGCCAAACATTAGAAAATTAATATCATTTTTCAACTCAAAAGACAAATCGTTTGAAAGCTTTTCATTTTTTTACATGTCATTATTTATTAACTTTTCAATTTCAATTTTCCGTACATAATAAATATTTTTTTCTTTTAATACAACACATTCGCTAAAATAAAAATCATAATTATTCAAGTATCACTTAATTTAATAAATTTTCAATAATATTAATCGATCTAAGAGAAAAATATTATTGCCATTCGTATCATAATTTTTATTGTTCATTTTATTCATTCGTTCTGTTCTGTTTTTCAGTACTCTTCTTTTTTTTTTTTTTTTACAATATATACATCTTGATAGTTATACAGCCAAAATGCCTATTTAATATATTTTAAACAATCGAACATCTACTTGGTAGACTTATGAAATATTTACGTTAATTATATACGCTCTCTATCAATAATTTCATTTTATGTAATTTTTTTCTGAGTACGATAAGATTAATTTTTTACATTTTTCTGCAGTTTAAAAATTAAAAAATATTCATTTTATGATAACGGGAAAAAAAAAAAAAAAAAAAAAAAAAAAAAAAAGTATTCAATAGCGTTATTTTTTCATGAAATACTACATGTGTCTCACACGACAAAGAAAATTCCAGAATAATCGACTTTATTACAGACATCCATTGCAATTGTCAGATCGGTTTTAATGATTCACCTAATAATCTTTTAATACCCGACTGACGGGAGCTTCATCGGTACGTGGCACCAAGCCAACAATCAGATGACTCAACGCAGTATAACACCGACGTGAACGTTAATTTTTTCTTTTTTAATAATTTATCTATTTTTTATTATTTCTCGTTTGAAATGAAAAAAAAGTTCATGTACTTTCATGGTACATGAAACTAAAAATATTAATTGAAGAAACGTTATTGTTAACCTTCAGCAAGTATCTCCATTAACAATCTTCTAAGACTATCAAGACCCGTTAAAAACCCGCAATCAGGTCCTTGATGTACTGTTGAATTAGAATGGCATGCTACTGAACTTGAGGCTATTTTATGTTCAAATGTTGTATGCGCGAAATCAATCATTCTAACATCGACCATTGCATTTTCAGGGGGGTTTTTATTATCATGTTTAACTCTAAGTCTCTTTGTCGCGCTTTTAAGCTCTTCCTCTTCATCTTGATGATTTTGACCTTCATAAATATCCAATCTATGGCCTGGTCGTGTTCTTTTCAATGAGCATTTACGACCTAGATCTAAGTCTGAGCTGATATCATCTGAATTTGTTATCGTGTGTTTACCAACACAACAATATTCATTATCACTATCACTACTACTACTGTTACTGCTTGAAGTACTAATATTGTGACTGCTTAGATTACTTTGAGTGTCTGTAAACGTCCAACTGTCATAGTCTTGACTTGGTACCACCGTTGCATTAATTAAATTAGATGGCGGGTCCATAAAAACAGTTTCCTCATTTATTGGATAAAAACCCGTAGCATGTTTGGCTCCACGCGCTGCTGCTTCACCAAAAGCACGATGTAAGATTGTTTGATTAACTTCTTCATGACCAAGATTAAAATCCGTTGACGCATTGCTGTGGCTACCATCTAGGAAGCTATCCGAATCATGGGTAAGATTTTCAACAAAACTTGATGATTCATTGGATTCTTCTTCAACGCCGAGTGTTGTTAATGGACTTCTTGAACGACTTGAGTAATCTTCTATTTGAAATCCCTCGTAAACAACTAGCAAGGAGCTGTAATAGATAATAAATAAAATAAGTTTATGGGTGTTTTATTTAATTAGTTGTCGTTGTTAATCTTTAATGCTTAAAGAGACTTGACCGTGAGAATAAGAGAGATGATGTTTGGCCCTTTCTCGCGCCCTTCAGCAGTCCGGAGGCTGTTGAATATTACACGATATTCCCTATTGCACTGGTGGAATCGTATGATGCAATTCTACTCATTTGTGTGTTGTTACGATTTTTTGTGATATTTTTTTTTTGTTTTTTGATAATTTTTTTTTTTATCAAGAGAAAACAAAAAACAAAGTTTTCTTTTATGCATGAAAATGTAATAAAGATGAAAACTTACCAAGAATAAAAACGATAGCTGCTCTGTCTCTCAATAGCTCGACGAAGACTTTCCAATCGAGTAATTACCCGTTGAATCACGTGAGTTCTAAGGCAGTAACCATTGTGGAAGAAGCGATACAGTGCAGCTTTGAAACCCTCCTCGTTCAGCTCACGGCCCCAGTATTTATCTCTTTTCACGTACTGATCAATATCTGCTTGATAAACCTAATTCAAAACAACACATATTTTTTATTTTCTTATTGACAAAATATGTAAACACTGATTTCTTTAAACAATTGTATTTTTTCTTTACACCAAATTTTCGTAAAAAATTAAACTCACCTGCATACCACACAATCTCACTCCCAAAGACGCAGATGTACTTGCGGCACATTTAGCTATTTGTTTACTACGTTTTTCTGCCGAAGCATCATCTCCGTGTTGTCTTGTTCCCATTTTTAAATCCAATATACAAGGATGAGTGTAACAACATGTTATATTTTCTAATAATAAAAAATCTATATTTATTATGTTAAGGAAATAAATTTAATTAAAAATTTATCATAAAAATTATTTGCGGCATAATGGCCGAGCGGACTAAGTCATTATCCCCCGTTAGTTTGTTTTCGTGCATCTTGTCGTGAGGCGAGGGTTCGATCCTCGACGGTTATTCGAATAGTTCCAATACCAACCGTCGGAGATCGCTCCGGTAGTAGCCGACTGTACTGGCATGGGTTTTTTCTCTCTGTATGGGTTTCCTCATCGCCACTATTCCAACAACCGATAGAAAGGGGTGAATACCGTACAAAAAGCACAAGTCGGTCCACAGCCGCATTGGAATGAAATTATATGTTGATTATAAAAAAAAAAAAAAAGCGGAGAACATGTTGATAATAAAAAAAAAAAAAGGCCATTTGGCACTAGCCAAGATGGAAGGTAGATTTCATGTAATCCATGATTTTAATTTCGATATTATGAATAATTATTATTCCTCAAGTTTATCAGAAAAGTAAATCGGCTGCCAAATTTTAAAATACAGTGATTTATTAGATGTTCGAAAATTTCAAATGGCTGCCATTTCTAAACTATTTGAGGGATTTAGCTCATTTTTGAACTCGTCCAAGCTAATTGTATATAAAATAAGTCTACCAAATTTCATAAAGATTCATTAAGAATGTTCTGGGAGTAATCGTGTCCACAAGTCGCGTTGCGTTGTGTGCTTGTCTGAAACTGATTCAAATGACATTCAGCTTCTTAAACTTTTAGAGTAATTGATGAAAAGTAAATTTGTTATAGATTAAATTAAAGAGAATTTCATAAGGTTTAAAACGAAATGCAGAAAAACGATCTATCATTTCTCAATAAAAAGTTATTCCCTAGTAAAGTCACCAAACATGTGATTTATTAGATTTTCGAAAATTTCTGGCTGCCATTTCTAAATTATTTGAGGGATTTAGCTCATTTTTGAACTCATCCAAGCTAACCCTGATTAAAAAAAAAAAGTATTAAGACAAAGAGAAAAATATTGAAAAGAATCCAATATTTTTCAATACTTTTTTCTTTGTCTCAATACTTTTTTTTATTCAGGGAATTGTATATAGAATAAGTCTACCAAATTTCATAAAGATTCATTAAGAATTGTGGGAGTAATCGTGTCCACAAGTCGCGTTGCGTTGTGTGCTTGTCTGAAACTGATTCAGATGACATTCAGCTTCTTAAACTTTTGGAGTAATTGATGAAAAGTAAATTTGTTATAGATTAAATTAAAGAGAATTTCATAAGGTTTAAAACGAAATGCAGAAAAACGATCTATCATTTCTCAATAAAAAGTTATTCCCTAGTAAAGTCACCAAACATGTGATTTATTAGATTTTCGAAAATTTCTGGCTGCCATTTCTAAATTATTTGAGGGATTTAGCTCATTTTTGAACTCATCCAAGCTAACCCTGATTAAAAAAAAAAAGTATTAAGACAAAGAGAAAAATATTGAAAAGAATCCAATATTTTTCAATACTTTTTTCTTTGTCTCAATACTTTTTTTTATTCAGGGAATTGTATATAGAATAAGTCTACCAAATTTCATAAAGATCGACTAAATAATTGATATAGTAACGAAATTCTGTGTGAATTTTGACACAAGGGCCAATGCAATAGATAGATTTTATGAAATCTACCTAAAAAGTGGAGAATATGTTGATAATAAAAAGGAGTTGAAAAATTGTGGAGATAATATAGAACGGAAAGTAGTAACCTTGTAAAAACCAGAAAACGGTATACAAGTAAAACTCAAAATAATAATAATAATAATCATAAAAATTATTCAATACTTAGCATCTATATAATTTAAAAAAGAGTCAATTTGTTTTTAAGTATTTAAAAAAATTATACAAATTGCTTTTATAAATAAACTAAAAAAAAATTTATGTAAATATTTGTCAATTGTTAAATTATATATTATTATAATCGTAATGATAATATTTTTTAGCAAAGATTGAATAAATAATGGCTTGATTATTCAGCTTAAAATATTTTAACACACTACCAGACAGCTTAAAAAGTTTATTGTAAAGCTTGTTATTGTTTATGATCATGTCTGAATTTCATTATTTCAAATGGTAATTTTTTGATAATATTTAAAATTAAATTAAAAAGGATACATTGTTTATTTGAAGAACTATCCAAGTGTGATTCAGGTTTCAGCACATCAACTGTACTATTCTTACGATGAATTTTCATTCTGTAAAATTCAAATGTTTGTTAATAAAATAGTTTAAAACATTATTTGAACTTATGTATTAGAAAAAGTACAACTATATATACCAATATAATAAATAGACATTTTAATAATTATTTATAAATTAAAATAACTCTGATCAGTATATTTGGAATAAAATTTTTTATTGTCAGAATTGAAAAAAAAAATAAAAAAATTAATTTAATATGAAAAAAAAATTTTTTTTGTTGTACAAGTAATAGGTACAAATATTACTTTTAATTATAACAATATGAAAGCTATAAAAATTTATATTAAATTTTTTGATGATTAATTTGGCATAGATATTAAGGAAGTAATTTAGCTGCCAAAAAAATCGTTGGTCATTTATCGCAGACATTCAAATAATAATAAACTAAACGATTAAGTGACGTTACGCTGATACATTTAATCTTTAACAGACAATGAGGGTAAAATTTATCATTTTTTTATAACTGAATCATTTTTATAATTTAAGTATTTTACAAAGAATTAATAAAAATTAAAATCTTTTCAATTTTGTTATAATATTTTTGACCCTTATTGCCATAAAAGAAAAATACGTTTAGATGTTCGCTTATTAGTTAATAAAAATTAAGCTTTGCATTTAATAAGTACAAGATAATAATAGTAATCATAAGACTTATAAAGGCTAAAAACGCGTTTTTTTTTTTTGTTTTTATTTTTATTTCAGAGTTATAAAATTTTTAGTATTGTACCAAGGGTAAAACAGCACTTTATTGTGATTCGCCTGTGGTTTGTTACGTCACATACAATTGAGATTGTAGCATAAGAAGCTCAGCATCCCACGAAGGGAATGTAGGGCCCTCGTATGAACCACAAATGCCACCAGTTGTGCAAATTCAACAAAGCAGTTGTGTGACTGCAACCCGTAACATGGTACCATAAAAACTTGTATGCCCTTACTGCAAGTTAATGTTATTGGTTTTTCTTTAATTTAAATATTATTCTACCGTCTCACGGAATTTCACGATTTTAATATATCTTAATTCATTCATATTAATGTTATTTACCACAGATCATTAATAAACAGATAAGAACTGATAAATATTTATTAAAAATATATTAAAAAGATGTTTATTTATTTTTATTACCTAAGGACGTCATCGCGTTTTCGTTTAGTCGAACTTTTGCCAACTTGAGCCTGATGATGTGATGAATTTTCAGCATCTCTAAAACTTGGACTGTAACGCTTCTCTACTTCACCGCAACTACTGGACGCCTGAATAACACCTGAAACATCAGCCAGTTAATTTAATTTTTTTTGTTTAAATTAAATTTTTTTTTTGTATTCTGTTTAATTATGGAAGGGATAATAACATTCATCTTACAATTACTTTAGTATATTGTTGTCATAACTTTTTCTATAAAAAAGAAAAATAATTATTACCGTAGATTAATATACGTTCGTTTAGTTTATAAAATATATTTAATAGTTATTAATTTTAAATATATACATATAAGACCCACCTTTATTTGGTATAATTTTTTGGACGTATTTTCGATTAAAAAATATATGCTCAGAGATTATTTTCAGATAATTATTGTAAACAATATAAAGTATGAAAAGCTTTAAATTTTTATAATTTTAATGAATTGTTAAAAATAAAAAAAAAAAAATTGAAACAATGAATAAGAAAGATGAAGAAAGAGAAAAATGAAATACTTTTTAAAACTTACCTTATTTGAACAATTGAAGTTTTATTGCCCCTTTTAATTGTCACAGCACAGAATTAGATATTTATTGCACGCAATTTATTTCGCTATGACAACAAATAAATAGTCACGAGTGAAACGATTTTATGCATCAAACAAAATTATAGATGAAATGTGACGCCAAAATATTTTAAAACAAATGAATGAATAAAAAAAATATATAAATGTGTGCATTTTTGTATTGTTTGTGTACGTGCAATTATATACGTATGTACTAATAATTTTTACTATAAATTAACGCAACTTTTTACAAAATAATAGCTTTTAATAATATTATTTTGATTTTTTATTCTTACATAAATATTTGTATACAAAATGTTTTTTTTTTTTTTTTTTTTTTTTTTTTTTCTTTCTTTCTTATTATACAAAACAATAATAAATTTGATAATTATCGATCAATTTTAAATTATGATAAAATAAATTCGCGCAATTATTTGCGTGGGAAATGAATAATCGATCTATATAAATGACGTCGGCATACAATATATCTACAACCATGATTTAAAAGATCTAAGCAACATTGACAAGTGGAATAACAAGACATTCACAATTGATTTTATTAATTTTTTTTTTTTTTTTAAAGTAGTAAGATTATAAATATTAAAAGAAAAATATATGCATAAATAAATGAACAAATATAGTGTATAAGAAAGTGAAAGGTTTTTTTTCTTAACTTAAAATTGCACAATTCATCTGATAAATTTTAATTAAAATGTAGTTTATTAAAAATAATTTAACATATTTATTATTTTTTGTTTTTCGATGATCTTACCTTTGAATTTAGGGACAAACATTTGTATATCTTGAGGAATGTTTCGATAAAAGTCCAACTCTCTTTTATTCAACGGCTTGCATATTGTATTTTGATTGAGGAGTAACAGACGAGTGTGTCCTCCAACCTGTAATAAAACAAATAAAAATTGTACATTGATACATATATACATATACATATAGATATCTCTTCTTATGATTATTAAATAAAATATTTTGAGTCGATAGTCGAAGGACATTTCAGCTGCATCAAACGAATAGCTTTAATCGAATGCATCCTAAATTAAAAATAAAAAAAAAAAGTAGGTCACAGTGTAAGTGTATAGTTTGTCCTAAATAGTCTTGAGAACTGGCAGAAACCATTGGAGAAATTTTTTATAATTCTATAACTGAGCTTATGAAAAAATAAATTTATCAAGGAATTTTAATCAAGATTTTTTTTTTATCCTTACTCATAAAACAAATAAATAAACAAAAATTATTTAAAAAAATATGTGTAAAGTATTGTTCTTAAATTATAACTTTATATTTTATGATTGCCTATAAAAATTAATACTTAAAGAAACATTTTTATAAAACTTAATGACTCATGCGGGTTATATATATTAATATATATATAACGATAATTAACATTTACGTGTTGACATGTCAAGTTTACAAACATGTAATATAATAACATAAAAAATAATCTTAAATATATTATACTTACCATATGTCTCGATTATTATCAAGTTTAAATAACAAAACAATTTATATGTAATAATTTCAATTTTGGTATTATTAATTTATTAGATTTAATTTTCGTGAATTGTTGTGACACGTGTTTACTGACGTCAATATTAGTTTAATAAATAGTTTGTTTAAGTTAAAGAGTAGTAAATACTACAAATATAAATAGTATTTTTATTAATAACAATAGAATGTTATTGTTATTAATAAAAATAAATTAATAATAACCTGATTATTGAGTGGGTGCAGAGCAACTTCCTCATCATGTTCTTGACGGAATGCAGTGGCTGATGAAGACGTAGAGGATGAAATTGGGGATAAGTTGGTGCTTAAACACTTGGGATCAGTTTCTCCCATACCCCAAGCACTCGTCAAGTATACCATACCAACTTACGTTTGTTTGTATAACAAATAGCTAATCAATCAAATGTTTATAAATTTAATTGCTTTTATAATTAATTTTAAACTTCTTCCACTGAGTTATTGTATATTTTATAACCTTTTGTCTTTTATCAATAATCAATATCTATATATATATATATATATATATATATATATTTATATACAATAATTTACACTTAACATACAATGTTTTACACTAAATAAAACAAAAAAATGCACTTGAGTTCTTAATTAATATACTGAGGCAGTGAAAGGGAAAACACCATTTAATTATCAGTATTATAAAAAAAATTTTATTAGCTTTGCTTTAACATTAAACAAAGACAGGAAAAGAAAAGAAAAGAAAAGAAAAAAAAAAACAAAAACAAAAACAAAAGTAAAAAAAGTTTGAATTGTCAAGGTTTATAGAGCAATACACATACACTACTAGTGAAACTTATCAGTGATGTGGCTCACGCTCTACTCGTTCAATTTTTTTGTCAAACTGAACCTGAACACTGCCTACCATTACAACAAATTGTTAACGCGATTATCATATCAGTTGTAAATTTGGTGGGGATAAATGTTCAGTCTCTGATATGTAATAACACAATGATGACAGTTAGGAAAAAATCTCATGATATGAAAGAAAATCAGGGATCCTCAACTGTCTTCTGTAACCTCGAGTTATACATTGAATTACAGTATGTATCGACGTTTTTTCTTCTCACGAATGCGATGTCACAACCCTCTTTCACGTAACTTCGAGAACAAGAATTATACGAGTACTGCTCTAGGGATAAATTGTTGTGCATTCGAGGAACTGATCGCCACGCTCTCTGTATATAATATCAGGAAGTTCAATAATAATAATAATTATATAAAAAGTTCCATGAGCGGGAATGTCAAAAACAATGATATTGAAATTTTTTTTAATTATAAGTAAATTATGAAGTAAATATCTATTTACATCATATGTTTTTAATAAAAAATTTTTTTTTTTCAGAAAGAATTTCTAACACTTGAGGCGATTTCATCAAAAGTTTCTCTATACATACATTTAGGACGAACGATGTTAGCATAAAAACATCAACATCGTACTATCGATTACTTTCCTTAACAATAAACATAAACGATTAGATTTCATTACCAGAGTTAAATCATATGAAATTACAAATTATTTTAAAAACTTTTATTTAACAAGCTTATTATTTTTTTTTTGTTTCATAATTTATTTGATGTAATTGTTTAAATGAATATTAGTACTTCATTTCTCTGCTAAACTACTTGTTTATTCGTGGAATAGAAATTGTTATAATTATTATTTGATACCTTGGTACCTTGCCGTGTAGAGTGCGTAACTATGCACTCTACTCCATTTAAGCATTTAAGTATATTTAACATTCACTGTAAATACAGTTAGACGTTTCTGGACTGTCAAATTTTATACATCTGTCATTACATTACCCTTTTTTTATTCAGTAATTAATAAATAAAAAATTATTTTTTCTCTCTTATTTAAGATTTGATAAAATAAACCATGGCTGATTCAAAGTACGCTGACTTGCCCGGAATTGTAAGTATTTTAAAAAAATCATCTTGAATTAACTAAATAAATTTTGTTGAATAAAATATTGGTGCTAAAATAAAACATGTATGTGCAATATTTACAGGCTTACGACCAAGTAGATGTTTACGAGACCACAGATTTACCTGAATCTGAACAGTATTCTAACGACAATGAGGTTAACAATAAACCATCTATTAATTATATTTGTTATTATTTTGTTTTTTTTTTTTTTTTTTTTTAATATTAATTTAAATTTTATCAATAGGACGAAACCGAATCAATTGAAAAGTTACACATTAATGCGAGTGAAGCTTTCAATAAATTTAAAGGAAAAAGTGTTGCCACTAAAGGTGTTGATTTTTCTGACAAGATTTCAGGAAAACCAAGGACTGGATACAATGCTGTGTATGTTGATATGTTGATAATGTTATTCATTTTTACTCTATAACAATTAAATAATGATAAATTTGTTTGTTCAGCTTTGGAGTATGGGAACTTCCTGGTGAAGGAGAACAAGAGACACTGATACAAAAATATCAACGACTTCAATGTGAAATAAAGGAACTTTATGACGAAGTTAATGCACTCAAAGTATGACATTTTTGCTCAACTAATGTTTTTTTATAATAAATAATTAATTACATATTTTGACGTATCGATTAAAATTTAAATTTAATTACAGGAGAATGCTAAAGAAGAAGGAGAAGTTAAAAACGCAGCCGACATTTTGGTTCAGGTGGAAGATATAGGGAAGCAATTGAGTATTTTACGAATTGATGAATGCCTTGGGACTGATTTAGTTTCTACGTTGACTGATCCTCAAGGAACAAGATTCAAGTAAATAGATAATTTTTCAATTAATATTTTCCACTATTATGTAATTTTTAAATTGATTAAAATATTTATTTTCCAGACAACTAGAATTACAAATAGAACAATTTAAAAATGTTGGAACCGTTGATAAGAAGCCAAGTGACAAAGGTTCAGGACAAACTGATAAAGTTCCACCAAGTGGAACATTAAAGTATGAGATGATTTATTTACCTGAAAGAGCCCGAATGCAAGAAACAGCAAGAATAGCTCAACTGGAGCAACGTTTAGCACGAATGGAAGGTGTAGTGGGTTCAGGTGATGACAAACTTGCTAAATTTACGCCAAATCTCAAGACACAAGGAGTTATCGAAGCTATACAACAGCTTGCTGCTAAATCTGCATTGTTAGACAGTACTCAAGTAGAAGTTATGGAAGGTAGAATCGCAACTTTGTGCCATCGATTGGATTCAGTAGCTCAAAAAAAATCGGCATTATCTGCCGACACTGAGCGTGATCAAAAGATTGCAGAAATGTATAACATAGTGCAAAAAACAGAGCCTATGGCTCAAGTTCTACCAGAAACTATCGAAAGAATGATTGCTTTAAATGCTATTCATTCTAGAGGTATTTATAATTATATTTTCTTACAAATTAATTTGGTAATTAATCAATCAATTTATTTTACAGCCGCAGAGTTTAGTAAATCTTTGAGTCAGCTGGAAGAGGTTCAATCACAAATAACAGGTAGTCTGGAGAGTAATAAATCTGTACTCAAGGGCATTCAAGAAAGTTTTGCGTCAAATTTGGAAGCAATACGCAAAAACATCAATCATTTAGAAGAGCGTCTGACTAAATTAAAAAAATAAACAATCCATTGTTATTACCATTACCATTCTAATACATGAAACAATTTTTCTATGCAACTAATTTTTCTCATTTGAATAATGAAATGCTTAGTGTAAATATTACATTTAATAAAATTGATCACGCTTATTGTATTCGAAATCCGGTTTAAATATCGGAACATGTTACACTTAGATACTATCGAATAAATAAATAGTCCATATTATTTTCAGATGTTAATTTTATTTAATTTTAGTGTTTTATATTTATGAAACCAATTTAGAAACGTAACTTTTGGAAGAACCATTTGTTCTTACCCATCTTGTACCTGAAACAGAGGAAAACAATATTTTTATTAGCTTTATAATTATATTATGCAAATAGTTTTAATTTTTCAGCTTATAAACTGACCTTTCTTCAAACTTGACACGTGTTTGGAATTTAACCTTCTTCCTTTTCACTGGATCTTTTAAGTCCTTCGCTGTCACTTTATCAAGAGGTAAATCGACGGTGTACCTGGTTGGCATCAAATGATTATAGTTCAAAACCTATATAGATAAAAAAAAAAAAATTATTAGTACATTTTGGACGGATAAATATCATTTCAAATATTGTTAAAAAGAACGACAGATTCATTTCATTATCAACAACATAAAATAATTTGTCTTTGTTTAAAAAAATGTAGCAAAATTCTTGAAAAACTTTTCAAAATATATTTTCTTGTTTATTTTATATCTTTATTGAATATAACAATTAGTGAAAAGCCAATCTATTTAATAAATTTAATTTTGTTTGTCTGTTATATTTTGATTCAAATCTTTATTAAAAATGATTCAATTTTTTTTTATTAACTAAGTTAAACAAAAATGATTCTAATTGTCCAATGGGGATTTTATAATAATTGAAGTTATAATTTACGAGACCATTAAAATCTGAGTGATATTACAAAAAAAACTTTAGAGAATTTGTTCTTTGATAATATTAAATTGCGGACAATTTCATGAAAGGTTCAAAGTATCGTGTCGAGCTTGTTGTATATCACTAAAATACTTCTGAAGAAAATGTTGACAAAAATTGCTAATTGTATGTAATAGGCGACTCGAATTTTTCGGAGTTATTAGTTTCAGTTGGGAGATTTTAATGAAAAAAGAATTAAATCATATTTTTTAAAATTTTCACTTGAATTTTCTTTTCAATGCTATTTGATTAATAAAAATTATCAACACAAAAAAAGTTTTAAAATTTTCAGAATGTTTTGTAAAAATTCAAGTGAATTATTATTATTTAGTGCCGTAATACACATGTTAATAAATGAAAATGATATATAAGCCATTAGGTTAGTAATTACAGTAGTAATGACCAAGAAATTCTCTTAAAGTATCATAAAAATGAATGCAATTACGGAAAAACAAATCATTTACTTTGAAACACAAATTGTACTTACACGAACGAAAGGCTTGATCTTAGAACGCTTGTGGATCTTTCCTTTGCCCATACGCTTGTGGACCTTGCGTGGGTACCGGTCGATACCAGCAATCAAAGCATGTCCATAGGGCTTTTCCGTGGTACCATCATCGTAGTTTTTTACGACGATAGCTTTACGTCCGGCGTACCGTCCACTAAGGACCAGCACCACTTTACCACTTTTCATAATCTTAACCATTTTGGCTAGCTGTAAAAAAATACACAATATTAATTGTTTGTTAATTAACTTATTAATTATAAATAGCACAAAATAACTGCAGTTTTGTTTAAAATTTAGATAAACTAATTAATTCCAAGACACATTATAACAATAAATAGAAATAGTTACTTGAAATTATTAAACTGTTAATGTGATAAAACTAACTGATGATAATATTTAATTTGCATCGAGTAAAATAATAATTAAAAAATACTTTTTATCTGTAGCAACAAAACTATAAAAGCATGAGCATCCACAAACAATCACTCAACAAAATATCGAGTTTTCGCGATTATAAATATTATAATTGAAAAATCACTGGTAAATAAAATTAAAAATCAATAGTTCTATACGTTTTAAACAATATTTACAAATTATTAACAATAAATAATAAGATGTTTCTTGATTATTTTCGGTAACACGATATAAAACGTACCTTATTTCCACTGCCTTCCGTAAAAAAGAAGTAACCTCACTTTTATTTTTTTCAAATTGGATTTATTTCAGGCAGATGAGGCCTCTATGTCAGACCTATTAAACTTCAAATGTGCAAATGAGACTTTTGTCGTCATGAACTACAGTTGATACTATTTTTGATTTCTTATTCTGGACTACAGATGGAAGCATAGCGCTGATTCTCACTTCTAAAAAGACTCGGAAAAAGGTGTGGTTCATTCCACCTACTTGACACTATAAGTATATAGTCTCCATAACCACTCGTTTTCATCAAATTCGGTCACGTGATACTATTTCGAATTTTTCCCCACTAAAAAATGGAGTAACGTAATAAAGATATATATATATATATATATATATCAATATAGAAAATTTATATGATAAATTTACACTTATTTTTTCTAATAGCAATAATAAAAATCAATTATTAATGCCAAAATGTAAGAAATCAATTTATATCCTACTGCAAAAAAATCATCACTGATAAAAGAATTAAAAAAATAATTTTCTACAGGCCGTCTTTAATGTTTTCCGCTATTTTTGAGTACAAAAGCTCAAAAATCAAAATGCCCGTGTAAATGTTTTTGAGTTCGACGTGATTAGTAACATAAGTATAGATATATTTTTAAATTCCATTGTCATGTTTATTTTGGTTTAAAAATATTTTTTTCAGATTTTTTCGTGATTGATGTTCCTTAATTGAAAGGATCAATCAATTTTGGTGAGGTTTGTGACGTCCAACACACAGTTTATTTTTAAAAGTTTTCTGACACCCAATGGACCAGTCCATTAGACAGTGATAGTATAAAAATTTTTGAAGTATTCATAAGGAGAGGGGATATAAATAGAAATAGTGATAACATTATCATTGCTTCATACATCTACTAATAGATTATATATATATAATTGACAACACTCGGGTCACCAGGGTGTCAAACCATTGTGACCTGGGTGTTGTTGGTCTTTGATAGTAAATTGAACTTTCAACCGCAGATTAGCAGAGTTGTTACAGCGTCATGGAAAATGCTAGGCTTTGTAACCAGATCTAGTCACAACTAAGTTTTTAATCTTTAATTTTCAATGAATTAATTTAAATTTGTTATTTATTAGAATTCGTTTTAATTATCAAGATTTAATAAATAATTGAATACTTCTTTTTTGAAGACTTGTATTTTTAAAGCAGAAAGTTAAAATAAAAAAATTTCTGAACATGACTGAATTGAAGAGAATACTTGAATCACTAGTAATATGCACTTTCCAACCGGTGTTTGCGCAGCAACAAGTGTTTCCACCCTCATTGAAATCGATAATGCTTTGTGTGACCTTATCTGAAAAAAATTTTTTATTGTAGTAATAAATTATCATTTTATCAACTTAAATGTTGTATTAAAAAATTAAATGTCTGATGTAATAAATGAAATACTAAAGTTACTATTTATGTAGCTGAAGTAATTAATTATGAAATTTAATATAAAAGAAGACATAGAACAATACATCGAATGAATATAAAGGATATATAATATTTGACCTTTCATTTATAAGAAGCATATAATGAAGACAACAATGGATAAAAAAGAGATTATTTGTCAGCATCTCATATACTTATTAGATGTATTTTTTTATATTGTGTACCGGTAATGCGCATAGGGCATAGAGTTGGTGTCATTTAACCCTCACACAAGTTTATTTGTCTTATTCGTATATGTACCCTCTCCTTGAATTTATCGTTCACCCTCTACCCTCTCCTATTTACTAAGTCACAACTACCATCACTTACATTTTCTCTTTATTTTATTATTACTTGTATATCTACCACTCAGTTGGTTACTGGAGCTTGTGCAAAGTCGCGGTAAAATCGATTCGAAATTCATCGCATACCTCTACCACCCGTATGGAGTGTGCTTTCCTCCTCTTCTATCTAATATCTCCACCAACACTATCAATGGTTCTTTGGCACCCACTCCATCCAGTGATCCAGTATCTGTTTGATTCTTCAACCATACGGTTCTTCGCGCTGTCAATGGATTAAAAAGCTCACTCTCCTATTACTTTATTCAATTTTTTTTCCAAAATAATGATATAAACAATAACAAAACGATATTCTCATAATAAAACAATTTTCGTAGACAATATCTAAATTACAATAATATTATTTATTAATAATAAATTAAAAAATATTATGCGACATTAAGAAACGTTGGGTAAGAACCCGTTTCTTTTTTTTATTTTTCTTCTTTTAATTTGCTCTTTTTTTTTTTTTAATTTTAAGTAAATAAATACAATATTAAAAAATAAATATTCAACAGTTTATACTTTTTTTTTTTTTTTAATTTGTGCCAGTGATTTGATTATTATTGTAAATAGTGATAAGTAAATGTGACAACCTGATGCTTCAAACCACCGGCATCAACTTCTATCGTCAATTTCATACATTGCTACTATTTATTTTATATTTTTTTGTCTTAGAGTTTTAATTAAAAATTTTTTTGTTTTTTAATTCTTATAATGTGATGTATATTGATTTTTTTCGCAGCTGTTTGTATAAGGTTTGATAATAAATATAAGTATTCACAAGTGTTGATCCAGTGGTGTTGCGTTGAGAATACATTGTGAGGAAAATATTGATTTTCTTAACGCACGACTTTTTTTTTTTGCAGTTAACTCTTAAACGTTAAAACTGTTTATATTATTGAGTATATATTTATTATTTAGTTTTTTAAACTAAAATTCAAAAAGTGTTAAAAATTTTAATTAGTTTGTAATAATTATTAATTATTAATTTTTAATGAAGAATTATTATTTATAAATATATTTTAATTGTCAATTATATTTCAGAAAATCATTAATGGGTCGTAAAAAGTGGTGGAAAGGGGGCAGTAGCCTTTTATTACTGATATTTATTTTTATAAACAATCAGGTGGTCCATAGTGATGGTGAAATAGGTAAATGCAATCAGAATTATAATTGCCCCTTATTTTTATTTTTAATTAAATTTTGATAATTTTACTAAATATACATATAATTTTTTTTTTTTTATATACAAAAATTTACTCAATAAATTCTAATGTATAACAATAGCTCAAAAAGCTACTGGCTTACGTCAACATTAAAAAGAGAAGTTATGAATAATAGAGACACAGAGTTATCCACCGCCCGTTTGACGTTATTGAGCTTAACTTCCCACGCATACTTGATATTTTCTCTCCATCATGAACTCTAGAACATGTATTTTTATTTCAAAATAACAATAAAGTATGTTGTTATTTTTTTAATAATATTTAACCTCAGCTCCTGAACTATTCATAAAAAAAAAAAAAAAAGTAAAAAAGAAGTTGTTATCAATATTCAAGCCGAAATAATTTATTCATAAGAAATAAACATGTAATTATAATGAATAATGAATAGATATAACAAAAAAAAAATATATTTTATTATTTTCCATTCAGTTTAACATTTTCAAAATTTATTACTACACATGTAATGTAATATCCCAATCACGCGACTCTGGGTGATGCACGCGAGTCGATATGACAAAATACTTAGAGGTCCAAATGAATAATTAATGAATGTAATCCAAGCGGAATAAAGTTCTCTTATTATGAATAGAGAATACTTGAGAAATAATAAAACGCATTGAAATCATGTCATAAAAATGTAGAACATAACATTTGTCTGTTAGAATAAATGAGATGAAATAACGATCGTAATGAAAGTACATATAGTATTCTTGTAAACTTTACATTACTTATTGCCATATAATTTACCTATTGAATAATATAATTTTAAATGTATAAAATGTAAATTTTTTTAAATCACCTTTTACATTTTATTTCTTTTAAGGTAAATCAATGAAAATATTATTTATTTTTCCAGGATGTTTATTCGACCGAAATGTTTGTACATCAATTGATGAAATCTGTTTTGATGGTAATGTTAATTATTTAATTTTTCAAGTAGAAGTAAAAATTAAAAGTGGTTTTTTTTTTTTTTTTCAGATGCTGCATTTGGTAGATGTATTTCATCAACTGATGACAGTGATGAAAGTACCTATCAGTATGATTTAGATCCAAGACAATTAGAATTATTAAGAAAACAATTGGAAAAACTAGTAGCTGAAAAATATGAGTGGTCTCATCCGTACACTCAGTGTGTAATGCAAGAAGCGCTATACAGCATTCATAATGACGTAAATTATGATATAAATATATGTCGGAAATTAAAAAATTTCAAATTAAATCCACTACTCGGTTCGATTAATGAACCTGAAGATGAAGTAAGATATAATAGAAAATGATACGTAAGTTTGAAAAAGAATGTGTTTATTAATTTTAATAAAAATTTTCAGGATACTTTGCCTCTAGCTGTCGTTAATTTTATGCCTACCCGAGGTCATGGTTATGGAAATTTCGCGAACGAAATGTACCATCCTCCTCTATTATCACCGCTTGATGAGCAATATCCGCAAAATACTGAAGATTATCCTTATCTGGTGATTGAAGATCAGAAACCGGAGCACCATCTAACTTTAAACTTTGAAAACAATAAATGATGGTGATGATGATGGTGTGATGATGGTGATGATGATGATGATGATGATGATGGTGATGATGATGGTGTGATGATGATGATGATGATGATGATGATGATGATGATGGTGATGATGCTGATGATGATGACGATGCACCGTTAATCTTCAAGCCTGATGAATTGAATGAAATAAATAGATACAATAATGAAGATCTTTATGGAATTTCAAAAAAGTTAAATGAATTAGAACGCCAGCGACAAATTGATGAAGCCAAAGAAACAACAATATTTAGATCACGACGTCAACCACATGGTGAAAGTCCACGTAGTTTAGGAGCTGAATTGACTGATTATTTAGAATATTTGAAAGATTCTACCGATAAATATGAAGATTTAGATGATAGAGTTATTGAGGATGAAGAAGAAGATAGAAACAAAGATAAAGGAGATTCTTGGTTTGATATTAACTTACCGAGAAAATTTAATAAAGAAAGACTCGATAAGTCAACACTCAAAGATCTTGCAAGGATGGAATTTCTTAAAAATGATAGAGCATGGGATGGACTAAGAGATAACGAAAATACAAATGAGAAAAAACAAGATGAAAAAGAACTTGAAGACCCTGAAGAAACATTAAGTAAAAAACAAGTTGTAAAATTATTAGAAACCGATGAAATTCCGGAACGAATTAAAAGTGAAATTTTTACTGAAGAAGATCTCGACCAACCATCAAATTTTCGTGATATTTATGTCGAAGGTTAGTTATGCTTCAGTTTATGTTACTCTTATTATTTATATAGATAAAAATCTATGATTTTATTTATTTTTGTATTTATCTTTTAGAGTCAGATAATATTAATATTGATGATCTTCCAACATTAATATGGAACAGAGAACTACCTGGCTTTAAAAGGCCTGAAAGACTTGATGTTAAGAAACCTGGACCTTATTTTTCAACGAACAATTATGCTTTTAAAACACAGACACCTAGATGTAAGATAAATAATCTATTTATTATTTAATTTTTATCTATAAAATTTTGTAACTAATTTTTTAATTATTATTCAAGCAATTGAGGACAGTGATTTACACGAAAATGAGGTAATTATAAATAACAATAAACTAAAAATAATTGTTATTAATATGACTAATAATTTACACTGTTCATATTATTTTTATGAACCAGGAAGACTTAAGAGCACCTTTAATGAAAAAAGAATTGATTGCTGGAAAAGATATAACTCGATTATCATTAGACAAAGATACATCACCAAATTACGACAACGTTGATATGGATCATGTTTATATTCAATTTAAAGAAGAGTTTCACAAGTGGGCAGAAGGAAATAAAATTGTTAAAAAAGTAACTTGCTTAACTATTTAAAGTATTTTTATTCTCACATTGTTTCACTTATAAATTTCCAAACGTTTATTAGATTGAAGAATTGCTTGGATTAGATTCTGGTACATTTTCAAATCCTAGAGTTGGAAGAGCCGAAGTTACTTTTAGAGTATTCAAAAACTCTCATAATATCGATGCTATGAAAGTAGTATCCCAACTTGGTAAGTCTTTAAAAATAATGAACATGTAAAAAAATTTAGATATAAGTAACTTTTTTATTAATTTTTTTTTTTTCCAGATAATATTCGAGGAACATTACGAGAAACTATGAATGTAAATATAATAAGAGCTGGAATCGGTGATAAAGTAAGTAATAAATCTTATTATATTTTTTTTTTTTTACAATTTCATCAAGTGCTTTCAATAAATTGTATTAATTGAATATTAGGCAAAACTTCCACCAATGCTAGAAGTAACAAATGTTGAATATTCAATAAGTTCAATGTTATTCGCTGGGTTAGTTGTCGCGGGAGTAACAGCAGCAGCTGCTGCAGCAATAATAACTTTAATAATAGCACGTCGGCATGCTAAGACGAGAGCTAAGTTAGCAGGACTTGTAACTCCAGATCCTGAAGCTTCGAATGATTATCAAGAATTGTGCCGAGCGAGAATGCACGCTAAACAACCAGCTGAAAAAGTTGAAGTACCACGTGTTGCTAAATTATCGAAAGAAAGTCAGTCTAATCGATCTAGTACTTCTTCTTGGGGAGGTGAAGAAGCCGCTTCACTTTCTAACATGGACATATCTACTGGACACATGGTTTTGGTACTGTTTAATAATTTTATTTATTTCAAGTGGTTTATTATTAATTTACTTGTTGTATTAACTTTTAGTTATTTTAATTACAATAATATTAATTCAATAACAAAAAATAGGCGAGTGAAGTATAGTAACTTGATTTTAATATTGCAGTCGTATATGGAAGATCATTTAAATAACAAAGACCGATTGGACCAAGAATGGGCAGCTATTTGTGCTTATAAACCTGATCCATGTTCAACAGCGGTTGCAGATAATAAATCTAATGCTAATCGTAATCGTTCTGGTTCAGTACATCCTTATGACCACTCAAGAGTTATCCTTAATGACCTCACTAATATTAGTAACTCTGATTATATTAATGCATCAACTATTGTAAGTAACTAAATTTAATATTTATTTATCAAATAATGATTAATTTAATTGAAATGAAAGAAAAATATTATAATTATATAAATACTGATTTACTTCTTTCTATTAATAGAAAAAATTAACTTTCATTTCACTTAATTTATTAAAAACTTTTATTTTTTAATTATTTTCACTGATTGGATCTCTATTGCTATGAAAAATTTTGTAATTATTCACAATATAAAATTTAAGCTATAGCACAATGCGATTATTTATATTCAGATTGTTTAAAAGTTAAAAAAATATTAAATTCGATAACTTTTCGCTTAGATATGATATTCAAATTTTATTTAAATTATAGTATGTAATTAAACTTTTTATTAATTCGTTTGTTACAATAAATTGTCATTCTTATCTTCGAATGAATTGAAGTAAAGTAATAACTATATTTCATTGACATTTATTCATTGATTGAGCGAAAAGTTACACAATTAGATCATTGAAGAAAAATTGTTGAATTAAAAAGTTACGTACGATACTAATTATTCTGTTGGATGCCGCAAATTAAATAGACACCGGTAAGTTACATGGTTTAGAACAAAACATGCATTCAATCACCAAGGCAAACACTCAAATCAATAATAATTTAATGACTGCTAGTTGAATTCCTTAAATAAAAAAACAGTAATATTATCGTATCATTGATACAATTAAATTAATTAATTAATTATTCCCTTGCTAATGTAATCAATAAAATTATTAAGAATATTCATGAAGTAGGCTTGATTTGCTTGACGTTTAAAAATACCCATGAGATCCATGACAACACTTCGCTTAGCATAACATAAAAATAAGCTTAAAAAAATATAGTTGGAATTATAAAAAATAAATAAAAAATAAAAATTAATCAACAGACTGACCATGATCCAAGAAATCCGGCTTACATAGCAACTCAAGGACCATTACCACAAACGTCGGCAGATTTTTGGCAATTAGTTTGGGAGCAAGGAAGTGTTGTAATTGTTATGCTGACTCGTTTAACTGAAGAAGGACGTGCTATGTGTCACAGATACTGGCCAGAAGAAGGCTCTGAGCTTTACCATATTTACGAAGTTCATCTCGTCTCCGAGCACATTTGGTGTGATGATTATTTGGTTCGTTCATTCTACTTGAAGAATTTACGTACAGGAGAAACAAGAACCGTAACACAATTTCACTTCCTTTCGTGGCCTGAAAATGGTATTCCACAGTCGACTAAATCACTTTTAGAATTTCGCAGAAAAGTTAATAAATCCTATCGCGGCAGATCTTGTCCAATTCTTGTTCATTGCAGGTAAATAATCAATTTGTATTCTATAATTAACGACATATCATATTTTTCGTTTGAACTATATTGAGTTTTTCTTATTTTTTAAAATATAAATAACTGTAATAATATAATGATTGTTTTTAGTGATGGAGCAGGAAGAACGGGTACTTATTGTCTTATTGACATGGTACTTAATCGAATGGCTAAAGGTACTAAAGAAATAGACATCGCTGCTGCACTTGAGCATATCAGAGACCAAAGACCAGGAATGGTAGCAACTAAACAACAATTTGAATTTGTACTTGTCGCTGTTGCTGAAGAAGTACATGCAATATTAAAAGCATTACCTGTTCAAACAATAGACAAACCGACTGATAAAACAAATGATTCATCACAACCGACAACTGGCACTTCAACTAATACATCTGGACAATGAAGTAATATTTTAAACTAATATATATATATATATTTATACATATATAAATATATACATTTATATATATGCGTATGTGTGTATACATATATATAATTTACATAGTAAGAAATGGATATTGTGACTATTTTGGCTTATTGGGTATTGAAGTAAAGCTAAAAAAAAAAAAAATGATTAATAATGATTAACATCAGATAGATGAATAAATTATTTTGATTAAATACTTTCATTTCATTTTAAAGAAAAAGAAATTATTTGATCTAACGACATCCATCTATGTCTTTTGTAGGTCTTGAAAGTCAATGTTAATACTCATATATATATATATCTAAAATGAAAAAGTCCAAACTTATTATCTTTATACACGGCCTATTCGAACGAAACAAAAAAGAAAAAAACAAAAAATTTTTGCATAAGCAGTTTTTGTTATTCTTTAACAAAAAGAACTATTAAATATTACTTGAAATTTGGGTTTGAATTGAAAATAATTTATGGATTACCATATGTATCCCCAGCTATCACAATTTTCATTACAATGATAAATTTATATCTACCGATAAAAAAAGATAGCTTATAAAATTAAAAATGCATTTGATCGATAGAAAATGATCAATTTTCGATAAGAGTTTCCTCGTCGAGCCATTGAATTGGGCTTTGATAAATTAAAATTGACAGAGACATTACATGATGTATCATTCGCAGTTGTTCATTGTTATAATATGAAGCACAATATTAACTTCTTTAGCGGTTTCGATGACCCGATCAAAACTCGGATGAAAAACATAATTTCCGCGGTGTTTAATTAATACAATTTTAATGGTGTTTTTAGAAATTATACCTGCACAATCCGGGAGCAAGACTGAAAAAATTTGTTTCAAATAAGAACAATCAAAATTTTAAGGGTTTTAATATTCAATTAAATTAGTAATTTCACAGCGTTAACTTAAGCTACAATATTTTCAAATGTACTGTCTACTTAAATTTAATTAAAAAACAATTTATTATTTAAATAAAAACTACTTTTATTTAATATTTGTAAAATATTTCGATTATTAGTAGATTTAATAGAATGTTCTTTTAACTCAATTATTAATTTAACAATCAGTTAACGATTCTTTTAATCATATTAACACAGATTTGAAACTGCTACGCCGCGAAATTACTAAATTAAAAAAAAAAAAAAAAAAAAAAAAAACCACCAATAAATCTTAACGAAGACGCCGAGTTTATTCCACGTTTCTCGGGAGGTGCTGAAACTGCTAGGGTTTATTCGTAGTTCTCTTTAGTTAAGCAAGTTAAATTATTAATAAAGCGTTTGGAAGTGGAGTTTCATGGAGCATGTTTAAATTAATAAATTTAGAATTTATCAAGTATAAAAACTAAAACAAGATTCTCATAATTTTTGTAACTCCGTAACTCTTATTAGATATTTAAAGACTTGCAAACTCTGTATAAACCCAGTTATTAAACGCAAATATAATGAATGTGCTCCAGCTGCTCCTCGTCTTCCACTCAATCTATGATTTTTGTCGACATTGACACGATAAGACTTAGTAAAAAAAAAAAATAATATATCATACTGGCGAAGCTATTACGGGAAGATATTCAGAAATAATAATATATCAATAATATATACCTCAGTAAACATAGCTTGCAAGTGTATTTGCCAAAAAATGAAAGAAAAGTAAAATAAACAAAGAAGAAAGATAAAGATAATTTATAAAAAATTAGTTGAATTATTTATAATATAAATTCTTTTGGTATCGACTGTGAAATTACCTTACCATAGATTCTATATTTTTGTGTCAGACGAGGAAAAGTGTACCTATATAAAATTAAATGAAAAAAAAAAAAAAAATTATATAAATATATTATTATATATAATTATTATGTATACATATAAGTCTATACCATGTTAATGTATGTTGTGAAAAAATATAAATCAATTTATGTCCAAAACGCAGGTGATAGTAGATCTAATTCTCATTACCATCGTTTTTTTGATTTTAATTATTGAATTATTAAAACAAAATCATAATAATTTTTTATTTAAATATTTCAAAAATACTAGCTTATTAAAATTTATTTATAGATAAAGTATTTAAAAAAATTAATTAGATAATGGTCTAACATTTACCCATTCACATGCTCATAATTTAACACATAACTTATAATATTGTGTGATTGTGGGTGTTATTGTAACTTGATATGAACTAATATAATGCTTGGACTTAAAATTAAATTCTTCAAGATAAAACACTAGTTACAAACATACATTACTATTTTTATTGCCGGGGTTCGTTTAATTTATAAAATAAAAACGATTTCCATTACGATTTAAGATGGCTTTATTTTCTTATATTAACATTACTCTTACTATTCTCACGTTGAATTTATAGTTAAAATTAAAAGAAAAAATTAGTCTATCTTAAAAGAAATTCTAGCAAAGGTCTAATCACTGGATTAATGTGCATTTTAAATTGAACACATCTAGTAAAACTGACTCACACGATTTATTATCTTAAAAAAAAAAAAAAAAAATAAATAAATAAATAAAACTTTTTTTATACACTTTAGTTTAAACCCATAACTGATGGAGCTCTTGATCCTACTGTAAAATCTTTATACTGAGAAAACACAGATATCTGCAAAGAAAAAGAATTAATTGTCTTTATTGGATACTTGAAATTAAATTGTACTAGTCTTTTTTACCCTCATTGCTGTTATAGGAATATTGTTTAGTTGCTTGCCTGTCAGGGGTTAAATGAAAAAACAAATTTTCATACCTTATCTTTCAGTCGTTGACAAAGCTGTAGAGCTATGGTTAATAGTATCAAAGCGTCATTTAGCCATGGTACATTACATTCAGCTTGTTGCGACTCATATTTTACATTCCCATGTGTACTTTCTAACTGATACACAGCCAAAATGAGCTTATAGCTTTGAATGTAGAAACTAATTGCCAAGTTTTCTGGTAAATTTGGATTTAATGATTTCTAAATAAAACAAAATTTACATTGTTCAATTTATTGTCATCTTAATTGAACTATCTGAAATTCATGAGTTTATTTACCATATTGCGACTCTTCATCAAATCATCAATGGTTTTTTTTTTAGGCACAATTAAACTCGACCGACTTCGTTGAAGGCACCCAAGAATATTGGCAAGTATATGTAAAACTTCCTCAGATGTTTTAAATAAATAATTACGATCTACATTGTCAATATGTGCAATAGCTTGTTGAAGGTGATTCGCAGCATCTTGGATCTGTTGTAATTTCCATGGATGATCATTCTGTATACTTGTTCTCATTGAAACGTTTTGCTGACGTTGAACTTTGAATGTCACTTCCTAATAATTATTGATAGAAAGAAAATATAAAATTCATTTTTTTAATTATCTTAATTAGGAATTTTTTTTATTTTATCGCACCTCTAAAAGATACTATGTTTTTAATTATAAATTAAAAATTTATTTACTACAAATCACTTGTTGAAAATTATAAGATTTCAAATTAAATATATATAACTGAAGATTATTTCTTATAATTATAAATTATTAACTAAAAATTAAAACTTACAGCATTCGTAATACTGTCACCAGTAAGTACAACTACACATTTAACTTGATCGTGAGGAGACGAAAAAACAAATCTATCAACTTTACATTGTTGATCATTACCAAATAGAGCCATAGGAAATCGCGAACAACATTCCTGAAAAATAGAAATAAATTTTATAATTTTGTACAAATAATTTATTCAAACTTACTGTCAGTATTGATCTCAATTGTTGTAAGCATGGGTGTATTTCATCATGAAGTACCCATTCAAATTCCATTTGCTAAAAAAAAAAAATAAAAATATTATTAAACTTTTCGATATCAAAGTTGGCTATTATATTTATTCTCAATTTAAATATTTTCAACCGTAGAGAAAAAAAAATCTTTACTGCAAGTGATAATTCCATGTTATCTATTTTGATTAACACAATTGAAATATAATAATTTTATATTTTTAGTTAATAGAGAAATATATTATTTATATATTAGAGTAAAAATTAAATGAAAACATAACCTAGTGAACTTGGTGGATTCGAATATTAAAAAAATGTTATTAAAATAGAACGAGAGTTAATTTCTGAGCAGTAATCTGATAATTCTTATTATCTTATTTTGACAAGGTCATTATGATTAGATAAATGTTAGGCAAAAGGTAAATTACTTACTAGATTACGAGCCTCCTCCTTCTCGTTGTCCGACATTTTTAAATATCAATAGTATATTTAAAAACAAAAAAGGAAAAACAATTTAGAGTCAGAGAGAGAGGTCAAAGATTCAAAGATTCAATATATTTCAATATAGCCGAGTGAACACACTTGTTTCCATAAAAATAATTGCTGGAGCCCCTTGACTATAGTATAGTAAATATATAAGAAATTAGTTGTAGTTATATATGATGATGATGATTGATGATTGAAGAATCCAGTGTTCACATAGAGGTATACTCAATCATAACAGACATAACCTCTAAATTTGTAACAATATACAGTGTTCGAGTTCAGGAATAAACACAATCAATAACATCACTGATAATTTATCATTTAACATATTTAAGTTAATTAGTATTTAAATTTTGGTAAATAAACATTTATATAATAATTAAACTGTTTAATAATTATAATGGAAACTGTTCCTAAAGAATTAAGACATTTGCGTGCTTGTTTAGTTTGCTCGTTGATAAAGGTAACTATTAACCTTAATTGAATAATTATTCTATTTTAATTATTTCATATTAAAAAAATAAACAAATATTTTGAATTTTCTTAGACCAGTGATCAATTTGAAATCGATGGATGTGACAATTGCGATGAATTTTTACGAATGAAAAATAACAAAGACAATGTCTTTGATTGTTCGAGTGCTAATTTTGATGGGTAATTTTTTTTTTACTTTCATATAATTTTGTTAAAAAATAATTATTCAAACTCGTCTTTATTTTTTTTAATTATTCTAGAATGATCGCAGCGATGAGTCCTGAAGATAGTTGGGTAGCTAAATGGCAACGAATAAGTGAGTATTTTATTATATTTTCTAAGTTTTTAAAATAGAGAAACAATCTGATATTGTTATTATTATTATTATTATTATTATTATTATTTAATTAATTAAATTAGTCAAGGCTAATTTATATAATAAAATTTTTAGAGCGCTGTGAATTGAATATTTCATAGTTTTCTAATTACTTTGTTGAAATATATAATTAATTTATTAATAAAGTAATGAAAATTGTTAGATAATACTACTTATCACTTATGTATAAATTTAAAATATAGATCATTAATTTTAAATAAAAAATTTTCAGATCGTTTTACGAGAGGAGTTTATGCAATATCAGTATCGGGAAGATTGCCAGCGGCCGTAATTAGGGAAATGAAAAGCCGGGGAATTGTTTATCGTCCACGTGATACAAGTCAAAGATAAACATTTTTCGAAATATAATAAAATGTCCATTATTATAATTAACAATACTTTAATAGATAAGTTATAATTTATCTTAATAACAATTTGAGATTCTCTGTGAATTTATTATTCTATAATTTATCAAATTTGTGCGGACAATAATATTCATGTAATTTAAATTATTTTGGAAGGAATAAAATTACTTTGTTTTTTTCTAAACAATACTAATATCAATAATAATAATAAACTAGTTAATAAGTCTTCTCAGTAATATTGGTATGTTCATGAGACGACACGTGACGTAAAACTGGTAAATTATGATTAACACAATTAAGCCACAAATTAGCACAAGTTACGTGATAAACATTATCATTGTAAGTAACTTTATTACTAGTAACTGCTGTTAAACAAAGCGCGCATGCTGTATTACAGTTTGGGTGCTGTGGGAACGTTGGTAATTCTGTAACAATCTTGGAAAAAAAAAAAAAATTGTGATCATTGAGTATTACATTATATATTAATAAAATAATAAGTATTTTACCGGAATATTTGAGTAAAACGGCTCCATTTCAGCCCATAATCTATCAATTTCCGTTAGAAGATCATCAAAATTCATTATATTTATATCCATTTCCTTGTGAGCAAAATTAACTCTCCGGCAAACACTAGCAACTTCAGCTAAATCTAAATAAATTACGATTAATAATAATTCTATTTATAATTTTTTAATTATTTACAGAAAAATACGTACTGCAAAGAAAATTGTAACCTTGGCCAGAATTGAGTACTTCTTGAAGTACTTTATCGGAACTAATATTTGTAAATATATTGGTAGCGACTTGAAGTAGTAAAACGCAACTCTCCATGTATTGTTTCCACTCCCAATAGATCAACTAAAGAATAATTATTATTAATTTTTATCAAAAACTTTTAAATATTTTAAAATACCTGATACATATTTTCTGTTTCCTTATCTTCTTCAAGATTAGCAGGAAGGAAAGATTTAAGATCTAAGCTTGGAACTGAGTTGGATCGAGTTATAACTCTTGCATTACCCAATTCGATGCTGTTAATCGAAGCTGTATCTTCTTTCTGCATAACTTTTTCTGTAAAATAAAAAATTTAATATTTTGAAAATAATTATCATAATTTTTTATAATCTTACCTGGATCGATGGTAACTTCATACTTCTTTTCAAGAAAGTTTAAGGTTTTTTCTGGACTCGCAGTAATTTCAAGTTGTGCAAAAGCTTCAATAGTCTCTTGTGTAAAAGAAATCTCTTCTTTATCATTAACATTGGGTAAAAATTGTTCGAAATCAGTGAATAAATCCATGGAATCATCAACACTTGCAATACTAATTTGAAGAGTATTTGAAACTTCTGGCTCCGCTGATTGTTCTGCGGATACAAAGTCACCAAAATCATCAAAAAGATCAGAATCTTCAGTAGCTTGAGTGATATTAGATTTTGGGGGCTCCTCAACGAGTACTCTCAACGCACTGTATTTATCTTCAACTGGTTGGAGATTCATTAAATCTTGTGGTAAATTATCAAGCCCTGTAGCAGCCGGTATATTCTTCGGTAATACTTCAGGTACTGGGGTGTTTTCTATATTCTCAACAATATTTACTTCTCGAGAATTGTTTTGTATTTGTTGTTGCACCGTCTCACTATTACTCCTGATAATAGTGTCTTTAAGAATGACAGTTTTAGCTTGATTCTTTACAATACATTTTGAGAATAAATTATTAGAATGATGAACGTCAACCGGACGGTCTTTATTAAGCACTGGTGAACCTATCAAATTACCATGATTACTTTTATTTGAATTTGTTTTTTTTTTCTCAATAAGATTCATTCCTCCACTTAGATTATGATTAGCTAGCCTACTACCGATTGCTGAGCCTTGTTTATAATCCCATTTTACTGTATTAGATATTTGAGGAATAGGAGCGCTTTGAAAGTCAGTAAAATCGTCATTGAAATCTAATGATAATGAATTTGTTGGATGACAAGCTTTAACATTATGACCTACAGAGATTACTTTTTCATCAGTACAACTTTTATTAACCAGGACACTTGACATCTTCGGCTCGTTAACATATGAATTATTAATGACACTGGGAATGGCTGAAGGATAAGCATTTAAATTTTTGTTATTACTCCGTCGATCATGCTTATTATCAAGACTTCCAATAAGACTAGTTTCTGAAATTGGTGAATGCAATGCATTAGAATACAAAATGTTTAAATTTAGCCGAGGAATCGGCGGTCCAGGTAGCATATGGAGAACATCCAGATTGGTAAATGTGTAGGAGGTTTGTGCAATTGCTGTGAGTGCCAATACGATATAGAGTTCTTGTTCTGTAAGTTGCCCAGCATACTTTTGATTAGCTAAACTCCAAATGTAACCTAGTACTTCAGTAGGTAGTTGACTAGTTAACAGCAAAGGAAATACTTTATTAGTATCCACAAGCAATTCACCTTGCATTGCACCCAGTCCCAGGCTTTCCTCTTTCACAGTATCCCAAACTTTACGATACATGGAAGGTAATACATTTGATGTCGGCCAAAGCCAACCAGGCAATTGGTTTTGTTTTTTTTCTCCACGAGATTTATTCATCCTTATCACTAATTTATTTTTTTATTTTTATCAATATTTACACTTGTTATCATTTTTATCTCACAGTTTAATATAGAGACTCTACAGGTCTATCGTTCATTTCTATAACAATACATTATTTAAATATTAGTTTTTCTTTTGCATGATTTTCGATAATTTAAAAATCTAATTTAGAATCTATCACTAAAAACTAAAAACTTTGTTTTTTCTTACTTGTCATTTGTCATCCGTCACCTGTCAGATTATGAAGATCAATCTTAAGGTTAGAAAATCAGAAAAACGAGTTGATTATTGGAGCATTTACAGATGGTGTTGTAAAGCGCAGGCGCAAGTTCAGCTGTTGAAAGTTCCAGAAAAAAAGTTTTTAGAAATGATGTTAATTAATTAATAAAATAGTATATTGATCTTCAAAACCCTGGCTATGTAAATAAATTTATAAACATTACTTGTAAAACCAGTCAACTTTGTGAGCGATAAAATAAAAAAGTACTGCCTCGTTTCAAAATACAGGAAATTTTTCAAATTTTAGACTTACGCAAACTGTATCAAATTAATTGGAATTAAAATAATCTTTTTTTTTTTTATTTTTTCCATTACTTGTTAAATATTTTATTGATTATTAAAAAATCTGAGTTTTTATTTTTAATATTGACTACCTATAGAATTTTTCAACATAAATTTTTGTTTGTTAGACATGTCAAATGATAATGACTCAATTTAATTAATTGTTGAGATTTATTCTGAGAATAAAAAATCATTTAATCAAAATAATTTTATTAACACCCATATTCGTCCCTTAGAAATTCCTCCGAGAGAAGTCTTCTTTATAAATTTTAATAAAAATAATAATAAATGATTGTAAATAAATTGACAACTAAAAATTTCATTATACGATTTATTGATTATAGATCTCTTTTATATTATAATAATAATAATAATAATAATAATTACCATAAAATAATGAGCTAGTTCATTATAAAATACAAAAACTGATAAAAATAAATGACCAATTACAGCAAAACAAAATTCACTGTCATAATATTTACATAAAAATAAATTCATCGATTACTTATTGGTAGTTAAGTAAAAACATAAACATGATTAATAAGTTAATAATAAAATAAGAGCTCGGAATAATTTATACTTGATTATAAAATTTGTTCACAATGGACCCGTCTTTTATGTTATCCAAGTCTTGTAATATTTTATAAATTAAAATTAATAATATAAAACTAAGCGCAGTAGAATAAAATCATTTGTATGTATATTATAATAATATTGATATAATACAAATATCTTAAGACAATGATTTTTTATACGGGAACTTTTTGGCACATTACGATCCCGTTTGTTCTGTTCTTTATAAATACATTAAGTTAATATTTAAGTCTCATTAATATAAATAAAATAACCGAATAGTGCAGCTAAGTTAATTTACGGTCGTAAACTGCCTATTATAATGAAACAATTGACTCGATTTCACCATTTTTTTCAATCATTTGAATATAATTACGCTTAAAAATTAATCATCGAGTGTCTAAGTATTATGTACATTTTCATTAAATATGAACGTATATATGTTTAATATTTTATCGTTTTATTAAACGCGTTAATAAAATTCACGTAACATAGTGTACCATTTTTCAACGATTACTTAATTGATTTCATATGTTATTAAAAGTCCGATTTGTTCACTATACGCTACTTAATTTTTATTTGCAGTTACTGGAATCCGAATCCAATCTGCAGTGTAGAAGTCTTACAACTTCTATTACCCACCAACACCCTAATACGTACTAAAAATTACTTATTATAATATTGCAATTACGAATTCAAATTTTTTTTACTAATGATTTGAAAGATAAAAATAAAAATAAATAATAACTGATTAATTTTCTGATCCTAATAACGCCGCTGTATGGAAGATTGACTAGGCTTGTAATTAAAAACCCGCCGTTAATGCAAAAATTATGGAATGTTATTACTAGATGCAATGACTGTCATACATCAACGACATCATTGTCATAATTGAAATTGGAGTCACGTAGAAATGATGTTCGCCGAAGCTTGAAATTAATGCGATTGTCCTCATCCTTTTTCGGTACTTGCTCCTGAAAATAAAACTTACGTTTAGTTGTTGATTTTAAATAAACTACAATGTTGAGGTATATACAGACTTTTCTAGTGATTTGTTATTTTGTAACCACTGAAGCGTGAAATTAAAATGGAATGAAAATGATAAATTAAAAAAAAAAAAAAAAAAAAAAAAAAACAAAAAAAAAAAAAACAAAACAAAAAATACCTTATTTACTGTACGATCAACAGAACGATGCAGAACTGATCTCCATGCAATGGGTACGGATTCTTCTAAAATAATTTGTAAAACAAATTGCTAAATAATGTTTAAATTAAAATAAAGCATGAAATAATAAAGCGTGATAATTTAAAAAATTAATTGATTAAAATAAAAAATACCATTTTCTTTACGATCTGTTTTTCCTTTATTCAAACTAGCTGCGAGCTCTCGAACAGATCGTTTTTCAACTGTGCTACTGCTCAATGAGCTCGCGGTACTACTCGCTGAAAGTGTAGGCGGTAAGGAAGCTGGTCCACTGACTCCACTGTCAGTGGATTCATCAAGAGCATCACCAGAGTCTGGAGTGTTCCCTGCCGACGTATTTGGACTTGAACCGTCACTCAATAAATTATTAAATTCACCTGCATAACCCAAAAATAATTATTATTTATTATTATATTTATTAAATAAAAAATGAATTTACCTGATTTTCTATCACCAGTCATGCTCCATGGTCTCGGTTTTGGCGCAGTAGCTGGCGGTAGAGGTTTACTATTTCTAGAAGAATTAATACTCGAGCTACTTCTAGATTGTTCGCCGCTAATATTATAACTAACTTTACTTGGAGCTTTAAAAGAACCAGCATTCGACAGCTGTTTATTTGAATCATTGGACGGACAAACTTCCGACTGTAAAGAATTAAAAGCACCACGGGATTCTTGGATGGATGAAATCGATCGGAATTTATTGGTCGCTTGGCCGCTTACTGATTTTTCGTTGTCTGCTGAACTACTTAAAATACTACCGTGGCTTCTCACTGAGGTCTTGTGATTATCGCCGTCTGGCGAGGACTCTGAAGTCTCATTGCCAGACAAATCGCGCGATAAGCGAGTGGTCGGTGTTGACAGAGGGCTTCCAGCCGTGGATGTCGATTGTATTCCTCGTGCTTTTCTAGCCTCTGGTTCTTGAGACTGCGAATTTTCCGCGGCGCTTCGTCGGGCCAGTGGTGAGGCTGTCAAAGGCGTGTCACCTTGAGAACGACGACCCGCAAGCGGAGAAAATTTCTCAAAATTATCGCTAGACCGTGAACGTGGTGTAGGCTCAAGAAGAGTTTTTAGAATAGGCGAGTTGCAGCCATGAGGCTTTTTATCTGTCTCCGGAGGAATACTGCGTTGACTTGTTATTGATAAATTTGGGCTACCGTCTATAGGGAATGTATGCAGAGAACTATCATCACTAGTTGGAGAAATCAGCGGAGTTGTAGGCGTGGTAGGTCTAAAAAATACATCAAGACCTTCCCCAAGGCCCAAAGATCCTTTCGGAATGTCAGTTCGTAACATAGGTCGTGAAGGAGCGCGAGTTTTAGTTCGTCTTGGTCGAGATTTTACCAGATGTTGCAATTGCTGGCCAGTGTTATTAGGAAGCTCGGATATAGAATCCAAAGACTCAGTCAATGAGTGCTCATTTTCTGAAATTGCTAGGTTAAAAAATAATAAATTAATTATTTATCCATAATTATGATAAGTTGGTTGAAGAAATAAACTCACTTTCAGTATTGTCTTTTGGTAAACTAGGCAGTAAATCCGGTATGTCATCAGCTGAAAGTCCTTCTACAGAATCAACCACTGACTTTGGTCGTAATTTTCTTCCATGCAAATTTTTTCGTTTGTTTGACAAATGGGGCGTTGCCTATTACATTAAATTATTATTGTCAATCATTGTTAATAATATAAAAAAATTTTTAATCCTATTAATAAATAAAAATATACAATTACATAAAAGTGCAAATAACTTAACATCCACGATTAACAAATGTATAAAGTTATGGTTGTTATAAAATTTACTTACAAGATTTAAATAATCCAACTTCTGTTTGCATAACGAATAAAAATATTCCAATTAATTTAACTTATTCCAAAAAAAAAAAAACAAAATAATAATAATAAATTACCATAGGAGACTGATCATCTGTGGTATGCTGAGAATTAATAGAACTCCCGATAAAAAGATCTGAAGGACAGGCGTACTCATGAACCATTGAGTCCTTGAGCGAGTCTCTAGTCATCTTAGCAGCATGCTCAACTGCCGATGAAATTTTGTTCGAGAGTCCATAACCGCTGTTGTCAGAACTGATTCCAATGCTCATGGTTCCTCCGATACCGATGACACTACCACTGCTGGTAGAACTAACACTCGGTCTCAAAACATCCGGCGTACTGCAACGCGTTCTATCATGAGAGTCTCCGATCAAAGTCTTGTAACTCCTCGACAGCGACTCTATCACTTCGTCTGTGATTCTGTCGGAAATATGAGCAGCTACCGAGAGGTTCAGCTCGTTTATTCTATTAACAATATCAGTACCCGCCTGTTCAACAATTGCGCTGGTGATAAATTCTCCGCTTATCTGATTCTTCCCCTTGCAGACATTTCGTAAATCATCTTCAACAGAAATTGGTTCGCTCTCATCACCGCGAATCACCGTTTGAGACATCACTGTTGGACAATGATCGTTCGCGCATTTTAAAATAGCTTCCAATGAGTCTTCCAAATAATCGGTGACATTCTTATACAAATTGTCGGCTATTTCCTTGAGCTTTGCTTCTACGGGATTGTTCTCATCCCGCCGTTGTAAGACTTCATGAAGTCGCGGTAGCAATTGCTTCGAATTATCTGCATCTTGGATCAATCCAGTTGCGTGATTAATATCATTATTCGCATCACAACTCTCTGCTGCTAAAGTTTTTATCGTATCCTGAGTTTGGACGACCAATCTGGTGAGTAGCAAAAAAAAATATTTTAAGTGTAAATTTCTACAATAATAAATTTAAAAAAATGTAATGAAAAAACTAACCTGTCGACAACCTGCTGCGTTGAACTGAGTAAAAATCCTTGTTGGAGTCTAAAAGCTTGCCCCGGACTGTACTTACACGGTGTAACATTTCTCTGCAGCATGTCCTGAATTTTCTTGGCCAATTGCTCGGCTTTCTCTGCAGAAATCTTCATACAAGGTTGCAGATCATAAATAGGAAACGGCATGTGTCTCACACTGTAATTTTTTTCCAACGCGTGAACAATATCTGAGTATCCTTGCAAAGTAATATTATTTTTATCATAAATTATTGTCTTCAGATGATTGTTTATTTGGAGTGCCTTGGCTAGAAGACGAGCTCCAGGGTCTCCTATCTGATTTCCACTCATATCAAGAGTATGAAGACACGTGTTGCTTCCCAGTGCGTTTATCAGACTATAAAGATCGCTTTTTAATCGTGAATCTGGAATATAAAGCGATTGTAAAACACAATCGTCTTCCTGAATCATCTGTACGAGCGCATCCATCACCACCGATATGTGCTTGGTTTTCATGCCTGTGGTGTTTCTTCCCATGTAGAGGTGCTTTATTGACTTGTTTTTTCCAATCGCCGTAATTACTTGAGCCATATCAACGTCCATGTTGCTGTCAGAAATATCTAGCGAAGCTATGCAACGGACACCGTGTATGCAAGATTCAAGAACGTGAGCACCCAGAGACCCTAAGTTGTTTCCACTCATGTCCAATTCGAGACCCACTGTGCTCTCGTTGCAGGCGAGGCCCAGCAAAAGGTGTTTCAGAGCCTCCAGAGGCAACTTGCAGTATGAAATATTTAAATACTTTAGCGACAAAGTCGCGGTAAAAAATTGTTTAAAACTAGGAGGTATTTCTTTGGTTTTTTTACTTGTAAATGAGTTCCGTGACACGTTTAAATGGACTAGATTAGTAGCACAGCCACGTAGAAGGGCACCGAATAAAGATTCTAGAGTTGTATCCGTACCAGCGAGATCTAAGTGCGTTAGGCTATTGGGCTGAGCCAAAAAATTGCAAAGATTGTTGATATCATCTTTTAAAGTGTTCTCAGACAAATTTAAGTATCGTAAACTTGTAGGCATGCTTCGATTTAGACTCAGCGCGTGGGCTATTTGTGCAATTCCTTTTCCTGTTAATCCACAATGGGACAAATTCAATTTTTGCATGCCTTTAGGGAGTTTTCCGATGCCTGGACTGCCGAGGTGACTACTACCTTGGGTGAGTTTAGCTACAATGGCACACAAACTGGCAGCTCCCTTGTCCTCGATCATGTTATTCGATAAATCGATGGTGTGCAGTACAGTGTTACTATTAGCAATAAGTGCGAGGGATAGTTTGTGCGCAAAATCCCATTTGAGGCCTAGATTATCTAAGTAGATTTCTTGGAGTGAGAGAGATCGGCGAACAACGTGAAGCAAACGCTCGAGGCACTCATGGCTCAATTTTAAATGGGACACTCGTAATTTAGTGAACCATGTGTTGTATTCCAACGCGGATATTATCGGGACCAAATCCTTCTGCTCGAGGTGATCAAAGTCACGGAGATTTAGTTCACGGGTGTCGTGCGAGAGGTATATTGTGTCTACGTCCCATGTCACTTCTTCGCGGTATTGGACACAATGTAGATCACACATGCAGGCGTACTGGGTCGAAAAACCTCCGCAGGGCCCGGTTGTTCTCGTTGCCTCCGTGCTGCGGGCCAACTCGCTTCCACGAATACTGTGAAGTCTACTGGCCGGTATCACGTCGATTTTTCTGATAACGTAGTTTAGAGGGACTGTCGGAAATATATTTCTTATTGCAGTGTGTAACGCTTCGATCATCGCGTCTACCTCCGTTGTGTCTGTCCCACCTACGCCTGTTGTTGTGAAGTTGTATGTTCTTTCTCCCGCTGTTAGACATAGTTGGTTCGATCTTCGAGACTCTACTGAGGTTATTTCTAAATAATGAAAATGGCAATCGATCTGAAATAAATTTTTATTATAATTATGTTATTTGTCAAATTAGTGTTTACAAGATTATTCCATTTTTTTAATTTATTCACCCTAGTAGGTACTTTGGCAGTCAATAAAAAGAGTCGACAAGGAGAAAATACCTGTTAAAATAAAATAATTATTACGTAAATTAAATAAATTTATTAAATTTATAAAGAAAAAAAAATTAAAAATTACCAAAACTCGGTTTTCCTGCTTGTCTGGTTTTGTTTCAAGTTTAACAACATTTTTCAACAAAATTTTGACATGTTTACCCAGTAAAGCTTTCACCGATTCTGTAAAAATTAAATAATTAAAAAACTTAATCTCAGATCAATATATAAACAAGCCAATAAATTGGATTAATATTATAATTTTATAATAAAATATATATCTTACCGTTCAAATCTTTAGTAAGTTGCGATCGCGTTGACATGTTGTCTGGAATAATTTTTTCCTCACAAATAAATTAATTAAAAGAATCACGACATCCCCCACTGACGGTGACACATATAAGCCTTAGTTAAGCAACATTCCGATAAGATGATTGTGCATCGCTGATTGCACCTCCATCGGAATTAATAATTACTGGAGATGTGAATTTATCGGCCGCCATATTGCCTGATAGTTGCCCGCGACAAGTGCATTTACGATTAAAAAATTAATTTCATATTAATTATTATCTCTGCTTATTTTATTATTATTATTATTATTATTATAAATACATATTTAACTAGTTGTTAAACGTTATACATTTAAAACAGATCAACAAGGCACCAAGTTGTTAAATACTGTCTGCTGACTGACTGACAATCAATGAACAAACACAGTACAAGTTCATTGACAATTTTCGCACATTGTGTAGACCTCCGTAAGACTCATCGATGTGAATTATATTTCTAATAAACATCCTAAGGGTGACACTTCATGTAATGTAGTTGCGACTGAAATTTTTTAAACTCCATTTTCAGTTTTCAGTGGATTCAAAATGGCGTTGGGTGCCGGAGGTATTTTATTTTAATTACTTTTATTATTTTGATAAATATGACAAATAAACATGTCATGATTTTAATTATAATTTTAATAAAATATTAATATTATTCTTTTATTACAGACATAAAATTTTATACTATTTTAATTAGATTTAGAAATTTTTATTCAAAACTTGTAACCTAGAAATTATTCATTGTTGTCATTCGTTAAAATATATTTTTTTTTTTTTTTTAAGTGACTGATGTTTTTTAATGTTCGTTAAATTAAATTAAGCAATAAAAAATTATTATAATTACAGGAAGGTTGATAACACTTGCTGGTGTCTTGCAGCAGAAAATATCATCCAGTTACTCTCTTTTGTGTCCGTTGACACAAGTCAGAAATTATGCGGCTCGTAAGGGAACGAGAGAACGTGCTAGGAAGAAAAAAGTCAAGAAAGAAGTCGTTAAAAAAGTATTCATTCCTGAAAACAAGCGTGTGAAGAAAGCGTAAGCATTATTTTTTGTTCAAAGTTTAACATCACTGGGTACAAAAGTGATTCAGTTTAAGTAGATATATGATTAATTGATTATCAATTGGCATGTTTTAAAAATTTTTAAATTACAGGGAGATTATACCTTTTAATCTAATATATACTGAAGATTCGAAGAAGAAAGAATCGATAGATGATGTGTGGTTCGAAAGCATATACAGAAGAAAAATCTATTCGTTTAATGAAGCTGTTGAGTGTCATCGTGACACTCATCATCCATCACGGTATGACGCTCCGAATGGATTTATTGAGGCATTCATAGAAATTAATATGCAGGTATTGCTGAAAATTTTATATTATCAGTTGCATGATTATATTCGCTTCAGAGTGAAATAGTTATAGTATCATTTTTATAACTTTTTATGAATTTTCAGAGTGAGAGACCTACTAAGTTAATGGAAAAGTTCTCCAGAAGCGTTTACATGCCTCATATTTTTGATCATGGAGAAAAAAGAAATGTGATTGCTTTTGTTAAAACAGAAGAGATCAAGAATTTGGCCCGGAATGCTGGGGCAGAGGTTGTTGGTGGCAAAGAAATTATTACCAAAATTCAGGTTAGTTTGTTTTTTATTTATTTTCATTTTTTTTGACTAAATATTTGAGTAATTTTTGTTACAAAAATTTAAAAGCTTTTAATTTAAATAATTGAACATATATATTTTCGTAAAAACATTGGAAACATTTGACATTTGATAACAAATTATGATTATACACTAATTTATGAGAGTAATTTATAAAGTGGACGTTTTTTTATTATTTACATCATACTTTTAATTAATAAATAATTAAAGTAATTATAAATGAAAAAAAAAAAATATGTTTAAGCGTTTATTTTTGACACTAAATTTGTACGAAAGTTTTTTTAAATTTCCCGCCAAACTGGTGCTAACTTTGGTGCGTAGTTCGTAAAAATGCCACCAGATGTCACCATAAAATTCGTTAATTCGTCGCACGTTACCAGCAAATTGGGAGAAGCAGTGCTAACGAGCGAGTATAAGATTTTGAAAAAATTTACAGGACAATAATAATAAAAATACAAATAGATCTACTTCGAGTTTTATTAATTGAAATCAATCGAGAAAGAATTTAAATCATGGATTTTAAAAAAAATTTCCTAACTCAAACGAATTTTTTAAAAATAAATACGCAATAAAGATTTTTTTTTCACAAAAATTCATCTAAAAATGTCTCAAATGATTCAAAAATATTTATGGATTATTCAAGAATTTTTAATATTGAAAGATTGATTGATTTGTTTTTTGGCTATAGACCGGCGAAATTTCAGCGAATGATTTTACTGCCGCAGTCGCGCATCCGGAAATAATGGTCGACTTGACTGTCGTGAGAGGTTTACTGAAAAGAAAGTTCCCCAATCCTCGTAATGGTAAATTTCTTTACATTATTCATCACCCAATTACAATATTTTACAACTTAACACCATCGATTTCATATGTAAGGTACCTTGGGACTCGATCTAGCTGATATGATCAAGAAAATTCTCCATGGTATCAATTATACTGTAAATCCATATGAGAGACAGCCTCAGCTCGGTATTATTACTGCCCCGATTGGAACTGTAAGTGTCTTTGAACTAAACTTTTCATTAATTCATCGATCATTCAATTGAATATGATTGTATTTTTTGACACTATAGTTGAGTATGGACACCAAACAACTGGAAGAAAATTTCATCGCTCTGGTCAAAGACGTCGAGTCTGTAAGGCCAAAGCGGGAGGGTGACTTTGTCTTCAGGTAAAATTAATTTAATAAGAAAATCAGATCCGCTTTATAACTTTTGAAATTTCTATTTTCTTCCGGCCACATTGTTTAAGATGAAAAAAAAAAAAAACATCGGCTTGCTTTCCTTGTTTTTTTTTTTTTTTATACAATTATAAAAACTCCTATAGAATTATCTTGATTGGTTTTTAAAAAGTGTGCCGCTAGAGCAAAAAGTACCGCGGGCTTACGTCAAATAGTTTTTTTTTTTAAATATCTGTAGTAAATACCTAGAATATTTCTTCGTTATAAAAAACATAAAGTCGGTAACCGGTAAATAAAACAATTACCAATTAACAATAGTTGAAATAATTGTATATTTTTTAGAACATCATTAAAGAGTCCACCAACAACGGAGTCGTTAAAAATAAACTTTGAACAGTATCTAGTGGACGTAAAGCCCAATAACGCCGAGGACTCTGATGAAGAAGACGAAGCTGTAATTTCGAATACCGTTTAATCGTCATCATTAATTAATTTTTTAGATATACAATAAATATTGAAGAGTTGTTTAAACAATTTTATATATTTAACCCTGCACCGTAAGATATCCTTTATTATTCCTACTATTACTACTACTATTAATATTAATATTATTACTATTACTTATTTATTTAAAAAATTATACAGTGTGACTCCTACGGAAGAGTACCTGTTGATGTTTGTCCTTTTAAAAGTTAATATTGTCGGTCGAACAGGTCGTGAGCGAGTGAACGGTGGATGTGCGTAAAAAGGGATACAGCTAGCCGATGGATCTGGAGAAAGAAAGATATAGTACACAACAGAAGTAAAGTGAACTGAAGACCGAAGAACGTAAAGGAGAATGGAGAATGGTTGCTCTATAGCATCAAGTAAAGGTGGTATCAAGTAGAGGGGCAACAACTGCTTACCTGCCGGTCTCGAGTTCAGTCGTTGTCTGCCAGGTTTTAAAATCACCGGTATCCTTATCCCGGTCTCTGCTCAAACACGATTTACACGTTACAATTACTTTACTCGCTATTTCGCAATTATTTTACTCCTCAGTTATTTTTTATATTTTTTTTTTTAGTCGTTTTACTTAAACTGCGAATCGGTATCGTGCTTAACGCGAGTGTTTATTTATAATCATAAAGTATTGTTTACTTGATCAAAAGTTATATATTATTAATTACAAATGTTTAAGGTGTAAGTGATCAGTGATTTAGTGTGATTGTTATGACTGGTATGGTGCCATAAGCCTGATACTGAATATGCCGGTATCGTTAACTTGGAATTAATTGTTCATCAGTCATGGTAAGTCTATTTATTTTAATATTTTCATTTAAATAATATCAATTCATATTTTATCTTTGAGGTTTCGGAATTTATGTTTTTATTTATATCCGTGTATAAATAAAAAAAAAAAAAACCAAAGAAAAATAATTGTTGTGGTAGATCACCTTGAGCGTTTGCGCAGGATGTTTATTGCGATTGGTGTACACAAATGTATAGATGGATTTAAATTACTCGTTGCTGCTTGACGGTAAAAATAGATAACAGTAAAAATAAGTGATTCATTAATAAATTAGACTTGGATTTTAAAGTTTTCGCCAACTGTTCAAACTACATTAATAATCAGCAAATCCGAGTTATATTTTTAACAAAATACATATCTGTAACTAAACAATTATGAGTAATTTGAATAATTTATTGCAAATTAAAAGACACGCTGTTACAATTTTTACTATGATCTATTTTTTTTGTCATGTCGAATGCAATATAAAGGGTCTTGGTAGTTTATTATATATTATTCCGACTGTATGTAATGTTTAATTTTTTATTCGGTGTACATATATTGGTTGCATGTGCGCAATGGTCCAGCTGAAAGTTGTAGCATCGCGATGAACCATCGACCCTCGCATAAATATCATGTTCGCAATGTTATCCGGCAAACTCTTATCGGCGTATGGTGTCCGGCGCGTGTCGTTTCCGTTCACATAGTCTCTTATACCTAGGCATATAGTCATGTGTTATAAGTTATTACTTATAACTACAGTATATGTAAGTTATATCATATACATATATTTATAGAGAACAGAATAAAACATTGAGGATTAGGAATAATCGATAATAATAAATAATAAGTAATAAATATTTAATAATGAGTAATGAATATTTATTTATTTAAAAATAATAATAATAAGGAGATACATCTAATTAAATGTACAGATGACCAATAATTTTATTTTCTCAACTTGAGACTTTTAATTTCTTTTTAACATGGAATATATTTTAAAACCTGTACGAGACTACTCTTCATACGACTTTTATATGTACAGAGTATCGATCATCAATTATCCTGTATCGAACAGAAATATGTAGAATGAGCTTCGCTGTTTTATATTTATATTCACGCCGCTGTATATATTTTTTTTTTTTATGTCAGTCGTTCAAGTCTTAGGTCATTCCGTTAAATTTCAATACTTTTAAACATTTCTTAATAATTATTAATAGTTGATATTGTATCTTTACAATTTAATTAAAGTGTTGAAATAATTAATTACTTACTCAGCAAACAAACTTGTAAAATATTTAACTGTGAGAGTTAATTTTTTTTTAATTTTGAAAAATTAAAAAATTTATCTGAGATAAATCTTTTTCATCAAAAAATTGAAAAGAAAAATTATCTATTGAAATAATTTATTCAGTGTCATTGATAAATGATAAGCGGTTTCGTTTCGGTAGCAACTTTATTAATAATAATAATAATATAATAACATACAATATATAATACCATAAGTTTTATGTAAGACTATTACATGGACCAGTATAATATAAAATAATAACCATATGTATGTATGTATTATATAGACACAGCGATTGCAAGAGCTTTTGCTCCGTATAGGTACCCAGCATCCACCCATGCGTTGCAGATCGCAGTAAGAGAGTTAAGTACCAAAGCTAAGACATCATGAGTTGCTGGTCTATGAACTAATGCAAATGATATACCTGTAGGGCCACTGCGTCCTTAGCAATTCCACAGCTTGGTATAGTAGTCGTATCGATATACTTAATATGTGCTGGTAGTAGATGTACATATAATAGAATATATTGGATTATATGTACGAGAGCTATGTGTAATGTACTCCGCAAAAGCAACAGCAACGCTCCAGTACTCGTATCGTGGCTTAGTTTCCCTTTCCGGATACACCAACGCACGGATACACTAATTGCATTATGATGAACGCCGTGACTGGAGTCTATACCGCTGCTAGATGAGATAGAATCGTGTTTCGGTCGGTGATTTTGCTGACGGGAACCCGAGTCTTATGTAGATGTATACATACCACAGATAGATGTTCCATATCATCACGTATGATTGATTCTTATTGAGACTAATTTTTTTTTCTCGAGATTAATCTAATGTTTGATTTATGCCACAATCTAATATTTCATCTTGGGTTTGAAAAATTTTTTGATTAATTATTTTATAAATTTTTAATACAATCCTTTTTTTTATTCATCATACTTACTTATCTAGTAAGTTTATTCAATTATTTCGATGGTAATATTTTTTTAACATTGCTGGGGCTCGAACTAGAGTCTTCCGGGTGTAAGTTTTGTGACTTTAGATCACTTCCAGGGCTAGAACGGGTAGTACAAGATTTAAGAGAAAAAATAATGGGTTTATAATTTTGGAAATAGGACTAGTAATTCACAGTTAGAAAAAAATTTTATAATTAATTTATAAAATTTATTTAGTGTTATAAAAATGAGAAAAATATTCATATTTTTGGATTTTCTCAACTATTTTGTCATTTATTATTGAAAATTGACTGGTAACAAATTTTTTCCAGATGATGAGTAAAAAAATTTTTAAATATTCAAATACCGAAGTATAAAAGAGAATTCCAATTTTTAAAAAGAAAATTTTTCTGCAATTATCTAAGATTTTACGACTATTTTAATACTTTATGCAAATTAAAATTGATCGGCAAAAAAACTGATTTTTTCGCGTGTCAAAGATAGTTTAAATACTTTAACATGCATTAATAATTATTGTCAGTTTGAATAAACATTTAATTATAATAGAGTTTAAATAAAAAATGATACAAACTTAAATGTTTTGTTAGCTCAATAAAATATCGATATAAATGGACTTATGAAAACAAACAAATAGCTTAATTATCAAATAAATAAACACGGTAAAAAATAAATAACCGATAGTACTTCATGCTCATAAAATATAAAAGATCCTTGTAAAAAATGAATAAGTAACACGCAATAATCGAAATAAATATGAAAGTTAACGAAGTTATTGTTCGGTTTACAAATGCTGGTATATTACTAATATAATACAAAGATATAGCAATAATAAATAAAGTTAAATAAAATAAACTACTCATGATCATGATAATTCAACTCTGCCCACTTTAAAAATAATAATACTCTTGACAAACAACCGCAATTAGTATAGAGCATGTGAATGTGTTATTCTCATTCGCAGCCCTTTGGTATCGCTAAAAAATTTTTAACCTACAGAATACGAGCTATTATACATATATATATACATATAAACTTGTGTAAGTAATATATAAGTATAGTAATTTTCAGAGCGAAACCAGTAGACTAGACTTGTCGTGCAACCTGCAACGCAGACTCCTAACGTAAAACGAAACAGAGAGTCTTAAAAAGTGCACGCACGCACTACTCTCATACACATATATGCACTTACAATAATATTATATTGTGAATGCCCAAGTATAATATGTATGTTAAACTATCATTATCTACCTACAAGCTAATAAAATTATTTAACCACCCATTTAAATAAATTTTAAACCCGCTAATCGCTAAAAAGTCTATTGACACGGTAATTTATATTTAAATATAAATATAAATTATATTAAATATATTATAAAAAATTTATTTTATACAGTCAAGTACATTTTATTACAGTAAATTACATATTTAAACGTTCATTACTCTCTGGCAAAAGATATGAGCTATGACTCTCACACCTTTTCACTGGTTAATGTTTAATTATTGTGAGCCGTAGGAAATCAAGCTTCCTCTCAAGTGCAAGGTAGCAAATAAAACGTTACACTTATTCATACCTTTTTCACTACTTCCTGTAAGGTATGATTGTTATTATTGTTATTTTTGTCGCTTAACCAGCAATTTTTATTGTACTGAAAACTTTAAATAGCAGACTGAAAATTTTGATGGGGATAAATAGTTTTTTTGTAATGGTTTATCAGATTTAGCTGTTTGTGTAAAATTTTGGAGGCCTCAATTTTAATCGGGAATCTTCTATGTGTCTCTTTTCTACAAAGGATCTAAATTTTTCCTTAAAAATAGAAAATTTTATTTTTTAGAAGCGTTTAAAGAAAAGAGCAAAGTTTTTGCAATTTTTTGATACCTTTGTTTTAACAATGAAAAAATACTTTTGACAATAAAAAAAAGTAGTTTTGATAAAAACGCGTTTATTTTGAATAGTTTTACAAAAAATTTATGAAATAGAAATAATAAGTTTTTTAAACAATTCATAATTTATACAAAAACATCGACAGATGAAATCATTAGGTAGTTGTTGGTTATTTTTCTAGGAAAGCCAGGCATTGAATCACAATCCTAATCCTTTTAACATGAGTATTTAAGTGACATTTGTGGCTCTTTTAAATCTCTAAAAAGGTTCCGGATCATTCATACTGAAGTTTTCAAAGGCCGATGCTAGCCAGGATGTGATTATCATTATGATGAGATGAGTAAGAGAATCTTTTGAAAGATTTTAGTAGCGGCATAAAGTCAATCGGTGATTCTAACTACTGCCTCACCTTTCCTTCGGTAATAAATTACTACGAGTTTATTTTTCATTCGGGTACTAATTACTGCCAGTAGCAATGCTTAAATATTTTCTACAGCAACCAGTCCGCATATATAATAGACAGAATAATAGCACCGCGTTTTACAGATGGCTAAATAATAATACGAAACTTGTAGTAACTTTTTGAATTTACTATCCCTTTTATAAAGTATGGCCCTAAATTTGCATTGTTCATTCCTTTCTTTCCTAGCACAGCCTCTCTTAACATTTTTTTTTTTCATTTACAATTTACGACTCGAGAACATCGACCTCGGTAAATTTATTCACTCTTCCAAGTTTTTAAATATTTTTTCACGAGAAATCTATAATTTAATCTTTTATAAATATAAAAATTACTTGTTTGCTACTTTATTAAAAATTAACACACTATCAAGATAAAACTTTTAAGACTAAAAATAAAAATTTACATAATTGCATTATATAATAAAAGAAAATTTTAACTCTAGAGCATTATTTTACAATCAATGTAGTAATTTTTCCGGCTGGAATAGACTTAAATATATATCCTTATAATTCAAGTTTCTTGTACATCAGGTGACTGTTGTCTGACAGTTTCTGTTGACCATAAAGTACAGGATAGTATAGAACCCTAGTATCGCGAATGACGATGCAAGACCACTCAACAGCGTAATAATAAAACGGCAATAAAAAAATATCTTAAATAAATATACACTAAGATTCATCGCTTCTGGTTTTTTATGTATACAAAATTTGTTTGCACTTATACAAGAAAATAATAATAATAATAATAATAATAATAATAATAATAATATAAGAATATTAATAATAATAATAATAATATATAAGCATAAATAAAATCTCATCTGAATAAAAAAAAAATCAACAACTGCTTGAGCTAGAGTGAGTGAAAAAAAAAAAGAAACTATTGAGCTCATCTTATTCACCTGCCCACGCGGTTTTAGTTCCATTCAGGCAGGTGGAGTCTTCTAACATGACGTCCGAGTAAAAAAAAAAAAAAAAAAGGGAATTATATAAACTCAGGTATAGACCTATAGACTATCTATATCTCTAACATAAACCCCCAATTTAATATAAAAAAGCAACCAAAATGATGTAACAAATGAATCCAGAAATCAGTAAGCAATAAAAAATTTTCCCATAGCCCGAAATTACGGTGTTTAATATTTTGGCCATAAAATAGCGATTGGGTTGACTTTTGGACGGAGACAAGTTCCAAGTTAAGTCTTCCGCGGAATATAAAATTACGAACAGTGGGTTAATTTTATTTATGAGTCAATAAAACGAACTTGAGTTTACGTAGACAAACAGCATGAGAAATGTACAGTTAGGACTCGAATCGGGAGTTCGGGGATGTGAGTACTGAATAATATAAGCAAAGAAAGAGTAGAGAAGAGAGAGGTAAATCGGAGAGATGCTGGATTGAGCGAGAAAATAAAGATTGAAAAAGGAGGCCACTGTGACCTGATGAACGTCACCGTTATATCAGTTGCTTAAGGCTTACACCTTTATTCGACTTCAGACTTAACTTACCTTTACATTATATTTATATTACTTTACTCTTTACTCCGTTCCCTCGATTTACCAGCAGGACTATTATTGTCTCACCGATTTTTAATGCCGTATTTGTATTTATTTATTTTATGTGTCTATGTACATTAATATATACTACACGATGACCGTCTCTATATACATACGAGGATTACACATTATTATTCAGTGCTTGTACAACTGACCAATACATTGCTCTCTGACCCAGCAGTTACCATAAGTAATTATCAGCAGTCTTGTCGGCTCCTCATCGATTACTCATGCTTGATAATTACGAGATTTATCTCCTTGCTCAAAGACCTCCCACGCGTTTTATTAAATCCTAATGTTTATTGATTAGCTTTCAATATTTATATCTCGCGAAACCTAAAATCCACTATTGAAATTTTCACATGTGAAAATTTTTTATTATGCAAAGCTTAAAAATATTTCTTCCATAAAATTTTACTGCGGATTAAATTAATGTATGTTGACTAACTATTTTGATAAATTTTCCAGTTTCAATACAATTCTCAACAGAGTTGATTTACCAAGCTTTGACTAGTTTTTTTTTATTTATTTGCGCTGATCCATTTAACTTTAATTAAATTTTAGTGAAACTGCAATTTCCTATGGTCGAATAAAATTGTTAAAAGCTGGTGAAATAGTTTGATTAAATGCCGAAATTGCTGTTTTAATTAAAGGATTTATTTTGAAAGGTTAATTCGTTTGTGTTCATTTTAATCAAGACGATTGAAGAATAAAAAAGAGATTTTTTTTATTCAATTTTTAATAATCTAATGCTGCTGTCACAAGATCAATTATCAAAAGTTTAAGGAAGATTTGACAGAAATAATTCTATAAAAGTACTTCAAAAATTTGAAATGATAATAAATTGAGTATTGCAAAAAAAAAAAAAAACACATAAAATTATCAATTATGAAAAGGCATTAATTCAGGTCAAGACCTTTCTGATGAAACTAATTTTTTTATAGATGTTGTTTAATACATTCACATTCAAAGAGATTTATCAATTTGATTGATATTTCTTTACATTACACAGATAAAATTAATTGATTAATTTTTTGAATTAATAAATGAATTACTTGAATTAAGTAAAAATGACCTTGATATATTTGATTAATTCCTCAGAAGAAAAAATATATTTTCAATAATTATCAAAAATATATGACACATTGTATCAAGAAAATTTTCAGAAAATTGTCCAAATTTAACCACAAAAATCCATTTCATAGTTAAATAAAGATATCTTCGTTACAAAATTTTCTTTATTCTTCAAACTATGTAGATTCTAGATAAATTAAAAAAAAGATCTCCATTTAAAATAATTATTTAAGTAACGCTCCATAGCGCGGGTTAATTAAAATAACAAACACCCGTTAAATAAACGAAAACAAACGTGACAAAAGCTTCTAGATAAATCCTCAGATCTCGGATGTAAGAGTATCACGTGAGCTAATAATGTAAGTTAACATACAAAATCCTACTTTCCCGTGGCCTATAGCCCGATGCAAGAAACATAAACACTAATGCCAGATTGCTTTCTACAATGTGCTTCATACATAACATCGTTTCTATCCTTTCAGTATTTATCTTAGCATTGGCATGTGTAGGTTCAAAGTCACCACTTAGTTGCTAAAGTGAATAGTGAATAGCGAATTCTCTCCAGCCTCCTGCCAAAGTAACAGGATCTTCATACAATATTTATGTCGAATAATAATTATTCTTTCCTAGATCCTCTGTACAATTCATGACTCACATCCAGCATCTAACGAACATCAGGCTCACATAAAGTCTAAAATAATAATATTTTCTTTCGGAATCATAAATAAAAAAATACTTAGTTATCATCGAATGATGGTGAAGAAAAAATTACCAAAGGTCAATACAATTACAAGGAAAAACATGTGACCCAGTGGCCTTCTTAGAGACACTAGATGGATGTCTCATAGGTCCAAACATTAGAGTGTTATATTATGTTAGTGCAATTATAAAGATCCAGGTCCAGGTCCAGGTATAAAAATCCAAAGAAATAACTACAAATAGAAAATAGAATAAGGACCACCTACAACTCAGCTTTGGAAGAAACTCCCGGAAGCTCGGCAGTGTCAACAAGAAAAACGTGAAGATATCTCTCGAAGAATTCAATACTCTGAGAGTCACGATGTGTTTACTGTACCCTCGAGTCCTGCTCTAAGTAGAATAGGCTTCTATTCGGACTAGGACTGTATTACAGTATTGCCATAGCTGGTGATCAACCTGGACACCTTCACTTATACGCTAATGTAACTAGAAGCAGGAATTTGTTGCGGAAATCACGGACTCGCGTGTCGTACGATATGGGATGCACTCCGAGGATATTTCAAGCGTGTTAAGCGGTTCGGATCCTCTTAGACGTGACAAAAGACCGTTTTTGTTTTACTTGTTCCTTTTAAAGTTATTTGATTAAACTTTGGATTTAACATTAAATTTTATTTTGTTTAACAGATTTTACTTTAATTTTCACTTTGTCTTTAGTTTACAAGCTTGTAATTTTTAGGATTTATCTTTATAGAATATTTTATTTCAAACTGTAATATCTTGGAAATTCTTAAGCTTTTGACAAAAATTTTGAGTGGTCGTATTGGTACCGTTATGAGACTTTTTTTTTATTATTGGTTGCTTAGCATCTTTTGATGTATCGATCAATTATCAATTTAATCTGGAGGTTATTTTTTCAAACCTATAATTTTTTTGTCGTCATAGCGGGATTTATTCTTAATTCGAACTTTGAAATGTGTCAAATTAGGAGTAAATTATAGGGAACTTCCCACTATAAAAATCAATGATTTTTTTTTAAAGTAAACATTATTTAACAATGTAATTTTTATTACTCATACCTTTTCACAGTGTGGGGTGTGTTTTTAAAGATACTTTCACAATTACTCTACTTTTACTAATAAAACATTTACTACAATTTCATCAAGCACCCCAAGCTTTTTTACAACAAAATAAATTTTTTTGTTAATCACTCAACTCTTATTTTCTACTTTTTAATTAAGTTTTCTATTAAAGCGTGTTTTTTATTTTTTTTGACCCATTATTTATTAAATTCTTAATACAAAAATACTCTTGGCTCTTAATATTAGGTGTACTTACTCGTAGAATAAATAATGCGAAGATAGATTAAGTAATATTGTTACTTAATATTTAATGTTGCTTCTGCGGTAAGCAATGTTTCAAGTTAGGTATTGTGCAGACTTTCGGTATTCACGCGACAATTAATATTAATGTACATTGTGTATAATAGATTGTAACTACTCGCTTAAATGAGAAGCTACAAGTTTTAATTAGTAAGCAAACAAGATTTGCATTAATTATTTCACAGTATCTTGATTTTACCACTCATTATTTCTGCAACAAAATAACACTTGTTTAAAACAATAAAAATTGTTAGCTTGTGTGATTTTATTTAGATACCCCTGACCGATTGGTAATAAATAAAATCTGGTTGAAAAGAACAAAAGTGAGACATGTTAATAATAAAAAAAAATATAAACAGATGGTAGCAGTATAAATGAAAAGATTAATAAATAATAATTTTGTTAGCACGTCACCTGACTCATGACTTTTGTTATTTTTACCATTTCGAGTGTGTAAATCGTTTGGTAAGATTAATATACGTATTGTTCAGAGAGTGTAAGGTTCTATACGAAGAACAGACACAAAAAAGACTACCTGTTGACACCCTCCACGCCTCTGAGCGGAAGCTCAAGAACATATGTAAAGATTTAACTATAACCATACACATACATTTTTTAGGGCATTGTGCTATTATATTCTTTTTTTATTAAATCCTCTTTTTATTTCAGTCCCGATCATTTCACTTTTTCATCTTCCTTTTTTTTTTTTATCTGTATCGTTCACGTCCTGCACCTGGCTACCTGTGGAGAGTTTCGACCCTAAGTTAAATCTTTCTTATTATATGGCTTTTCTATTTCGTAAAATCACACTATTTTCAAATTTTTGTTTCTAATATAAATATACAGGAAATTAGTCGTATATAGGAAGCGTCGAAATTCTTCATCTTATTTTTTAACTCAAAAATAATTTTTAAAAAAATTTCTTTACCAAACATTTAAATAAAATTTTCTTAGCTATTTATGATGACATATTTTATTTGTAAATATCTTTAATTCTGACTTTGAAGTAGAATTCTGGCTTTCGTATTCGTATGAGATGTCAAAATTTTTGAGGGAATTTTTTATAGAGAATTAAATTCCTTACAAAAAATGTCCAGTAACATTTTTTCATATTCCAATACTTAATTCAAAATTCCAACTTTAAATTTTACTCATAGAAATTTTTCACCATCCAGCTAATGATAATTTTTTTTCCTGTCTATCGCCTTGTATCTCTACTCACTCTCAAGCATTAGTTGGTAATGATAAAAATATTTAACAAACCCAAGTGTTGCTCTAAATATACATTTGAAAGATATTTATCGATGCAAAACAATAAAAAAGACAAATAAGTCGAAATGAATCTCAAGTGTCTCGTTAAAGGCCTGGAGGTTTAAACCAATGCAAATTCGTAATTAAATTGATAAACGTACAGGTAGCATGCACATACAAGACACTGTTGGTTACATATTACCCATATGTACTATGCACCCTAGCCCAACACAAGCCCGAATAGGCCTGTGCATTTATAAATGCTGAGAGAATGCGACCGGGCGAGGTGTACGGGATGTCGGCGTACACCGCCGATATTTTCCAATCGGAATTAATGCTGGTGATTAACAAGAGAAAAAACTAAATGCCAAAAAAAATCAAAAACAATTAATGATAAACAAATAATAATAATAATAATAATAATAATAATAATAATAATAATAACAATAATAATAAATTGTCATTAGATCCAATGGCTGAAATTTAATTAAATTCAATATAAATATAAATTTAAAGGATTAATAATAAATGTATACGTGTCTTGGAAAGTTTACGAGCTTTATCGAGTTTCCATCTCAAGAGATAAAATATTTATAAAAATGAACATTGTTCCAATGCATGCTGTAAGTACATATCCATGTGTTAGCATTGCAATAAATAATAATGTCAAGTAGCAGACAGAGACGTTACCGTTCACGATATTATGTAATTAATAAAAAGTTTAATAAAAATTCACTGCTGGATTCTCATAAAACATGCTCACATACTTTCTCGTCATGTCTCCATCAGTTCTGTTTAAATCTTTTATCGGTATCAGTATATATAAGATGCTAATGACACTGATAGAATGTCTATGTGCTTCGTAGCATACTTTTATATTGGACATACATATATATAATACTAGTTGATACTGATGTTGATGCTGATGTGAGCTCCAGAGAATGCAATACATAACATTTCTCTTACAGTTTGCATTATACCCGTTGTACGTTACGCTTATCGGCGTGTAACGGTAGAGAGTAAAGAATCTGATATACCTCTGCTCGTATTTACTGGCTATCTTTATATTCTACGAAAATTATTATATGATGCATTCACTAAATCAACAACCTCTCTTTTATTTATACTATTATAAATTATACGAGCTTTTAATATTTTATACAGACTTGCATTATCGGTCGTTTTTTTCTCGGGGGTTTTATTTATTTATTATTTATTATTTATTTATTTACCAAATTTTTAGACCCTCAAGCCTTAGCTCCCTAAGGGCCTTACATATAAATGAATACATATTAATAATAAAATTAGTTAAACAGTAATGGATATATAATATATAGTCTACTTAATTTATAGTTAAAACTGAGATATATATACAAAATTCATCACTCTAATTAATGAGTGTTTTACATGTTATCTTATCATTTTTTTTTTTTTTTTTATATACCTTTATATCATTTCCATCTTTTATTATTATATTTCATATTCATACTATCACTTATTAGCTATAATGCAGAATATTGATATTGACAATGTTTATAGATTTACAAATACTTATGTTACTCTATGTACAAATTTTGCCATTCGGCTTTCGCCTTGGCATTTAAATTAAATAAATAAATAATAATAAGACAGTAAAAAATAAGAAATAAGAAAAGTAAAGTAAAGTAATGTTGTCTCTAAGCAAAGACAATCCAAATTACTATCTAATGACTTTAGTTCATAAAACAAAAGAAATGAAAAAATATGAATTTAAACATTTCGTAATTTGAATATTTTAGCAATTACAGTCATTTATCTAGCAGTATGATGTGTAGCACTAAATGGAACAATGCATAGATTATATATAAGTTACAAAAGTCATTCAAATGTGTAGACAAGTTAGTATTATTAGTTAACATATTTATATTCAAGACACTCATAATAACAATATTTTGTAGAAAATATAAGTAGAACTCAGAAAGGTTTTCAAATTTTTATTCGAAACATTAATGTAATTTTATTTAAATATTTGTAAATACGGGTTCGCATCGTTTAAAGTTTTATTGTAAAGTACTGGCGAGTAATAAGGTTTAGTTAAGGAATATTTGTGATACAATTCCATCAACAAGTTTTCATGCTAATTATTATTAAAGAACATTTTTTTTTTTTTAATGTAAACTATAAAATAGTAATTTTTATCATTGACAATAAATTAGAATGAACTTTTAAAAAATATTTTACTACAAGAAATTATTTTTATTCTATTATATAAAATTATATGTATATGTTTACATGAAATTATGTAAGAGTTTAGGCGATTTATAATTTTATACATTTTTATTTTAATATAATGACTAATTTTTCTTTATGTGTTACAAATTATAAAGAAAATACTCTTAAATAATAATAATTTATATTATATTAAAAAATATTAAACAAATCTAAATGATCAGTAAATGAAAAATTTGCCAATTACTTGTCAGTAAATGAATACCTAACTTATTTATTGAAACGTTTTTTTTTTTTATTGAGTGTAACAAATACAAACTAGATAATCGGTCGATAAAATAAAAACATCAAACAATTAACCCACTCAAAAACATGTGTAAAGGTCATAGAAAATGAAAACACACATTCACTAATTTAAATTCAATAGAAATAACGTGTAACACCCAAGCGACTGGCATACAAATGATCCAATCAACGCATCGCAAATAAACGATCGATCAGCGGTGAATGGGAAAAAAATAGAAGAGAAAATAAAAAGTTTAGTAGTCCGAATGTGTCAAAACAATCCATAGCAAATAAATAACTCATCAAATATTCTTGACGGCGAATTTACATGTATTGTAAACACGAATCAATGGCACATACGGCACAACTCTATCGGATTTACAATCGCAAACAGTATCAGTAGAATCTACAGCAGTACTGATACTAATACTAATACTAATCCGCGAATTTGTGTACGCCAAACGTCGTATATAATAGATTCATGTTGTCGTGCGCGAGCTATTCGAATATATAGAGATGTTCGCATCTTCTACCCTGAGAAAGTTTTTAGTAAAAGTTGTGCATCGCCTCGAGATACACAACACCATATAATAAGACCGCTCGCACACTCAAGCTAATCCTCTAATGTAAAAACTTGTTTTTTAACAAGTTGTATTAAGGTTTAAAATATACACATGTTATTTTAGCCGAACCACGGGATAGGAGAATTTACGTACTGACATCTTTAACAAAATCCCACACCTACTTTATAAATTTATCAAGAGCTATTGTATTTTTTTTATAAAAAAATTAACTTTTTCCGTTTCACGCTGCTAAAAATATTTAAAAAAGTTTTTAAAGGAATTACTTGAATAAATTATAAAATTTATTTTTAAATAATTTTCGTAATTTTTTTTTATTCAAAGTCAGAATTTAAGGTTTTAGTGTTTTCACTATATTTTATGTTATTTTTTTTTTTATATAAAGGAACGCTTTATGTTACACTCAAACACATAGATAACAATAAAAAAAACTAAAATGACAAATTTTATGTAGTAAAACTTAGATTTAAAAGAATAAAATTAAATTACTAAATTTTAGATTGAAAAATAAAATTATTAATAGCTTCGGTAAATATTTGTGATAAATATTGTTTTTAAATTCAATAAATTATCCACATTTTGGCGTGGCATTTAAATTTTTACGAATAATCAAATTTGTAAAAACATTTCATGAAAAATGAAAAAAAAAAAATTTTTATCACTATAAATCCATCGCAATGAATTTTTATTATTAAATTGATTTTAATGCTAAGTTTACAACACAATATAAATTCAAATCACTCGACTTTCAGCTTTTACAAGCTAAAAAAAGAAGTATAATTTTTACGACGCAAATGCGAAACATAAATGGTTGATAGCTAGATTTTATTAGTAGATTAAGATTGCACCCTTTACTCTCAGAACTTCAGATCTGAGCACGCTCAAAAAGGGTGTGGCAAAAAAAAATGGAAAAAGCAAACACGAAGGAACGCATGCCAATCGCAGCACGCTAAGACGCGAATGCTCAATATAATACTTATGCTTAGTTTGTTTTATTTAATATTATGTGCTCTTGATCCTAAGCTTTTATCCCATAGGCCTGTGTATTATGCATCTACATCGACATATATGAGCCTCGCATATTATATCTACAGTCAGCTAAACCATTTCTATTCCTTCAGATATCAATTACCCTGGATCGTTTACTCGTGCATCTAGATGCATATATTTTGGATCAACGATTTACAATGAGAAACCCGTTGTCCAGCATCACATACTCCATTCTCTTTAAAACCACTATCATCATCATTATTGTTGTTATTATCCGAGTAGTCGTCATCGTCATCGTCATCTTATTCCTATTCCTATTCGACTCTTTACGACACGGAAATTTCTCAGTCTAGTCGTGCGATCTCACATCTCGTAAAAAGGACTTGAGAAAGGAAATGATTATTATCCTAACATGCAACCAAATTCCTCATCGCGTTACTAGAAGAAATATATAAATATAAATACATATTTTTAATTACTCATAATATAAATTTATAATAATAATAATAATAATAATAATAATAATAATAATAATAATAATAATAATAATAATAATAATCACTTTTTACTTGTATACCGGATTTTTGGCTTTTACAAGGCTGATTGGTACTTTCAAATTATTCTCACTTCGTTGGACCTCAGCACGTCCCATTTCACTCTTACATTTTTCCTTATTATCAACTTTATATTTTCGCACATACTTTATCTCATTCAAATATTCTTTCAACTTCCTTATTTTCACTGCGGCTGTGCCGATTAGGCTACTGCCAACCTATTTCATAATATAAATTTTTTTAAAATATCTTTTATTTTTTTGAGTTGTAAAAAAATTACTTGATTTAAGAAAAATATTCTTTTCAAAATTTCACTCTTGTTTCAAAAATTTTAGTTCTCTTAATACAATAGTAAAATGCGAAAGTTTTTCACCAACAAAAGTCGAGAAAATTGAACCCTGGAGCTTTTCAATATTAATAATACTAAAGGCTTGTAGATTTTTATCAAGGAAAAAAATTTCATAATTTCAATCAAATTTTCAAGATAAAATAACATTAGAGCTTTCAAAGAGCTTAAATCTTCGAAATAGAAAAATTTTATGGGCGTTTTGAACTTGCAAATATAGGAAATTTTCAGTGACGATCTGCGTTTATTTTTTTTTCAGAAATTCAGAATTTTTGAAAAATTTATTTCTACAACTTGACTTGAGCTCCCACTTCTAGATATTGAAATTATCTAATTTTAAATCGACATTGACGTATATTCAATTTATTTTAACATATATATATATGATCGATCATTGTATATTTATTTAACTCTAAAATATTGGCACAATAACTCACCTGAAAATAAAGTCCCGGCCGAAATATTCCCTGGGGTAAATTTGACCATATGAGTCAATATATTTATTTTATTTTTATTAATATTTTATTTTCTGTAAAAAAATAACGTGCGTCGACATGAGTTATGTGAAATGTTAGCGTATGTCTGTCTACAATTATATTTGTTAAATATAGTATCATTATTATTTCTGGTATTTGAAAACAATGTGGAGTAGAATTAAAAGTGAAGCAGAAATGAGAATAGTTTGTAATAGTTGTCTGCGCTGCGAATATCCTCAGGGATCTCACGAAGCTTACATAATTTTTATCTTCATTGTCTGCGATTATTTTACACACGAGTTTAATGAACTACAAATTAAGGACAAGTGAATATTAAAAGTACATTGACTGTAGTATCATTAGTTTGCGTTACATTATTTTTATTCTTTCTTTTTATAGAATTAGTTATGACTTATGATGAACAATAAATATGATATAATATGATAATTGCTAGAATTTTAAATGCAGGCTGATTGCTCAGGGATTCTTTATGTCCAATATTTATTCATTTCAAATTGATTGATCGCTTTTTCCCAAGTAATTCCCGATAATTGACCAGACGCATTAAAAGTCACGTGAATTACGATCTACTATACATATATTCAGGAAGTTCAAGTCAGTCGTTTGGGTTTTATGATTCTCAATCGGTGTTTTATTGACTCCTTATTGTGAATTACTCTTTAATGCATCAGTTATCATTATTTTTACTCTAGCTGATTAAATTACTGTAATTTAATTTGAAAAAATTTTAACATTTAAAAGTATGTTTCGATTTATGGTGCTCGTTATCATGAATCATTTCGGACTCTGTTTTCCCGCTAAGGAAAAAATTTCTTTATACATATGTGTATGGAAATTGAAGATTGAAGTTAAGAATTACGAGGAAGTACTTTCTTAGATTTCTATAAACAGAACTTATAAATTTCAAGGGAGTATGGACTTTTGCATATGGAATTATAAACAATTTAGATATTTAAACTTTGAAATAGAATTTTTTATAGGTCTAAACTTTTATGCAAAGACTAGAAAATACATAAGGATGCCTTCGGTATAAATTCCAATCCTATTTTTCCTACTTCCAAGACTACGTCCAAAATATTGTGTAGTTTGTTGAAAATTAGCATATAGGACAGCATCCAAAAGGTATTTCTGTTGAAAAAGTACTTCCAAGTTTAAGCAAATTCCTTTCCTAACTCACACTCAATGATATGAAAAGTCTATTCTTGAGAAAATGACAAACAGCCAATTTTTTAGATCACAAAACACCGAATATCTATTCACGGGGACTAAATGGCTTATCTTTTTTTTATCCATTCTGCACACACAAAAATATTGTGAATTCTGCTGAGAATTCTCACGGTTATAAATAGATGTTGTTTAATTTTTTTTTATAAAATCGGTTTTTTCAGGGTATTCAATATTTGAATTTATCTGTAGATTTATCGTTGTTTTGGTTGCTCCACGACATTGTGTATAAAACTGTGAAAGGTGGAAAAGGACTGGAAAGACTGGAAGGCATCCAGGAATTTGTTCGGTAGCAAAAATACTTAAACGGGATTGCGTCTTGAGCACACCGCAGAGCATATACATAGTTTGCTATTCCTGGTGTATCTTTCTCTGTATATGTATATATATATATGTGATAGTAAAGTATTTTCTCGACAAACTGATATGCGCATTCACAGTTTGAATAATGATCGTAATGCGTGTGGAACTGAATCTAAACCACCGGCTCTCAATTGATTTACATTCTTCTGTATATCACTGATTTAATATCATACACATACAAATGTACTGAACACAGGTACTAAGTATTATTGTAATGCTAATAATAATAATGATAAAAAAATGTGATGTGTATCTACATAAAAATAGAATCGATGGAATCTATTGAAATCCTGCTCTGAATGTGCACGTGTCTGCAAACTATAGACTGCAACTACTAATACGGGGTATTTTTTTAAAATTATTATTATTGTTATTTTTAATATTATAAAAAATTTTTAAAAATTATTATCCATAAAAAGTTTCATTGTTGTAAGCACTCATGTACGGATCCTGATCCTCATTTCCGGTTGGAAATAAAGCGCAACGAATAAAACCGTATTATTTAATAATGCGAATCAATTTCTAAACATTTTCTCAACTCGTGCGTTGCGCGGGTTCAAATTATATACTTTCATATTTTTAATCCTCATTTTATTACTCATTATCCATTATCGTATATCCTTCAATTATATTACATATTGTAGAGTTATATTTATTTATTATCTATTATTATCGTTATATAGATCATTTGGATTCATTAGAGGCAAAAATATAATTAAATTAACAATCTATATATATATATATATATATATATATTTAGAAAATAATAATATAAAAATATATATACTTATCGTAAGTGAGAGGTACAGGGAACAAGGGAGCAGGGATGTGTGGAATATGTGGGATAAGTGTTCCAAATAAGAAGGTTGATCTGAAAAAAGGCCTTCGAAATGAGTTTAAGTGTGTAAGATTGAGCTCGAGGCCAGCAGAGTCGATACGAGCAAAACCATCGAAAATGGGGCACTCGAACTCCAAAGAAAAAGTTGATTAAAATCGATTGCGCCTCAATTAAAGAACATGGTGTATGCGGACACTTGGCATCTGCTTTCATCTCAAACACGCCTAAATTAGACCGTAATTTAATTGGCTGTTTGAAAAATAATTTAACAAAAAATTTTATTCAGTCATTTTTAAATTATTTACTCAAAAGAATTTTTTGTTACCATAAAATAACACAAGTTGTGGTCATAAATTAGTATTACATTATGATACCAAAACATAGTTTATCATAAGTTATTTATTTATTATGTTAACAAAATGATTGTTGTTAAAACAACAGACTTAGCGATACAACAAACTTATTTGTTATCGCAACTTAGTTGACTTTGTTAAAATATAACTAATCAATTTAATACCATAAGTATTATAATTTTATGAAGCTTTAAATTTAGCAAAATTTGATCCAATAGGAATTTTATCGATAGATATAAATGCTTAGAAGTAAAAAGTTAAATGTCCCCTTAATACATATTTATATTACATAACATCTATTAGAGCGTGAGCACCTGAAGATCCGAAGCAGGTATTTCCTTAAGCAATCTACCGGTTCTCAAGCGAGATAACAAGATCAAAGACCATTAGACTATTCTATATTTCCGAGGTAAAACGACCACACAACTAAAACACTTACTCACGTATATATATATATATATATAGGATAAAAAAAAGAAATAAATGAAATACCAATAAGAAACTAAACCGACGGGATCAAAAAACCACAAAAAATAAACAAAACAAATATCAAAATCCGTTGAAAGAATTAAAGGGCAACGCTTCCATTAAACTCTGCGGCCACGTGGCCTGTGGTTCGCCATCGGCATGCTATACTTAGAAATATTTTATTCTGCAATACCATATAAATTTACGGTTTTAAAATTCACATATCAGCCTTTTTATGCCTAAGCCTTAACGTTCAAAAGGCTACAACTTGTAAGAAATATTTTAATTAGTCGGTTAAAAAATAATGCCTATCCAAAAGTGGCTATCGATGTACAAAATCGTGTACCTAATTAATTCATCACCAGACAATTAAATAAAGTAAAAAACGTGTTTACGTGAACGGACCTGAGAAAAAGTTGCTATTATACTCGAACCGTTCGAGCATGACGGCTAACTTGGACATAATAATAATAACAACAGTAACTGTAACGTCATATTTGCATTAATGTCCAAGCTTTAACATCTTCACTTTGACTCAAATAACAATAACTAATAACTAATTAAATGCTTGATAATTGGTTATTAGTTATTAGATTTAGTATGAAATAACATATTTAAATAATATGGAGCCTGACTTACCTAAGGGCTTTATATGATTGATCTATTACCGAGAATACAACTAACAATTAGATAATTCTCCTGCTGGTAAATGAGCAAACATGTCTTGTTATTTTAGACATTTGCCTTGAGGATCCTTCTTACTTGTTATTTGCATTAATTCTCGAGTTTATTCCGCACCATGCTGACTACAAACTAGTTCTTGTAAGCTATTTTAACAAAAATTTTCGCACAAACCATTAGAAAGAAATCATTTTAGAGATTTTTTAACAATGAGTAAAATTAATTTCCATTTATATGGTTTTCCGATTAGTGTTAATAAGTGTTAAGATTGCTTCTATTAGTACACTGGAGCGCTTATCTGATAAGAGGTTGAAACTGAGCTCAGACGAAGTTATTTGTCCACAAAATTAAAATAAGGAAGCACTATAATGTAAAAAGAGCATAAACGAGATTCGTGTTAATCTTACTTGCATGAGAAGAACCTTGTCGGGTAAATTATTGTACTCTCAATAACGATAAGACTTGAATGCATAACTCGGATTCACCTGTTGGATTTACTGAACATTATTTCGCATTAAGTATCTGGCTCGAGTGGTTCGCTATTAAAGACGACCATGTACTGTATTTTATGATCAGTATAAACTCCTATCCAACCTGTTAGAAAATCATTTATTTTTATCCATTGATTTATAATTGATAAATGTTTATTTATCTTTTCGAATTCGGTGTATATATACATATATATTTTTTAATGATGCAACGGTCGCTTCTGTCGTTACCAGAGATAGTATCGGTTATTTTAGTGGCTGCATCCAATCGTCCATGCAAATCGTCTTGTTTTTACGCCGCTGATAATTGAATGTACGTGACGTTAATGCACTAGCAGGTGTATCCACAATTAGGATATTTGCTCTATTTTATATGCTAATTACCGATTTATTTAATCGATAATGTATAATTTATAATGGTGAAATTTTTTTTTGTCAGACAAAATATTAAAATTTTTCGTGGTTATTTTTTTAAATAATGTCACCAATAAATAAAATTAATTAAAACAATAATTTATTGCAAATTTTTCCACACAAAACTAGATTTGATTTATTGAAGGTTGCAGAGTAATTTAATGGGGTATTAAATAATTCATTATTGAGAAACTGTCAGCGAACAGAATGCGACACCTGGTGGAAAAAAAGCCAAGCGCTAGAAAGTCGTAAATCAAACAGTAAAAAATAATTTATCTATTAATTAATTGAAATTACTGTAAAATTGACGACATGTTTACGATAAAATTGGCAACAGTAATAACGTGTAAAATTAATAAACGACCGGGGTAAAAATTTTAAGTAATACACTATACATTAAAGCTGGCGATTATACGCGCGAATAGTTGAGGTTATTGATTATTTTGAGCAGTAAATCGGTAATGAATGGTTAGATGGATCCGCCGTCGATGCACGGGGACAGTGAACTGGCGCCAAAATGATGTCTTTACTGCTTGGTTATGAACGTAGGGTGTATTTATGCATCAAGATGAGAAGAGTATGTATAGAGAGAGAGAGAAAAAGGAGAATGATAAATATATGAGTGTATGATAGCCGTTACCGATGAAAAATTAATACCCGTCCAGCTTATCCGGATAAATGAGTACGCCGACGCGGCCGCCCAGTTGCGTTCGGTTATATTGCGTTGTGTTCGCTTTAAGCATTTATTTGCCGGTGTAGGTACATAACAGGTATAGCACTATTACCTGGAAATAATATGAGAAGAGTTTATATGGGATGTTTATGTTGTGATGGAAAAAATAGAGAAAAAAAGAAACAGATTATTCGTGCGTTGCCGAAGGGACGATAGCTAACGAGCGTCCTTCACCGCTAATCTCACTTCAGAGCGTCCTTTTAATCACCCCCATTGATAACTCCAAGTCGGACCAGTCACTAGTTGTCACGTTTTTAATAATCACTGTTCATATTTTTATTATATTTTCAATTAAGAGATATTGTCCTCTTTAAGGGGAATCGAATGGCTAGCCTCTAATCGGTATTATCTTATTGATTTTCAATTTAATTCCAGCTTTTGTGTATACGTATTTGAGATCAAATGGTTTTTTAATTTGGTTTTGGATACTTTATAATTGTACTCGGTGAATTTTTTATTTCTCGCTAAGAAAATCGAAGATTTTAAAAAATCGGGAAGTTATTGTTTTCACCCCGTGTTTTGAAATTACGTGCTTTCTTCAAAAATAAAATTGAAAAAAAATTTTTAAATGTTAAATTTTCAATAAAATAAAAATTAAAAAATAAATGACTATTTTTAATTTTTTTTTATTTTAAATTGTTTATTTTTAATAAAAAAAAAAAATTAGCTGATTGTAAAACTCAAAATTCTTTCAAAAAAATTCATTTGTAGTAACCTTTATTTTTTTTAAGTATTAAAAAAAATTTTTTTCTTAGGATTCATTGAGAATTTGGTATTTCGATACAAAAGTTAATTTTTTGAATTTTTTTTTCTGGTCAAAAATAAAATTTTTGAATAATTAAAACAAGTTACTTAAATACTAATTTCTATTATAAATTAAAACTTTCTTTGAATATCACGAATTTGAAATGAATAATTTGGAAGACGAAAAAAAAAAGTAACTAATTGTTACAATTGTTAATGCCAAAGTAAATATTTTTCTTACAATTTTAAACGCGAAGAGAATAATTAACTAGATAAAAATTTATTCATAAACTGAAGTAACGAAAGCAGAAATCAAGTAATTCAGACACGAACAATAATAATGAAGGTTTTGTTATACCAATTAAACAAACTTCAACATTAAACGGGAAATTGAAACTAAGAGAAATTAAGATTACAATTATATCACAGGAGGTCGATTATATGCATAAGAAAATAAAAGGTACAGTTGAGTACTATTCTCATGAATACATAACGGTGAATTAATAATTCTCAAGGAATAATATCGAGTGGATAATATTAAAAGTTAAATCATAAGAGTGTTATAAAATCATTAAAGGCTACTGTTGTAAATTAATTACAACCTAGATAATAAATAAATATAAATGCGCTATTAAATGAATTGAGAGCTCTGGATCGCGTGTCTATAATTCAATTGTGGGCTGTGGGTGCAAAAATTTATTTATATAGACTGAACTTATAATTTTTTTAGGCATGTTATAAAATTATTATTTATTTTTACCACAACATATTACGCCATTATTTATTTTTTGAGCAGTAAAATGCATGCAAATTCAACAAATTGCGAAACCGAACACTCAAATTACATAAGCAGTAGCTTTTTAAAATCAGGTTTGTTGTTTTTACTCGGCAAGATCGAAGTAAAAAAAAAGTTAATATATTTTATTTATTTAAAATATTTTTTTTTTCTGGTAGCTGTAACTTCCGCGTATGTTTAAGTAAAAAATTTTAAATTATAATTATCACTGACAAGTTACTTTCTCCGTTTTGTATAAACACGCATCGAACTTTCCCTTGTTTTTCGTTTTAACGTTGATGTTAATATTATGTTATCTCTTTCATTAATTACTGATATTATATGTATTTTACTTAACATATGTGTACGACAGTTTTAATGAAATCGCGTTGCTAATCTTTCACCAATCATTTTTCTCATTTTTATTATTATACATCAACATTAATATTAATTTAATTAATTGTTGATAATTATTTACGCCCGCGTCACGCATGTCAATTCAGAATTTCTGTTTTTATTATTTATATTTATGAATGCTTGTTGAAACAATCTTTTATACGGGTGTTATTCATCTCAGCCTCCAGATTTTCTCAATTTAAAAAAATATCAGATTATCTTTTTCTGCACGCGAACTCTTGGGTGTGCTCTGTTTTAGAAGGTGTTAAATTTAATATAATCGTTTTTAAATTGTTAACAATAATTTATAGTTTTCTCCTTTGAAAAAAAATTACTCAATTTGAGGAAAGTCACAAAGACTTATTTATAAAATTTCACTCTTGTTTTAAATTTTTTTTTTTTTAAATACGGTAAAAGCTCCAATAGATGATCAAATTGGTCAATTAAAAAACTTTTTGTTACTTTAAAATTATTTAAAAGCCAATAAATTTAGAATTTTAAATAACTTTACTGGATAAATTTCCACAAGTAGACACTAATAAAAATAAATAAAAATAATCCAAAGAAACATCTCTTGATTCTTTATATAGAAAAATGGTCCAAAGACATAACTATAAAATGCATTTTAAATCAATTTCTTAAAAATGTAATAAAGTTTATAAATAAATTTTTAAGGGAATATATTTTTGATCCTCAGATTTCAAAGTTATCTTCACTAAAAAACGAGTTTTAAAAAAATCAAATTTTTTCATAATAATTTATTAAAATTTTCGGACTAGATAAAATCTGTTTTTATATATTTATATATTTTTTTATACATAAAATTAGTGTTAAAAAATATAATGACAACAAATCTTTTATTTTATTACACAGAAAACCAAAATGACTGATTTAAAGTCCGAATAATTGTTTTAATTTACGACATTTTGTTTTACAAAAAAGCTCCCCCTGCGGTGGCGAATAATTCCGTCCACATTGGCAAATAAAATATATCTTTAATTACAAAATAATAAATGCAATCGATAAATAACCGGGATAGAGTTAATAAATAAAGAAACAAGTCTTAGGTCTTAGGCGCCTGAAAGTGACGCCCTGGAGTAAAATCTTTAAGAATTAATTGTCGTTAGATTTATTGATGGCAACTCCGCCCCGACTTTCGGAGTGAATTCCGGATTCGAATTAATAAAAGACAGTCTACAAATATGTAATCTAACCACCAGTGAAATATTGTAATTTAATTCAGTGTCATAACAAATGCTTGTAGACATGTGTATGTTGAAGTTTTTAAAAAATTCCTAACTTCCATTCCGCGCAATTAATTTAAAAATTAAATTCCGTAATTTAAAAGTGATAGATTCCAGGCTCAGTATCTTGATCCCTTGTCTTCGGGGAGTAAAAAGTATATAACGACTTGACCTCGCGAAGTCTTGACAGGCTCTTGATGCCGTATTAAGTAGATAGCTGCGAGTCCATAAACCAGAGTAGGAATTCCTGTAATAAAAGATTGAGAAAAAAAATTAAATTTTTTATCAATCCATAAGGGATTGGTATTAGCATCGGTATTGACAATACCAAGGTTAATTATCTTGATAGCCTTGTAGAATCTGTCATCGAGCGTGAGGTCTTCTACAGGGCGTTTCGTGCAGTGGTACTTTATGTAAGGGAAGCACCCGGTACGCAGAACATGGTAGTTTGAATTACCGACAGGCCAATTGAAATGAGACAAGCCTCGTTGGTCATTTTTAATGTCCCGGTACTTCACGAAGTACGATGTCCACGGTGGCTCCTTCGTTTGCAGCAGGTACCTCGTTAAAACCTATTAACCGTGAAACAGAGTCACTTGCTATTTATTATTACTTTTTTTTTTATTTTTTATTCATGTAATTTAACAGCCTATCGCTTCATCTTTGGAAGCACATATGCTTAAATAATTTAATATCTACTTCACTTGTCTAATGAATATTAAAATTACGCGCTGTCAAGATTTACTACGGATAACTTTTATTATAATTAATTCGGGCTTTGATCCACTAAAGGATCATGAATTTTAAATGAATATTATTCTATTTTTAATTTAAATTTTTTAAATAAAATTTTTCTTTCCTTAATCAAACTCGGATTTTTAAAAAATTTTTAAGTTTGATTCATCATTTTAAAAAAAGTTAAATATTTTTTTTTTTTCCTTAAATATGTCAAAAATATTATTAGAGGTGGAAAAATTTTTGAAAGTTAGAGCTCTCGATATTAAATTTTAGTGAACGGAATATTTTTTAATTAATTAACGGGCCCCGATATAGATGAGAAATTATAGCATATTCTTGCAGGAAATTAAATGGTTTATAAAAACTCTCTGGTAATTTTTTGATAAATTTATTTATTTAAAAGTTACTCGAGGTTAAAGTTGAACTTGGAAAAAATTTTCACTGGGAAAAAAAAATTTTTTTCGAATTTTTTTAAAATTTTTAAAAAGATAACTTTTTTGAAAAATATTAAAAAAAAATAGTTAATGCGATCTAAAATTCTAATAATTAGATAGAGAATTATTAAATTAATTACTCAACTAAAATAAAAAAATTTACAATTTTTATTTAAAAATAATATCTTTAAAGCAAAAGTAATTTCGAATAAAAAATCTATCAATTTATGACTAAGAAAAATGATGTAAATAAATACTTTACCTCGGAAGCGAGAGGTTTGTTATTACGACTCCACAAATCATTAGATAATAGTTTACATATTCCTAATTTATTCATTACTCAACTGGGATGAATAAACAATACGGAAACTTTAAGAATAGGTTGTAAAGGAGCGTGTATAAACATATAAACCACCTCGAAGGCGAATTGATATAAACATAAGTACCAAAAGGATCGAAATCAATAATTTCCCTGTTAAGGTTTAAAGTTCAAAAGGGCGTGCAGATCTAAGTTACCGATCTCAATCGTTTAGTAATCGAGCAAGTACCGTTGTTAAACTTCTTTCTTCATACAGTGAGCGAGAGTATGGAGCATAGCACCTTTTTAAAATAAACGTGAGCACGCGTCGCACGAAATGTCAAGGTTAGCAGCTCATGTAATTGTAAAAGTTGTCGGTGATCTATTACCAATAATTTATACAAATAATTATATTTAAAAACAATTATTTAAATCAATGGATCGGTTGTCGCAATGTTAATCATAAATAAATTCCGGCTATTTTTATTTTTATTTTTATTTTATTCAGCAATCCAACAAGTTGCAATCAGCACTTTTTATAATTTGAGTAATTTTCTCGAAATGATTACACGGTTAAATTATTTAAATATGCAATGTTTGCTGACACCTAATATAATGCAATTCGATAATAAAACGAAAAAGGAAAAGTCATACAAACGTGTGATTCCCGCGATCAGTTCAAGTTGCGCATGTGCTAAAAATTTTACACGGGCTTCTGTGGTGGCGCTACGGGTATCGAAGTCGAAGTAAAAATAAATTTGCTAATCGTAATGGTAATGGTAATGATAAACAAATGGAATATAAATATGTAATGCAGGTTTATGGAGACATTTGTTATCAATTTGTAAAATCGTACGCATAAACAGACAAACAAATAGCCTGTTGGTAGCACACGTGCACTTTCCGCGTTTGTACTGTCACACAAACATGTATTAGTAAAAGGTAAAAGAGTTGTATGCTGACGCAGACGACACTGGGTTGTGAATTTACCGACAGATAACACTACTGTCCTATTCAATCGGCTATTAATTCTTTATACCATTTTTATCCCGACTTGAATTCCTTTTACAGTTGAGTTTAGCTTTCTTTAGGGCTTGGAAATTCCGACATTGTTTCGATCCTTTCAGTCAATAAGATCTTTCAATTTCTTGCCATTTATTATCTTATTAATATAAATATAACTTTAGTGTGACATTTGATAAATAGATAAAAATTTATTGGATTTCATGCGTTATTGAAACTTTTGATGGATTACTTCATAGTTTGGTCACAAACTTTTCTACTTTTAATTACATTTCTTCCATCTTTCCAATTTATTTTCTTAATAAAATATTTAAAAATTGCAATTATAAACTGAAACTATCCTATAAAAAAAATATTTTTCAAACTATATAAAAAATAAAAGTATAAACATATCTTAACAATATTCTATAGAATAAAATAAATTTTTATTTATGCTTTTTATACTTTCATGCATTTTTCATATATTTTTAATGCATTTCCATTATAGCTCAAATTATCTACGTGCAAAAAATATGTATTGAAATTATATTTTCTTTTACCGACTTTTATAGTCCAGCATATACTTTTGATATGCATTTTTTATGGGGTCAATTAAAATTTGATAATTTTTTATTTTTTTAAGCTACTAGAATCCAAAAAAACTTGTCAAATTTCTACGAACTTTACATTAAATATTATAAATAAATTACCTTTCATCAGGACAAACAATATTGATCGATCCTTAAACTTAAGGGTTTATCGGCTTAAATACATCCCAGCTTTAACTTTTATTATTAATTACCCGAGTTATAAAATCAAGGCACATGTAGAGCAATATAACGATACTTAATAATTTTTTAAGATAGAAAATAAAAAGCAACTATCCATTAAAATAATAAATTAATTTTACTTTCATTTTTTGAATTTTCCATTTTAAAAAACGTGATACCATGTAAGCTCAAGTAGATTTATGAAACTAAAGTATTATAAATAGTAATTAAATATGCAATATAAAATATGTACCATAAAATAGAATATAATAATAACCTTTTAATATTTTCTGTTTCAGGTAAGTCTTTATGTACAAGAAAACACACTATATCCATACATACAATCTATCTATGTATAGTCCACGGCATAGCACCCTAAGCGTTATTGTGTACATCGTGCCTTTATAAAGTTACGACAAAGAGCTGTATCTCGGTTGAGAAATAGAGCAGGTTTGCATAGCCCAGTTTCGTAATTTTAGATCTCTACAAATTAATGCTAAATAATATTCAAACGTCAAGGTAAAAAACAAATAGCCATTACTATTACTGTTACTATCTTCATTTGGAGATTCAATTTTTGTCTTTCGAAACAACAATTAATCACTTTAATTTTTAAATTAAATTCTATAATATTTTATTCAAACGCGACATTTATTAATGCTTGATTAATATTTATAATTAAAATTACAATTTGGTCATCCACGCTATGAATTGTTCGGATGTTTACTATATGTATAATTATCTATATACATATAATTCAGGACATATCATATATGTACAATTCAACACTGACCCACTAAATCCGACACTTCCGGTTCAGACAAGCGTTATAACCGACGTTCACATGTGAAACAATGAGCTGAATGAATTTTTTTGTTTCTGTGTGCCATACGGTAGTCATACACTTTTTTGGTCACCACAATATGTAATTGTTAATCCTCTGGAAGGCAATAATGCGTAGAAATCCATTTCGTGCTCTGTTTAATTTTCGATGTAGATCTACGATTTGCGTACATTCATACATATGCGCATATATTCATGCCAATACTTGCGCATTTATGCATTCTACATGAAAAACACATGTATATTTTACTACCTGCCGTTTCATTTCAGTTATGATTATCGCGATGAAAACATCTATTTTATATAACGTTGTTTTGCAGTTCAAAAATTTACACTTTTTTCCCTGTATTCCTTTTCTAGCGCTTTTCTTTCCTGTTACGTGTAATTTCAATCAGTTTACAGAATTTACCGGGTTCTCTGATATTTTTCACCACACAGAAAAAAAAATTTACTTGAATCAAGTAAATAATTTTGAAGAATTTCATCTTCTTGATTTGAGTAGAAAAATTCTTAAACTAAGAAATTTTTCTTGACTTAAGTAAATCTTACTTGATTGAAGAATTTTTCGTCTTGATTCAAGACAATGAAACTCTTCAAAATCATTTTCTCGGTTCAAGAATTTTCATCTTGATTCAAGTTAATAAATTTTTTTTCAGTGCAGCAATTGTAGAAAAACTCTGTCATCGATTTCCTACTGACGTCATAGCTTTGCATTGAAAAAAGTCTGTCATATCTTCATTAAAGAGGTCCAGTGCTTTTATGGTCGATGAAATGAGGTTAGGCAATAATGAAAATTTATTGTTATGATATAATAGGGCTCCAATGTATGCTATCGATAAATTTTGATTAATTTCGTTGCTTTTTAAGAATTTTTCAACGATATTGAAGTTGATTTTACGTAATTTTTGATTAGCTAAGCATGTATGCATATATATATTTATCTCGCTATTTTTAAAACTTCAAGGGCCGGGTTTTTCAATCTGGAATCAAATTTTATCTAATGCTAAAATAAACATACATACCCTTAATCATTTAAGGAATTATAATAAATTTATTTTACATAACATTAGTTTGTTTTTAAAGCGTATTTTTTAATTTCATAAATTTTTTAACACTGCAGCGTGGGCTTTTAAACTTAAAAAAAAAAACCCTTCCACACATAATCATAAAACTTGTTGTTAGCTCATTTCACACGTCATGGCTTGTAAAAAATTTAATGTCCTCATTTACGATTTGTACATTAATTCATATGAAAGTTTCTTACAAAAAATATTATAATTTAAAATAATAAATTAAAAAAAAAAAAGGAAAGTAAAAGGATTTGAATATTTATTTATGATTGACGAGTAATTTAAGAAATATTGAAATGATAAAAAAACGAAATATTTAATGGGTAGAGATGTTAATTTTGAAGCATAAAATTCAAATTAGACGTTTGTAGGAATAGAATAACATAATACAGCTTTCATTGATTGCAGTGTGCGTAACATGAGAAATTGAGCAAATAGATTTAATGAAAGAGTAAAAGAGTCGATTTATAAACTATATTGTATATATAATATACTAAGAGTAAGGATAAATACATATGTAAATAAAAATGAAACTGAAGAATCAGGTTAAGTTAAGATCGTTGATATCAGTTTAGTTGGTAAACGTCTATCACGCGATCACTTTATTCTTATTCAAGCATCATCACCAGTTTAGTATAAGTTCAGTCAGATTGCCTTGTTTGGTATTGGTATGGCAAAGATAGATCTTAAACGATCTATTGAGTTTCCGAGATCGCGATACGATTCTCTTTAAATCTACAACTTTACTTCTTATTCTTTTTTTACTATACACTATTATATCTACTCCAGTTGCAGAGTCCACATTTATGAGTATAAGCGTGTTTTTCCAAACAGGACTCTCACCGTTCCAGGTCATTTCATTTTCAAAAGCCGCACGCCCATTTGTAGAGAAAGGTCCTAGAATGAGAAAGGACAGTTTTAACTACTTATTACCTTTAAATTATTGTTTCTCACCGATTCATTGTCTTATTACGCGATACAATGTTCAGAACAGAACAGTGCCGTTTTTATTGATCATTCTTCGATAATATCAACGAATCTTGCATTTGTCGAGTTTATATTTTTATCTAAGAAGTTTATTTCCTTAAATATTTATTTATCCACTTTATTACCTTTTTAGTTTAATTTAAATTTCTTTTATTGCATCTTATCGTTATGTCTTTGGCCCGTTTTTCTGTATAAAGAGTTAAGAGATGTTTCTTTAGATTATTTTCATTTATTAGTGTCTATACTGTTCCTAAGCAGTCACTTAAGATTTGGACATTGAGACATAAAATCTCATAAATTATTATTATTATTTTATAAACAATATGTTTTTATTATTTAAAAAATCTACTTCCATTTCTTCTGCCGAATGATCTTTTTTTCTTTTTTTTTTTGTGCTTGATTGAATTGATAAAATTTTTTAACAGCGATTTTTTTTTGTCTTCTAAGAATTTATTTTTCTTGATTCGCAAGCGAATTTTTATAGACTATAAATTCAAACTGAATGTCTCTTAAAACAAGAGTGAAATTTTATAACGAAAATTTTTCTCAAGTCGGGTAATTTTTTTTCCAGTGTATATTTTAAACCTTATTATATGTAATTGAGATAATTAAAAAAGTTGGTTATAATTTTTATTGCTCATTTTTTATATCATTTGCTTTAGCAGTTTACTGAATTGAGAAAAGATGTAACAAGAAGTTAAGTTTTCAGTTAATGACATTTTAGAGAGTAATTAAGTCTTCCCACGACATCTTAATCATATAACTACTTAAGGAGTTTTAGTTTTGATAAATTCAACAGGTATAATTTATAATTATACGCATGACAAAAGTGTGGGTTGAGTTAATTACAGATCAAACCGCAATGTAAGTAAACTTTTTAGGGTAAGTTGAAGATAAATGTCACAAGGTGACTTATTTGCTAAACCAAATTATATAAAAAGAGTCTCTTATAAATTTATAATTTTCACGGTGAATTCTTTTTTATACTAACTCAATTTTACAATTTTATTTTTTCACTTCCCTCTAACGTACATCGACTTTATATTATTCTACAAAGCTAGATGGGTGAAACTTTAACAGGCAAAAAAGCCCGTCGATATACTTCCTAAAACACAAGAATGCACCTCTCAAAAGTGGATTTAAAAATAAATTTATTGTCAACTGACAGAAAAGAAGCAACCGCATTAGCTGTATGCGAATGGAGTTGTTGAGACCATCTATTTTGAAGCGTGTACTTGAGCACAAACGGATATGCATAAATATAAATGTATGTACATCTATAATGGTAATATAATGAAAGAATCGAGACTTAAAAGTAAATGCCAGCGACAAGGCTTTCATGTCTTCTTGTCTGAAAGCTATCGTCAAAGAGGAATTGTTAATACAATGTGAACATTTCATCTAAAGATCTTTTCACAGAAAACCGCAAAAGAGAAACCTCCGTCTTTGGTCGTGAGGCGATCCAGCCTGAGTGAAATAGAAACACGTATTATTGCGAGGAAAAATCTTCAAAGGATTTGAAGTTATGTTATACTTTATAATTTATTACTTATAACTTATAAATGCGTATTGTGTGTCTAAAGATTTAAAGTCCCCAGTGAAATTTTACGCTCGAAATACTGTAATGATACGTGAGATCAATGTGTGATGGATGCAGATGAAAATTTAATATGTCGCTGGAGTCAGAAATTTAAAGCCAAAGCCGTGAACTCATATTATAAGATCTCAATATGCATAATAATAATAATAATAATAATAATAATAATAATAATAATAATAACAAAAATAATTACAAGAAATAAGATGCAGATTCTATTGCAAACTCCGTGACTGCGTAATATGTTCTATTACTTGTATTACATAGGCATATAAACGCCCGTCAACTTTCAAATCCAACCGAGTCGTTTAATGTCTCTCATTCGGACACGCACTCAAATATGCTCAAATATACATATAGTTATGTGGACGGGCTCAATGCAATGATTGAGAGAGAAATAGAATATGGGGCCCTCTGGCTTGCGTTAAGCGAAATTGTTCTGTTACCCTATACTATACTATATTATACTGTATTTTATAAGAAGAGATACGGTAAAAATAAATGTAATGCGTGAAAAAGGAGAATTTGTTTGAGGAGATTAAAAAAGTAATGGACTGGTAGTCTGGTGGAGCTTTTAACGAACTCGTCGTTAAAGTAATGCAGAGTAGAGGAGAAACGGTGATGGGATATGAATAAATTAATTATCTCGAGGTTTATTGCCAAGAGACATCAATTTCAAACTGGTTCCAGAGCTTAAGAATGTGTAAGGAGATTAACAAGTACCATTTATTCATTAATGATCTTAGAAAATTTTATTTAATAAGCCAGAGAATTTTTTTCAGACTCGAGGATTGTTAATTGAGTCCGCTAGTTTTAATTGGCTTTCTTTGATTATACTTTTGAAGCTTTGGTGAATAAGAGCTTAATTTTACGGCCAAGATAGACAGTGGGTCAATTACTCTCGTGGGCTTTAATCATGATTAAGAAAACCATAAATAATTGTAAAGTAAGATCTATGGTGGGAAATCTGTATATACGGTTACAAGTTACCAAGATCGCAATATATCAATAAAATAGTTCATCAGCACCTAATATACTGGCGAGCTTAATTGAGCGTATTAATACCAATATTGTCATCGCCTATTACTCTATTGAACCGTGACACCTTCCGCCGGAGCATTGCCACGCGTGCGTATAAATGCCCAATTATCCTGGTGGTGGAATTCGAACACAGACCAGTGAAGTTTCACACTGATAATAATGACTCTATTACTGAAAAATGTACGACCATCAAAAAAAGGCTTTTCAATTTTGACAAATGATTATTTAATTCTATTACATTCTGATTCGAATGTCATGAAAATTAAATTTAAAGAGCAGATAAAAGTAATTCTTCGAACAGATTGGTTTTTATTGCCACCAACGAGACATTAAATTAACAAAATAACAAAATAACAAAATAAATACGAATTACAGCTGGACTGGTTGTTTACATACATATTAAGTGTCGAAGTTTCGAAACATATCGACAATTTAAAATCGGTAAACTGGGGAAAAAAGTTTTTCTAACTCAATTTTATTCTGTTATTATTAAATAAAAAAAAGTTTGTAAGTGAAAGAGCAATTTAAAAGTTACTCAGTACATAAGTTTGTCCTTATTTCAATATTTATAGTTCAGGATTTTAACTCGGTTATGTTAAACCGTTCCTTTATTTTCGTTCTATCAAACAAGGATACGGTAAATTACAAAACAGAAAATAGAAACGGCAATTCGAAAAACAAACTATTGTTTGCTGGTAGATTGAAATCGCGTTACTTCGGGTATTCAAATCCGTTACATTAAGGAAATATCTGACGAAATTCCGTACAATGAAACCGCAGTTACGCCTTTTTATTCTTCTTCTTCTTCTTCTTCTTCTTCTTCTTCTTCTTGGTTGTCTTAGTCTGCTGGTTTTGGTTTGGAGAAAATTTAAATTGCCTCAAACAATTCAATCATTTAGCTGCATTGTCAGCGCAGTAATAGGCGAACTGTGCAAATTCCTGGTATTATATATAATAGCGATAGTAAACTATTATCGATGGACGGAAAGCGAGTGAGAAAATAAACTAAAATAAATTGTACACACAGTGACCTGAAAGACAAAGAAAAATCCGAGGTATTAAATGCACTCCCATGACGTAATTGTTACATATATTTTTAAATATAATTGTGGGATTGTGGGAACGAAATGAGTGTGTTCGGTGTTATGCATCAACTGTTATCATGGGCACGCAAAGTGTAACGTAACATGTCACTTATTTTAAGACGTGATATCCTTCATCAATAATGATAATAATAATGAGGCTACAGAGTGTTCATTATTTTTGATTGTTATTGCGTAATTTTATAGTTTTTTACTCCCGAGTAATTATTGATTGTAATTATAGTTTCTGATTTTTTTATGTTTTATCGATCGCTTTAAATTAATGGACCACTTTTGTAGTTGTGGGTTATAATTTGTGCTCAAATTGGCTTATTAATTGTTAATAATGTCCAGCAAATTATAGAATGGTTAATTGAATTTAATTAGCCAGTTTTTTAAATCTCAAAGTCTTTTTTGGTCTTTTTTGGACAATTTCAACAAATTCAGCCATTTACTTATATGCCATTTTTAATTTCATTAATTGAAAATTATATTTTAACAAAAACTTCCTTATACAAATAAAATTTATAATTTATTTTTTAAGATTATTGGCACATTTAAAAATATTTTCCAAGTTCCAAATAAATTTTGTAAGAAGTTAGGACTCATTCGACCTAAAAAATTGACTTTGGACAATACAAATATAAATATAATTTTTTCTTATCAATTCCATTGAATTTAATAAACATTATGTCTTTTAAAATATCTCAAATTTTTTTTTTGTACGAGTCAAAATTTGTTTTTTTTTTTTTTAATATTTTGTATCTAATTTCTACTAATTATTATTTTAAATCCCTTGAATTTCATAACAGTAAAAACTAATGATAATAATAAAGACCAATAAAATCATAATTTCTCGGCAAGTATCAAAAACTGTGTATACATCTACCGTAATCAGACAGCAGGAGACCAATTAACCAAATATAAAAATTCCACATCAATTCCAAAGCCTGTATGCTCAGTGATTAAGTCTTAAAAAACGAAGCTTAATGATTCAACATTGAAATAGTTAATACTAATAGCACAATAATAATAAGTAAGCCCGATGAATCATCACCTCGATTCATACGTTGATGAAGCAGTAATCGTGGATAGTAATCGCGTATAAAACAGCAGACTTGGATGATTAGATTTTGTTGACACCTCAACACTCGACAGCTGTTTTCTGCTTTACCTTCTTCGTACACACATATATAAATATAAAATGTGTGTTGTATATATACAAAATACGGACAACGCACTTTGTGAGGTATCGAATAGTGTGTAACCGAGTTCAACACTCGCATCGAGATATAAACTGGTTTGCGTCTGTCCAGGCTGGTAAAGTTGTAAACTTGTGTAGCGTATAGTACTATTATTATATATATAACTGCAGACTAAACTTTTAATAGAAATACTCTTCTGTATGAGTCCTCCACTACCTTGGGATAGAAAAAAGTCCTGTTCGTTGAAACGTGTCATACTTAAAGTTATATCCTTGAGGGCAATCAACCTGTAATTCGCTCCGAGTAACCAAGGGTACTTTAATTCCATTCGCCTGATCAATGCCATTTTGAATCTTTTAATAATATTATAAATGATATTCAATAGTTGTTTTTTCTTCCTATTCATTAATTTTTATTTTATTAAAGCTCTCGTTATTATTCTCTACGACACAGGTTGCGTCACTTTACACCCGTTTTTTGTTAGATCAATAATATAAGTTATTAGTTTATTGGTAGTAAAAATCAACGTTAGGTTTTCACTTAAGAATTTAACGCTAACTGATTTAATTATAATTTATTATAAATTCTTATTATTTTTATGGGCATTTATTTATGACCCAGCTTATATGCGAATGACACGGATGGTTGCAAAACAAATTGAGGAGGCGCGATTTAATTATTTCGATCGAGGTATCAGGCGTGAGAAATTTCTGGATTAAAAAATTAGGCTAAGCTTTTCATGCAAATATTGTTTATGTTATGAAAAGCAGTCGTTTAATTTTTTTTTTAATTTGTACTTTCAAGGGGTTTTCGTTTTTTGAATCGATAAAAACTAAACCATTATAAATCGAACTTGATGAAATGAATGAATAATACTGAATATACTGTTTTAATTTTCGTAATACTTTAAATTAGATTTTTTAGCAAGAATAAATTAAAAACTTTTTTTCTATGAAATTTTTGTATTAATTCAAAAACATTATTAATAATTCAAAGAAAAAATGTTGATTGAAAAATAATTTTCCTTAATTAAATTGATAATTCAAATTTTTTGAATCAAAACGTTCAAATCAAGAAAATAATTTATTTGAATCAGGACATCCTTTTTTCCGTGCAGAACTGAATAATTAAATTAAAATGATAAACAGGAAATTAAACAGCTGCTAGTAATTATAATATACAAAAATTGGTATCATAAAATAAGAATCAAATGATTTAAAATCCGAGTTATCTAAATGGCGATGCAATACCACTGCATGGACCGGGATTCTTACATTACATTATAGTAATGTATAGGCAACAGAGGCAAGAAGAACTGGCACTTACTTGGCTCTTGAAGAATCTCAGCAGTAGCCCGTGACGAAATCCTCAGCATCATAGTTTCATCTCATTACGTAATTCAAGGCTTTCACTGGTGGTACTCGCCGTCTCTGCTCATCTCTCCGCTAAATCCCCGCATAACATATCCTCATATACATCTATATAAGCATGTAAAACAGCATAGTATGGTATAGATTTAGCAGTAATACAAAATGAACGTGAATGAGGCGGTACCTCCGTCACTGGAACTGGCGAGACACCTTGTAAAGGGAATCCCCATTAGAGGAAGGCGTTCGTCCGGCACAGAACACTCAGTACAGAGTAAACTGCAAACTGCAAATCCGGTTTACGCGGTTGCTCGGTGGCTCTTATTCTAAAGTTGAGATTAAATACCCGCGCTGAGAGTAGAGTGAGACTGACATGAACCGAGTATTTAATACCCAGTATTTAATACAACTACTACAGCCTCTGTACTGGTGAGTTGGGGATCAGGATATAACGAGATTCATCACGAGGGTTGGTTAACTCCGTCCTGCGTCCTGTGACGCCTCTCCGGATACTCTATTATAATTTTATTGCTAAAAAAGCACATGTATTCCACGTCATTATGCTGTTCCGTCATATATATCCGGTGGTTAATGATCTTCTATCTAATGGATATATATATATATATATATATATATTTATTATAGTTTATTTTAGTTTATGCGATAGATAAAAAGTTAATATTTTACTAGAACGTTTTAAAAATTTAACAGGATACACGGGACAAAAATTTTGAACCTGAAAAATCAGGATGAATAATTGGGAATTTGATTATCTTTAATGAAGCCAAAGTTTTTTTGGCTTTAGTCAATTTCATTTGATTCAGGAATTTTTGGGTGATTCAAAATAATTAAATTCTTCAAAGTGATGATAAATTCTTGTTTGAAAATTTTTTTCTCTTGGAATAAAAAATTTTTTTCATCAATTTAAATATAATTTTGAAAAGTATTAAGTAACAGATTATTTTTTTTTTTTATTTTTTATTAACAATTTAAAATCATCATTTGAAAGCTCTCAAAAGATTAAATCGATAAAAAAATTTTTTTTCAATATTTTTTCTGTTTTGAAAACTTTTTAGATTGAAAATTACATATACATTCTTTTTTTAATTTGTCGTGCTTTATTTCTATTTTTAATCATTAATTTTTACAGTTTCGAATTAAATGTAATTTTAAAAAATTATGATCTGAAACTATAATTTTTAGCGCCACATTTTGGTATAAAATTTTCGTATTTTTCTGTTTTCCTTGTATCTCTAATATTTTACCCCTAATTTCACCTTTACACTAAAAAACCTTCTCGTAATTTTTATAATTAATCTCTTATCCTCATAATCACTCGAATTACCATAAACAAACCCCAGCAAAAAAAAAAAGAGACAAACCTACTGGTTCGTGTCGGCGGTTTACCAGCAAGCTAGTCTAAAAAAAAATTTCTCACATCCACGTCCGCTGTCTACTAAAGTAATCCTGAGTCCTCGGTCTTAGTATGAAGCGGATCCACATCAGCGTGCGTGAGGCGTCGAGATGATAAGAACATTAATGCACTAGTGTGTGTAAACATATATACATATCCATACATATATATCCGGATAGACTGTTGTAAAGACTGTGAGTTAAGCAGGATAGCATTACACAGGTTACGATAACACGTAACAGAGCCACCTTTTATAAATACCACATTAATAAAAATATCGGGATCCACACATAACACGGTCTTACCGTATTCTCTGCTCTGCAGAATAGAAGACGAGAGTAAGAGTAAGAGTCTAGAGTATTACAGGATCCATATATCTATCTTGAGATAGAGCGAATCACGGCTTGCCGGTGTGGGTGTTATAACCGTAGCAGTCTCAGCTAAGCGTGAACCTTATTATTTACAAAAAATTCTTGCTCCGTATAGTGCAGACCAGACTCAAGACTCAAGACTCAAGACTCAAGACTTTACCGGAAGAGTTAAGAGTTAAGAGATGTATGTGCACCTTACACCTTACACCCTACACCTTATTCGCGGTGAACTAGCACAGGATACACCGTTGATTTTACTCGGCAGCCGTATAGTACGCTAGTGACTAGTTTAACTCGGGATCTATCGATACCAGTCTCATATATTTATTTATATTTATATTTAAGTTGTTAATGCAATCCAACCCGTCTACTTAGAGTTGGTGCTGTTGGCTAAGGCTGACCACAAGCTTGACTTATGTATCGTGTTTAATGTCGTAAGCTACATACTACATACTACATACTACATACTCCAGTCTAGTAGAGAACAAGTACCAGTATGTCTTTGGTCTGAGCGAGTACCACGCGAGCTGCTCATGATAGTTTACGTTCTGTCGGCAGGTCAATGCTCGTTCTCTTCTCCAGACATTGTCTCCTTTACTTTCAATTATTAACCTAATTTAAATTACCATTTAAATTTAATTAAATAAAGGGAGCTTCAATGGATAAAAATAGATTCGGTTACTGAAAAAGGTTTCATTTTAAGAAAAGTGTTTATTTGGAAATTGTCGTTTTGTTTTTTCATATGTTTATATCTATTAGTTCGAAAAATTAACTCAATTTTTTATCTTACTTATTAGTTCAATTTTTTATCTTGGATTTTAATGAGTCAAAACTAAAAAAAATTTTTATATTTCTGCAACTTGAGGATTTGGAAAAATCGGAATTTTTCAAAGCAAAAATTTATTTTTCTTATTGAAAAATGTTATTTCGAAAATTTTACACTCTTATTTTGAAGTAATTCAAGAAATTTACTGGCGAGTCAGGAAAATAAAAATTTTGGCTATTATAAAATTATTTTGTCGAAGAAAATTGTTTTTACTTTAAGAATTTGATTGTATCGACTAAAGATAATATACCTTTGAATTAAGAATCGCAATAGTGATCAACCGAACGTACAATTATCTTTATCCAAGAATTGAGAAACTAAAGAAAATTTTGTTTAAAAAAAAAAAAACATGTCTAATTTTTAACTCTAATAACAAATCTTAAAAAATGAATTGAAGTAAATGTACTAAAATATTGAAAAAATTCAAAACTTTTCACTTGCTAAATTATTTAACAAATCAAAAATTGTTGTAAAATTAGAAACACTGTTTAATCCAGTTATATGCAAGTTTGATTGAACTTCTAACGAGTTTAAGCGGCTTTATAATAATGAGTTAGAAGTGGAGTAAGTGCGTGGGTGTTAAGGGTTTTCTTGAGCTTGAGAGATTAAATTTATTAGCAGTACTAAGCAACCACGGATTACGTGGCAATTAAATCAGTTAATTTCAGGGTGTTGATACAAACTGCTTTGATCGAAAGAGCATCCTAATGCGACTGCTGATAACTCATTTTCCGTTTTATTAATTTTATTTATTAACAGATAAATAAAATAACGATACGATATAATGAATACAGAAATGATAAATATTATTTTATTATCAGCGATATTTTACTTTACGATAATTGCGGAAACTTTGTAGCCGTATTTATGGAAATGTAACACATTCCTAGAAACAAGTATTATCATTATCATTATGAATCGAGCGAATCAGCTTATAAAATCACGACTATTATTCAGCGTTTGTATATAATACTATAATACTGTATGAATGTATATCTATGTGTGGATAGATGATTGAGGAAACGAACAGTATTGCACTTACGATATAATATAACCTAGTTGGTATTTTTTGGTGGATATCAATGTGAGAGATTCTTTCCTCAGATATTGGAACAATTTATATTTTTGAAACGTGAGCCAATGAGAAATCTTTTGGTTTTCCGTGACTGTGCAAAACGGGTAATATAATTTAAGGTCATAGTATAATAATATTTTGTCACACAAATATATATTGAATATTCAATAAAATTTATCGTCTACGAAAACTGTCGGATTAAATTTTTGCAGTAAATTCTGAGAATATTTTATACAGATATATATAAAATAGTTACTAAAATTTTTGTTAGTTGATGGTTTAGTTTTTGTCAAAATGTAAATATTCAATTATTTGCGTTATTTTGCGCTTCAATCAATTCAAAATTGTTAATATTTTCATGAAAATCACTAATTAGAACCAATAATTACATCTTCATACATTAAAAGTAGGGTCAAATACGTATTACTTTAAAGCCTGTTTAACTACTGGGTGCTTTACCTTAGCTTTTAATGAAATTGTTACGTGAAAAATGTCTTCCTCAATCAAAAAAAAAAAATTCCTCTCATAAAATTGAGAAACAAAGAATCCACTACCACTCCAAACAAAATCGGTAAATCCCAAGACAGTAATTAAATAAAATAAAAAAATAAAAAAAGCTAACGACTCATTAATTTAAAAAATAATACACACGTAAATTATCCTTATAAGTATAGCACTCATTACCTTAGATATAATACCAATAGCGAGTAATATATAACAGAGCACACGCACTTAATTAGTAACTACCCGATATGCACTCAAATAAACATTTCAAATCCTCTTGCGTTTCTCTTTCTGGTCTCAGTGAGTAAAATATCGGAAAAAAATAGCATAAATATCTTAACTCCGACAAAAAACCATATAATAATTATCTTCAGGGCAGTGTAATAATTTATCGTAAATGGCCTGAATTTTTTATCGCCTAAAGCCATATATATATATATATATAATATAATTCGTGCTATAAATGAGTGCAGTCTTATTTTTTAATAAATACATTTTTTTTCACAGTCAACCCTGTTTATTTAATTATAATTCTCAGATTAATGATTCTCGGCTGTCTGTTTAGTAAGATATTTTTAACTTCGATGTTCCTTACATTATTTATTTATTGCTCAAAGGACTTTTCTTCAGGATGCATATATATATATGCGTATGTAAAAGTCTGAGACTGGAGGTTTTATCCTTAAGCTCTAGTTGAAGCCTTTTGCCGGCACCTTTTGCCGACGATCCGGTAATTATCAGTCCATATACAACTTTGCTATTTCGCAGTGTCAGACGGTAAATTGCGTTGGACTGAAAATGTCTGAAAAGGCCCCCAAGAGTGTTGTTGTTACGTCTTAGCTCTTAAGCTTATTATAAAAAAAAAAAAATATATGAAATAAAATAAAACAAACCAAGTATTTCAAAGACATTATTAATGAACGCGAGATATTTGAAATTGAATACATATATAATACATAATACGATTAAATTTAATTAAATCGGGAAAATCCGAGGATTTATTCTTTAGCCGTGTCCATCTGTCGGGTTGCAAATTTTTTTTCCACGCTCTGCAGCTGAAGTTAACATTAAAATACTTAAACATTGACAGTAATTTCCGCGGGATAAGTGAATTAATTAAATTATCATCCGATAAAAAATTGAAGTATTTTTTAGTAATTCGAATGGAGGGAGCGAAATATTCAAGGATGCTGCATAATTTATGGCGTATCGTTTGACATGGGAAAAAGAGTATTGAAGTCTTAGACGTACAACTTCCTCGTTATTAATCAGCAACACAACAGAGCATATTTGACTATTTTCTCTTCTCTCTTGGGAATTATTTTATTTTATTATACTCCTGCATAGCCGCGTCTCACTTGTACCAGGAGGTTTCAACCGTGACCCTGAAAAATTTTTAAGTCTGATATAACTCCAGACTATACTCTACTCGATAACTTATTGCATTGAATGCAAATCTTATGATCTACCCGGTGAATACCACATACCGATAGTAGAATACTGGTACTCTGTTTATATCTGTGCAGGTATAATTACAAAAAATCGACAATTTTGTGAGAAAATACCACAACCAATTTACCAAAGATATTGTTAAAATTTGAGCCCTTGATATCGGAATATTGATTTCGGAAGTTTCAATTTTTCATTTAAAGTCCAAAAATCAGTGAAATTGTCACTTTTATTGGAGAACCCCAAAAAATCAAGCACACAAGGATATATTTTATTTTTCATGTAATTTAATCTAGTATCATTTAGCGCCGGAATCCCATGTAGAAACCTCTCGAGCCGTACATGCGTGAGAAAATGACTCCTGCCTCGGCCGTAACTGAGTAAAAAGGATGCTTCCTTGTTCCTTCAATTGAACGTCAAGTATATAAACCTAAAACTATAGATCGAGTGTCAGCGGCTTTTCTTTTAATCCTTTGCTTTATTTGGCTCCGCTTTTATTTCCTTTTATCTTTTATCCATCACGCAGAAAAAAATTTTGTTAAAATAACTTAAGATATGTTATGGTAACAAATGAATTTGTTAACATAGGGATAACAAATCATATGTTAAAATAACAAAATTTAGGTTATTACAAGTTATTAATATGTTATAACAACAAAACAGTTTTGTTGCTATAGCAAAATCTTGAAGTTGATTCGACAAAATACTTTAGTTGGTATGACAAATTTTTTTGTTGAAACAGCAAAATTATTCTATTAAAATAACAAAAAGAATTCGTTGGAGTAACAAAGACAATTTGTTGAAGTAATAAAGAGAATTTGTAAGAATAACAATGAGCTAGAATTTTTTGAAATAACAAATAAATTTGTTACAGTCAATTTTATAAGAATACATTTAAAAAGCAACAAATTAGTTTTGTTATTGCAATAAAATCACTTTGTTACTGCAACAAAATTACCTTGTAACAGCAACAAAATCATTTTGTGATAGCAACAAAATGATTTTGTTAGAGCAAAAAATTTACTTTGTGATTTAACAAACTGGTTTGTTAGTACAACTTGAAACATTTTGTTAATACAACTAATGGATTTGTTGTTATCACCATACTCATTTGTTACCAGAACATATTTTTCAGTTATCCTGTCTTTTGTTATTTCAACAAAATCGTTTTTATGCGTGCAGTAAATCATGTCGCGTCGATATATCAACACTGCGTTCGTCCTACTCGATGAATCAAACAACGTCACAAAGTTAAAAAATTCTACCCTCTCTGTCTCTGTTTACTCAATTTTCCCACATAAAAATAAAAAATATCTCAAAGATCTGAGTTTCAATTCAAACCTCCCGGTCGTCAAATATTTATTTACAAAACAAATATCCAATACAAATTTTCTTCTTCATTTAATATTTCTAGTTTTCGTCACATCCCATGGCACATGCAGCATAACGCGGATTCAATATTTGCAATATGCTGGTAAAGCTCGATGTTATTGCGTTATTGGCTGTGACAATATTTACGTCCGTAGCCGTTATTATCTCTATCGGTATTTTGAGCGCATCAGGACAGTATTTGCTTTAATATAGAGATTAGACATTGTCAATAGACATGTGACATTATAGCTTTCAGTTAGGGATGACGGAGAAGACAAGGCAAAATGATTTTTTTGGTTAAAGAATTTTTCTCTTGAACCAAATTATTTTTTTCTGTCTCAAAGTGTCATTTAGTTAAATCTAATTTTAATTTTAGATTATTAAAGCGATTTGGCCGAAGCTTGCACTAATGTAAGAGTAGTGAAAGAACAATAAAACGCTTGTGATACTAAAATAGTCCTCGATTAAATTCGAGGGATGCGATTTCTTATAGTATTGACTACCAACTCGGACGTGATTCAAGGATAGCCACCTCGTATTTGCATTGTGTTTTAGCGTCACCCTCTTCTACTTGGTTGGTTCTCTACCCACCGCATGCTCGCAAATATTCTTAGCGACACTGGACTCGAGTCAAACACTTAACATCCATTCTCGTTCTTGTGTACTATGCGACATACCTATTCCTGTTGTATTTATTCACTCCCTTCACCGCTAGGTGGGAGCAATCTGAGTAATCGCTTGATTTATTTCAATAATTAATTTCAATGTTTAATTTCAAGTGTCATTAATTTTTTTAAAACTGCCGAGGCGGTTTATTCATTTATTATTTACTGGAAATATTTATCAGTGAAAAATAAGGAAAATAGAACAGCAAATTATAATTTTTTTTAATTGAATATGTAGTTTATCTGATTTAATTAACAAATTTTAATTGTAAGACTCACTTAAAAAAAAAAACTTGCCGGTAATTTTTCACAAATTCAAATCAGTGCAGAAAACCAACAGTCATACATCATAAATAATAAATGATAACATGTCCATCGACGCTTGGAAATAAAAAGTCCATAATAAATATCCGGTTTATAAATATTAGTATCTAGAAATGAGAAGTTGGATTTAAGTCGAAGGTGGGCGAGGTTGTCTCGATCTTGGTCATTTATTTAAAGTCACGCGCAAATAATCACCAGAACACAGACACTAACTGTTGCATTTCCATTGATATATATTTCAAGTACATGCATGTATGTATATGTATGGTATAATAATACGAATAAGGCCACTGGGCATCCCTTTTACCGAGAATGTGACGTTAATGAGAAAATAGCACTCGCGAAAGCTTTCTGTTAACTTGTACACACTTTTGTATTTGCCAGTCCCTCCACATGGAACTAAATACACTAGCCAGTGCACCACTTGTCCTTTGTTCCTTTTAATCCTCATTTTTACACCCAATTTTTTTTTATTTTTTTTTCGATGCTCCAATACCAAGGTGGTCTAATTTATACAGGATATATTTTATGCTTAACTCGATCAAACTTTAGTTTAGTGTTTTTTTAAATTGACTACAGCCCATTTAACGAAATACGAATACGGCAATAAAACCCATCCAGTCTCCGTGTACTAGGCAAGTTAACTTAAGAGTTAAGTATTTATATTTATATACAACACAGTCTCTTCTCCGTACTGTATCAAGTCTCGCATTGTATTGTTTAAACTTTCCCATTATTGTGTCTCGTTGACAAAGTAAATTGTATCCTGCGACTTACGCTTACTTATTATATTATATTACGTATATATATATATATGTGTTGTTATCGTAATATAAAGTGCGCTGGAGGAAAGAACACCTTATTACGCAAGTCCGAAAAAATTTCAAGTCAATGGAATGTTTTAGAGACGTCCCTCTGGACGACTTGATTTATAAAACTAAACCTTCAAAAGCTATTACAATTTATAAATTTTATTTCTATCATGATTATGGATTGTAACTGCACCGCTGGGATTATAAGAAGAGGAAATATTGCACTGGAATATACTTATTTACTGGATATTTTAAACCTTTTTTTTCCAACGCTTCTGATACTGAGTTAAATTTTTACTCTCATTCTTTAATTTTTGATCATTCACCGCTTAGCTTTAATATTAAAAAATAAGAGTATTTTTTTTGAAATTAATATGATTATTAAACTTTAATTCTAACTCATAAATCCCCATGAAATAATTTTCATAACAATATCAGACTATGTATGCGAATAAAAAAATAATTTTCTATTTTTCTAAAAATTTGTAGATTGAATATGGGGTATGAATAAAAAATTACTTTAGCATCGAATTAAACTAAAAAAAAATTCAGATAAGCTTCTTAGGAAAGTAAAAAAATGATTATTTTATTTTAATACTTAACGCTTCAAAATTAACTCTCCTCTAGGAAAACAATTCAGCGACCGTGCGCTAACTGTTGGTTATTTTTGATACTAGCTCTAGTGAAAAAATTACATATGACCATATTCAGCTAGATTTATATATTAATCTAATATGGCCAATTCTTATATTAGGAATAATAAAAATAGAACAAAATTTATTGAAAATGAAAGAGTCCAAAAGTTCTTATGCTGTATTTGAATTTTTATAAATATTTTCTATTTATTAAGATTTAACAAAAATTGCAATCATTTGTTGTTTGTTGTTGAATAAGCTATTATAAAATTATTCTGATATTATTTTTTGGTTAAATTACGTTGTCATTTTTTTTCATGCACACCTAAAATGTTTAATTTTATATTTGTTTATAGCTAAAATGATTTTGTCAATATTAACATAAAAATTTATCAATAGAGTTTTTTTTCTTTCTGTAAATTTTAGGAGTTTTGTTTTATGAAAAAAAAGCCTCTGAAACAAAATAGCCTCTCGGTTTCCTCGCACGTTTCTCACCACGCATGATGAAAGTAAAACCGGAATTTCTCATAAAAAATTAATAGTTCTGACCAATAGTATGGAAAAAAAGGTTATACATTAAGGAAGATTGAGCTGAATAGTGTGTTGTATAGAGAAATATAAGACAAGACAAGTCCTCTTTTGATGACCGGTACTCTTGGGCAGTAAAACCGAGCATTTACGATTGGCCATGATGCCGAGTGCTTTTGAAAGATGCTTAAGTTCGCTCTAGTACATCAGAGCAGATATACCGAATAGTATGTGGAGGCTGAGGTACAGAGGGACCGAACTAGAGGAATAGTGAGGGAAGTAGAGTAGAGAGGTATGATGAGAATCCTCAGCATTTAAACACTCCACTTAACTTAAACTCAGCAGATCCTCCAAGGAATACAAGAGCGAAGATAGACATGCTTTGTTTGTATCTTCACAGACTTTTCTTTACTTTATTTGTTAATCCGTGTCCATTCGTTTGTGCTGGTGTTTTATAACTACACATTCTGACTCTCTTTCTCTTTCGCTCTCTTTCAAAGGACCTCCTCACCTGAGGGTTTAATAGAACGTTTCATGTAAGAACCAGAACAAGCGCAGCAAACCTCGTTAACATTTTTCGACTACTTTCGTTTTTACCATCTTCCAGTGAAATTCGAGATAGAAGACTTAACAATTGTCAATGACTCAATCAATAGATTTATGAAGGATGAAACTTTCAGGATTCATCATCAAGTCTGTTATATTTTTCAGGTTTTTTTTTTTTTTTTTTTTTTATATAATTAAAATGAAAGTGTTGATTTAAGAAAAATGTTATTGAGAAAATTTTGTTCCTGTTTTGAAATTTTCAGTTAGAATGTATTTGAAAAATTCAGGAAGAAAATCAAGAAAATAAAAAACACACGAGAAATTTTTTTTATCCTTAGAAAATTTTCTGCAAAAAATTTCCTAAGGATAAAAAAATAATTTGATTGAATTTTATTACTTGATTGAAAATTTTTTATTGTTGTCTAATTTAAAACAAATACTTGATCCAAAATATTAAAATTATTTGAATAAAGATTAAATATTCATGATAAAAACTAAAAAAAGTTGCCTCAAGGATTTTTTGATTCTTCATGGAAAATTTTTTTTTTTTAATTAAAAAATAGAAACTTTTTGAGCCTTGAATATCGAATTAAAGACAAAAGTACGATTTTTGTGAATCTAAGGTCACATATTTTAAAACATTAAAACTATAAATAATTAATCAGTCATAATTAGAGGGCAGGAAATACAAGTACACTTAACTGAATGAAAAAAAATGACGGCATATATAGATTGTAAACTTGGAAATCGGATTTTAGGTTGTTTTTGATTCACGCAACGTTCCATCTAATCAGAAAAAAAAAAACCTTTAATTTACGGTAGTATATAGACGTTTGGATTTAAATTTATAGTTTAATGGCTAACACGATTAATCCCGATGACTAAGTATATATAAATATAAATATATATATCTGCAAGTACGTTTACGGCTGTAAAAAAGTAAGTTGGGATGCAAATGAGTGTATAATAAAAGAGCCCTCGGCATTTAATTGCTATCCACAGATTTTAAGTGGTAATAACTTTCAACGTCAATTCTTCTTGCTGAGAACACCTTGACTAATAACTTTGTAGCCTTTGCCTATTATATTATTTAATATATTTTTCATCAATTGTTTGAAGATTTAAATAATAAATCTTGTGTTTAATACAATAATCATGGATTGTAAATTTTTCTTTAAAAATAACAAGAAATATTGTCAATAAAAATAAACGATTTGTTCAGTATGATTAGTTTTTTAAAATATACTGAAAAATGTTTATAAAATTATTGTTAATCAATTTTAGCGATTATTATTTTTAAAATTTACTTTTTCCGTATCTAAATTTCATATACTGTTATTAAAAATATATATAAAAAATTGTTTTACTAAAAATTCTTAACTAAAAATTTTGAATTCTTAGCCTATACAATAACTAGAAGTTGCTAATATTGTAATTTGTAAATATCAATAAACTTAAAACTAGAGACCAAACACCTAGTTTTTAGAAACTAAACAATAAACTCCCCATATTATGGATTAACGCTGAACTGGAATTATAATTTCTACAAAACAGATGACACTGTATATAATACTCGTATTCGTTTGTGTAATTCCCAGGATCGTCGCAGCTGGCATTACGCATAAACTCGAAAAGTAACGTTCTTATTCCTAATAGTAATAGTACCTGATGCTAATAAAATTTTATCCTTATAATACTTATGTATATTATACATTTCTAGACTATTTTCTCGGTATCCGTATCATAAATAAGTGCTTTATCAAACCACTTACTCAATATTAAAATCCTTTAGTATTAGGCTGATTTTTCTCCAGCGAAATATAATCGCATCCTTCGCTGAAAATAAATAATGTTATATATCTGTTATCAAATACATGTGTATTACAGTAGCTCGAAGATTTAGCCTCCGTAAGCGACATTTCACAATCTCATGACAGGTGTGCACTGCAAAAAAATAAACTCAGTAACAACACTCCATCAAGTGTAAACCCACGTTTGATTACTGCGTGGGACAGTTAATTTCAACGAGAAATTATTCTCTCTGTACTCATGGTATAGACCTTTAAATACATCTACATACATTCATTCATTTATACATTCATATGTACATTGGTACGTAGGGGATAAACGCGCTGTCAATAACACTAATTAATCTATAATTATTCACCGGTAATTTTCCCGCCTTGGATAAAAACTATAGCAAAAATTATAATAAAAATTTGAAAAACGTTTGACGTTAAAATTTTTGAAATAATAGGTAAAAATTATTCAAATTCAGCGCTATAGATAAAATTTATTAATAATAAATGAATAAAAATCCACATCAGTGTGTTTAAATAATAAATAAAACTGGCATTACATAGAATTTTAATCTCTTGAGTTACGGATCAGTGAGAAGAGTTAGTATCTCACTAAAATACCTCTACTCATGAGTACTAACTGTATACTCCCCATAAGACTCCACCAGTAATTCGATATTGTTATACAGATAAAGAGACAACCACTTCTGTGAGTAAATTATAAGCCAATAGATCATCTACTAAACGTTTCTCTGTAATTAAACATGTGAGACAGTAATATTAGGTATTAGTGGCGGAATTCAATCTGGTACCTCTGGTATATTTTATCTAGAAGCTCATTAGAAGTGATAATCAGAGACAAATTCACCCGTTGTTAATTATTATTATTACAGTCGAGCCTCTATAAATAAAAAATTTCATTTTTAAAATTTTGATCTAAATGTTTATTCCTGTGACTTGTTGACCTATGGATTAACTATAAATAAGATATTACCTAACAATTATCTCACAAACAAAAATAATAAAAAATTTATTTATAATGTCACATTATTTTTAGTATTTTATAAATAAATTATCGAACGGTCCTGTACAGTAGCAAGGTCGCGGTCGTTACGACTAAAAATATAACATAAATTACTTTATTATAGAACGTTAAGATAATAATAACTAAAACTATGATAGACGTGGGATCGCAACAGAATATAAATAGTGAATAATAAATTGAAATCTGCATCGTAACGGATGTTAAAATATAATATTCATATTTCGTATTGGTATTGTGGAATTGATCTGTTCGATGTCCACACCTGTCTCTCGGTATCTGCCGACGCAATAGTTGGTGAGAGGAACACTGGAACATGATACACAGTTATAGGTATTAGGTACTGGTTGCAGTACGCTCTTGTTGTAGTTGCTGTATTGTCTTGTTATGTGTTTTCTATTTCAATTATTCATATCTATTGACAACGACCACGTGCTTTGCTATTCTCATTTTTTATTTTATCGAATTTCACTATTTCGATATCTATAGAAATGCATCCATAGAAAAGCACTTTAAATCAATCGTTTGATATTTATATCAATTATAATTTATAGTAAGGTAAATATAACGATGAATTACTCGATTATTTTTACACAAAAGCTTATTAAAAGTTCCTATCAATTATTTATTATTAAGAGCAATACCCTCAGAAAGTGACCAATCAGAAGATTTAGGTTCATCAATTTTAAGAGGCTTAAAAAGTTTCAAGCTACTTTGAATTAAGCTTTGAGTTTCTGACCTAACGTTTAATAGTTGTCCTACGCGTAATCTCAATTCTACTTGACTGTTTTTGTGACTTTGCATATTACACTGAAAAAAAACTGGTTGATAGATAGATCACATTAATTTAATACACTTAAAAATAATAATTGATTAAAAAGAAATATTGTTGATCCAAAAACAAAATTGAATTTTTTTTTCCTCCAAGTAAGCTGTAATTTTTTAAATACCACACCATAGTGCAACATAGAAATGTACGCAGGAACAGAGCGAGCACTACAAGTGAATTCCCTGTCAACAATGAAAGAATCATCAATTATGTGGGTGGACGGGTGCTGTGTTGAAGATAGCGGAATTAAAATAATGTTAATATAAAGGCTTCTTCACTCCAATACCAATTTTAAATCTGCAATCTGCAATAACCGGCTAAGCACTTGGGTTTAAATTTTTACCGAGTTAAAAGCAACTGAAGAAAATAATGAGATTTTGTTTATTGTTTCAGTAAAATGTTTCTTTATGTGTTGTACGTGGGTACAGAAAAACTTTTTAGCCAACGATATACATACAGTCGAGTGGAATTTTCTTAAGAGCATACACATTGTTCTTGCACTCTCTCATGTATACTATTTACTATTTAGTATTTAATATTTACTTACACATAAATCATTACATTGAAAGCAAGAACGTGATATTTTAAAATGTCAACTTTTTTCGTTCACTTCATCATACATTTTGTTCTAGTTCATTACTGAGGAAAATTTATGAATTTGAGATTAGACAGACGATTTTTGAATTTTATTGCCTGACTTTTCATAACCAGGCTATTAATTTTTTAGCAAAAGAAATATTGAACCTCGTTTCACGAAAAATAAAGTTTACTTGAACTAAAATAATTAACAAATTAATCTTGATCCAATTGTAACGAGATGATTTAGCGACCATGTGCTCTCTGTTGGATTTTTTCAACACTAACTAATAAAAAATTATATATAAAGGTACATATAAGGGTATATAAAAAAAATTTTTCATAAATGAAAAAAAATATTATTTCACCCAAGATAATTATTGCCTTTATAAATATTTTCAATCAAAAAAATTTCACTCTACTCAATAATGAATTTTTCCAATGTGTCCATGATTATTAACCAACAAAAATGTAATCTTACCAAACTCGTTATTACTTTAAATTGGTCAGAAACGATCATTCGGATCTTCTTTTGTACTTACATAAAACTAAAACTCGTAAATCCGTTATACGTTAAATAAAAATCCCAGCGTGAATATCGCCCGAGAGAGCATCAGTCTCGATACTTATTCTCTTATTCTTTATAAGTAATATTACTTCATCCGCAATCATCTTCGTCGCAAAAAGCACTTACATTATTTTTTTTTACTCCGCTATCAATAACCTTCGCGGTTTCATAAACGCAATGCTGTTATTTTTTTGCTATTTCTACAAAATTTTTTCGACGCATTTGAATTTTCAATTTTTTGTTAAAAATTAACCTTAAGAAATTTTTTACAGAATCAGTTTTTCATTGAGAGAGAAAAATAATAATACATATAAGCGAATGATCAAAAATTGTCGATACCGTTAACGACAGAGCGGAAGTATAATACCTTTTAGAATAAAAGACCAAACAAGAATTGAACCTGCATGTGTGCAGCACAGCGTGGCGTGAAACTTAACTCTAACGATGAGCCGATCGTGTATCCAAGTATATTATTCAGATAGATGTGTAAATTTATTTACGGAGCAAACAGTTATTATTTATGTACTCGAGAACTGAATCTGAATATGATTTACTGCGGGAACTGTCGGAAAAAAAATCTCATGTGTTGAGACAGATTCCACACACTTGTTTAGTTAACTTGCGGTACCTATCTATATATATATTAAAAAAAGATATATAAGAAAAAAATATTCTTGGAGCAATAAAATCGACTTTGTTCATATAAATTTTCTTCTTTCAAGAAAATTTTTTTTTCTGTGTATTGATACGTCTAGTCGAAATGTGGACTATAATGTAGCGTAGAGAATATGTTGCATGCAACATTGTCAGGAATATTTTTCAGGGAGAATAATGTACGATTATCGAACACGTATCTCGATAAATGGTCGTGTGTTCCCGACACGACCAGGTTTTTTGGCTGATCACCAACTTTTTACTACTATCTACATGTATAATATATATTTCACTAACTTAATTTGGATTCGAATAGTCTTCTCTACTTTATTTAGCAGATATGACCTTACTATACGTGCTGGACATATTCACACTCCAATAATTTTGTCATTAATGGAAGTAGTATTGTTATGAATCGCTAAAAATATTTCGCTATTTTTTACGTGCTCTGGTAACGGGATTATTTTGTTAATGTGTTTGATATAGATTTTCAGAGCGACAAGCTTTTCAATATAAATAAAAATCATAATTATACTTGGTGCAAATTTAATTAAATCAAATTTTGTTGAAATTGAATTAAATGATGTTGGCTTTTAAAATGAAATTTATCATCTAAAAAATTAGCGGAGATATTAAATGAAGAAACTTCAAGTCCGGTATGAAAATAAATTTATCGGTGATTCAATAAGTCCACATGAATCCTTGTAACTTAATGTTGTAACTTAATTTTTTAATAACTTTTTAGCCTGTAAAGAACTCGACCCACTTTCTATCAAACGGTCTACTAGTGAGCAGTGATGTTCGCTCTTACTCTCAGCTCACCAGGATTTTCAACCGGCGGATTAAATTTTAATATGCGCATGTCGCAATAATTCTTTGATGTTAATATTCGATCGAATGCCGTTTATATAATTTGAATCTTTGCGCCTTGAGAAAATTGCTGGAAAAGTAATTTATTTTTTAATAGACCAACTTACTACTTTTATCCAATGTAAACTCGGTAAAAAATATTGCATGTTAATTTATATAAAAATAATAATAATATTCAAGAATTTTTCGTCTTGATTCAAGACAATAAAACTCTTCAAAATAATTTTTTTAGTTCAAAAATTTTTTGTCTTCAATTAAGTTAATTTTTTTCAGTATTTTTTTAGTAAAATTTTTCAAATTCATTTTTTCTGTATAGTTTTTGGTGAAATATTGAATAGTTTGTTGATTCTATAAGTTTGTTCCGTGAAATTTGTCCAATGACATAATGAACAATTGATCCTTAATAGTAATATTATTTCAATAATTTTTTTCAAAACTACTCAAAGTATGTATATTGTGTTAAAAAATATACAAAATCATTGAGGTAAAGTTTTAATTCATAATTCGTAATTTTTGACAGTCACTGCAGGTTGCTATGAAAAAAAAGTAGTAATAATAATAATAATAATAATGATGAAAAAGAGTATTATATCTGAAAATAGCTTACACAAGTTGGCTGTCGGCTGTCGGCAGGACTTAATAAATCGTGGGCGGTGGCTCGAGGAGGTGAATCTTATCGATATCTCGATCGGCATTGCTGCTGCCGATACCTTGACTGCTACGCAAAGTACACCCGTATTATAATGAGCAATAAATAATCGCGAGCGACTTATACACCCTACCTAGTGCTCTCCATACGGTCTTCGTTCTTCGGTCCTGGCTCTTTTATATTGTATTTATATAAATACGTAGCTTGTGTCGACGCGAGTATTAAACTAAAGTGAACAAAAATTAAAGCAACATGATCAGAGTCACTACCAACAACAGTCTCTTCTCTCTTCTCCGGAGGAGGACTTTTTTTTAAAAATCCCTGTGTCGATATAATATCAGAGAAAGGACAATGACCGCGGGATGTTTTCGTTCGATCGATTTTATCTCATGTGGATCGATGTCTTTGGACATTTTGAATCGCCGCGTTACTTGCGGAATATAAACTGCTGCCCAGCCACGGGCGGTTTGATCCACTGTTAGATTTTCACATTTTTATGCGCTCAGTTATACTTTTGTATTTTTAATTTCTATTCCGGAGTATTTTTATTTTACTATCATTTTCGTTTTATCAAACAAGATAAATAGGCTCTAGCATTAATCTACAACATTGCTCGATTTTTTTTCTTAATACGAGATAGCCATTCTTTCTTCAATATGATTAATTGCTAATGTACAGGAATAGGTCCATAAATAATTTAATAGGAACATTTTTATTTTTTATAACTAAATTATATCGTTATTATATCGTTATTTAGCCGATTTTATTAAAGTAAAATAATTTTTTTGTTGACTTAAAAAATATACTATTGTTGCCGTTACTATTAACTATGTTAACAAAATTATTTAGCTAGTTCAAAAACAATTTGTAAGACCAACTAACTGGATAGTATTACTGCAACAAATTATTTTGTCTTAAACCAAAAAAAAAATAATTGTTATTCCTTTGAAAGAATTTATTTGGTTCAACAAACCGATTTGTTAATTCAGCGAAACTTTTTTGTTGAACTTACTAAAAAGTTCTGCTACAATAACAAAACTGTTTTATTGATATAAAAAATAAATTAAATTAGTTACTATAACTTATTTTTTTTTTTATTATTACATGTGATTTGTTATCTCTACACTAACATAATAATTTTTTACCAAAACTTGCCTTGTGTTGTTTTACCAAAAAATTTTCAGTATGAGATTTGTTCTATTTATTTATAGCAAAACTGTTACTTAACTCTGTTAAATTAAACTCATCGAACAAACGGTTTTAAAAATTTCCATATTCTCAAGTTACCGGTACGTTTTTATGGAAAATAAATAAACAAAATAAATACAACACACATAAATATACTCACATGTATTAAGTAAATTTATTCAAAACGGAAGCGAGATCTCACAAGTCCTGACGTCCAAAGGCAGGTGGATCCACGATCGCTCGAGGTATTTATATTAGCATACGCCGACTTAACTTGTAGAGCCTCATATCAAGAAACTGCATGAATATTCTGCCGGTGCCAATGCCTATGTACATTATCTATGTGACTATTAACTCTATACACATACTTACATCCGTAATTACTACCTTATATATACATATATATGCCAGTTATAATCTTGAGAGTAACCATTAGGAAAAAATTCCTCAATTAAATTCAAAGTAATCATTTTGTTAAAAAGTTCTTAAGAGCTTTTTTTTCTGTTAATTTACAAAATTGCTTTATATGCTTTTATCTCAAGTGTTTTTATGTATCCAAAATATCAATTCAACAATAATCAAAGATCCAAAGTCACTTGAGCAATCTAAAAATAGTTAAATATAAAACAAATTTTCACTCGAACAACATTTACATAATAAGTTTGACAAAAATGAAAGATTGTAAAATTTAAGGTATGTCCTTCAACCTTGAATAGCTTTTGAAAGAGTAAATTTATTGAAAAATCATAAAAGACCTTTTCTTAGTTTAAAAATTTTTATCCATGTTACTTGAATAAAAAATAAGTAAAACTTTGAAATTTAGAAAAAATTTATATATTATTTCGATAAAAAAAAAAATTAACTAAAATAATTATTTTAAAATTTTTCTTGATTTTAGTAAATTTAATTTGGTTGAATAATTTTTATTTTTGCAAGACAAAATTTTTTAAAATTATTTTCTGGGTCAGAAAAAAAAATTTTTTTTCAATAATCTTCACAATAAATGATAATAAAATTTTGGTCTACTGATACACAAAAGCATTAGTGGATAACAAACTAGACATATCCCAAATAAAGAGTGATATATTGGTCACGTAGAATTAAGTAGGTATAACTCGAACGAAGCCGCATGTAATGTTATTGCATCGAATCGAATACGAAATAATCTAAAGTATAAGGACTTATCGTACTGTTGGTAGTTACACAGGTAGAAAGAACTATTACAGCAGAACATTATAGTATAGTCTGGATGTTCAATAGAACACAATGTTGCATAATTGCTGCCGGACGATGGTTGACCAGTTTGTCGTTACGTGGGAACGACTTATAACTGTTTTAAGAGTAGCATATATATGTATATATGCAATATAGACTTATCACTTATATCACACAAAGACACAGTTTACTGAGTGGCTAGTTGTGTAGAGTAGAGTGTATATATAGTTTAAGAAAATTTCGACATGACAACCGACCACCTATGATGGCTTCTATATGAAAATAATCGTTATCGTTAAAGGAGATGCCGTTATACAAGAGTCGATTGTTCCGTTAAAACTCTGGTCCTAATCGAATCTACAATTCTAATGTCTATTCCATGGACAATAAGCTAAACATTCAGCTAATTTGTCCGCTACTAGAACCAGAAGTAGTAGAAGTTGTTCTTGTTCTTGTTGTTGTTGTAGACAAGACTAGTAAAACAGTTGTTGAGCGCACCACTACGCAAAACAAATATTCTAATGCTAATACAACGAGAATGGTAATATAAGATCGATCTAACGTATCACAATCGACAATTTAGTTAATTGTCATTGTTGACTTTTTATTATTGTCGTCCTTTTTTAATATCAATAATAGCCAATTATTTTCGAGGTATTTAATCAAACTAATCCTTTTATTGTTGCATAATTTTATTTCTAATAAAGGAAAATTGTAAGGAGGGCTATTTTAGAAAATTGGATCCTCGAGTGGCTTCTGAAGTGCTTTGACAGCGAGAAATAATCCCGGATAATAGTTACAAAATAAATTTTAAAGCTTATTAGGGTTTTCAAATTGTCGGATTTGGAGACTTAAGTTCTGCACATAAAAAAAAAAAAAATAGACTTTTGTTTAAAAAAAAAGCTTTTAGGGTTTATTTTTATTTTTATTGCACATTTTATTATATTAATAACAATTAATTTTATTGAGAAAAAATTATAATCACACAAAATTCCCAAAATATCAAGACGACACGGAGAAACAATTTTTTATTGTAATTCTATTCGATCTCTAGATACTCCAGAAATCTAATTGGAAAATTATTTGTGGTACTGTCCCGTAGGACAAGTGTCAATTCGTCAGGATTGACGTCTGTGGATTATTATAAATTTTTTCATAAAAATTTTCAGATGAATAACTCTAAATGTTAATTTAAAAATAATTTCTCTGAGAGTTTATACTCTAAATTTTAAAATTGGTACACAATGTGCAGTCGAAAAACTTTGAATAAAAACAACCTCAGCCCTCGAAAGAAAATTAAAAAAAAAAAAAAAAAAAAACTTGAAAGCAAATATTTTTACAGTTAGCGAAACAATTCTTTGGGTAAAAAAAAGTTAGAAAAATATTTTCACTCGCTGTTCCATGCAATAACCAAGTACGTCGTTTCACTTAAACTTGTATACTTCAGACTTTGAATGAGAAAAGACAGAGTCGATTTGCTTCCGAGTTAGATAATAACAGTTAAACCTCAGTACTTTGTTAAATCGGACATACTTTTGAGATAAATACTCAGATGGAAAGTTTAAATAAACTCTTTATCTAATTAACTGAATTATAGATTATAAGTTTTCTTACTACCGCGGAATAAAAATACGAAATAAAAATAAAGATGAATTAGAATCATTTCTATGCAGTTGAAAAAAAAATTTACTTTTAAAATATTTTAGAAAAAAATTTACAATCTTAAAATTATATCGTTTTAACCGCCTGCTGTAAAATTTTTTAAATATGGGTTACGTTATCTAAGAATGTAAATATTTTTTCCGTGGGGGTGTGTAATAAAAAAAAATATACAATAACTCTCAACCGATCAATTATATAGTTAGTATATCAACATTGTGATCGTTAATTATCATTAAATTCTAAACAGCGTTTTTCTGGTGTAAAAATGACCGATTCCCATTAAATAGATTATGCAATTAAATAAATGTAATCGGTTAATTAAGATTTCTCAATTTCTCAATTACCGAGTTACGATGTAAACAGTTAACTTGACTCAATACTAAATATAAAAAAAATAGCCAATCGTAAATAAGCTCGGTATAGAGATATAGAGTGCATATAATAGTACTAGAAAGTTTATAAACCGTGGCCATTTCTCCAAGGCGTGTCTTGTCTACAAAGGTCACCGAGGCCAAGCCAGTGTACTTTTATCAACTGAAAAAAGGTAGCCAAAAAAATGAATAAATATTTAGCTCAGCCTTCCAATGATTGCCAGCTCCAATCTGTGGGATATAATCGTGTCTAACAGTTTGGATTTATATATGAGATTCTATAACTATCCAAACGACGCAAACTGAAAGGATAAATGAATGCACTCAGACAGAATTGCAGGAGATCGATGGAAACTTAACTTGGCCTCGTGACGCCACCGTGCCAGAGTAATAGCCGGGAGCTCGAATAGAATATACAAATAAAAGTGTAAACTTATATCCTAAGAACTAAACGTCCATACTCTTACTTATTCTCCAGCTCAGTTGAATATAAAATACAGACTTTCGACTTCAACGAGAGAACTCAGTGACCTGACCTTCTTTATATTTTTTATAGTTTTATTTCCAACCCGCTGTATAGTAGTAGTAGTAGTAGTAGTAGTAGTAGTAGTAACGCTGCGATACTTTACTATCCTGTGTAGTACTTTATACTGTACCCTTTTATGTACGCTTTAAAGATAAACGTTTGCCTTATTTTTTTTTTATTTTTTATTTATTTTGCTATTGCTACTTTTACTATTTTTTTTTTGTTTACAAAGAGTGACCGCGGTATTGGGTTTGTTTTATTAAATGAAGAGTATTATAGTGAGGTAATTGGCCAGTTAATGAGTTGCATTCAACTTCTGGTGAATTACAAAACACTTATTATATAAATATAATAATTTGGATTTAAATGAGCCGTTTAATTAGAGAGGACGAGCATGAATGCGCGAATTAATTCGAGTAATTATTGGAAATTAATGGGGCTTTCAAAAAAATTAATGCTTTTGATTTTTAATCTGTAATTGGACATTTAACTTTTGGGAAGCAGCGATTTAGTTTGGATTTATTGCGAGGGTGGAAAATATTTTATGGATGTACCTGCGGGCTATATTAGGAATTCTGAATCGAAGGTCTGAACAACTTTCATAAAAATTATTTGGTTGAATTATAACAAAAGATAGGATTATAGAAAAATATAAGTTGCAATAACAAAATGCTATGTTAACAAAATTATTTAGCTAGTTCAACAACAATTTGTAAGACCAACTAACTGGATAATATTACTGCAACAAATTATTTTTTCTTAAACCAAAAAAAAAATAATTGTTATTCCTTTGAAAGAATTTATTTGGTTCAACAAACCGATTTGTTAATTCAGCGAAACTTTTTTGTTGAACTAACTAAAAAGTTCTGCTATACAATAACAAAACTGTTTTATTGATATAACAAATAAATTAAATTAGTTATTATAACTTATGTTTTTTCATTATTACATATGATTTTTTATTTCTACACTAACATAATAATTTTTTACAACAACTTGCCTTATGTTGTTTTAACAAAAAATTTTTTCAGTGCAAAGTAGATTTTTAAAATTAATGTTCAAGAGATTCATAGAACTACTTCACGAAATTTTAGGTCACCTCTTTAATACAAAAAAATAAAATTTCTCCAGAGAAGCAAGTGATAATAATGTCAAGTGTAAATTTTTCAGAAACACTCGTACACTTGTGTTTCCTGTATTCTGTTTTCATTTAAAAAAAAAAAAAATTTATTCATCAAAAAACAAGAGAAATGTATATACAACATAATATGAAATATTAAAATGGTAAAGCCGGTGTTTCAGACTCCAGACAAGCTGGATATAACTTTATTAAGAAAAGAGGAAAAAACTAGCGGAAAATGAATATAAAAAATAATATCTAGCGGTCATGAAGGAGATATAAGGTGTTGTGTAGGTACTAAAGTAGGTACTAACTATTATCAATGTTCGTCGTCGTTGTCGCCGTATTATACGCGGTATCTAGTATCGTAGTATCATATGTGTGTGGGTATAGACGGCAGACTAGACGGTGGGTACCTATGTCAAGAGTCACCTATCTATGTACCCGTAGAAGTGGATATTCTGCCTAGTATACATAATATTATTATATTATGAGAAACTAAGACTCAACGACGCGTACACGCGTGTTATATACTGTCTAGGTGAGAAACACCCTCCGGCAAAAGAGTAACCAAAGATTGCAAGGATACGATAGCATTGTTTCACCTAGCTCATCCGGAAAACTTTTACTCACCTCAGGTTGTCGGGACTCACAAATTTTTAATAAATATTATTCTTTTTTTTTTATTTATTATCATTCACTATCAATAACCAAATATTTGCATAATTCAATGTTGTTTATGTTATTTCATATTTGTATTCAACTTTTCTCATTTGAAGTTATGAAGCATTTTTTTTATTAATCAAGCTGTAAAAAAATTTTTTTTAAACAATTAAAACTTTTAGTTTTGATTAAAATTAATTTACAAATTGATTTAGTCACTTGTAAAATTAATTAAAAAATTTTTATTACAAGTTCATTTTTATACAAACGACTTATTATTATTATTATTATTATTATTATTATTATAGTTTACAATTTTCTAAAAATAAAGTTAGGAAGAAATTTGAGAAATATTAACACATTATCTTTAAGAAAATTTTATTAGACATTTATATTTTTATACAAAAATTTTTTATTAAAAATTTTACTTTTTATTTAATATAAAAATTTTTCAGTAATTTGAAATATTTAGAAATTATTTAAAGAATCAATAGACGATAACTTCAAAGTAATGACAGAAGTTTTCAAACATAAAGACCATTAGTTTAAAAAATGATTAAAAATTTGGCTATAAATTAAAAAAAGTTTCATTGCGATGACTATTAAAAAAAAAGTATAATTATAATTTATCGTTAAAAAAAATGAAATTCGGTAATTGAGTAAAAATTTATGGTGTAAATTAGCAGTAAATATCAGTAACTGCAATAACAACATTGAATTAGTAATAAAGTAGAGGAAACAACGTAACAATAATTGTAACCGAGGGATGTTTAAAGTAAGTTTAAGTGTCTCAATGAATAATCGAGTACAAGCGGGAATGGACAGTGCAATTGATTAAGCACTGTTGGAAAGTTGCTCGCGAAAATACAGAGTAGAACCAAATACATACTACATACATATATATAGACCCGAAATATATTTTAGCAAACCAGTATAGTGCACGGATGTGTACCAAAGAGTGCTAGACCCCCTTGGGTACTTTTGCGGCTTCTCAGACACGACTGAGCGTAACTTTCTTTCACAGGCGCCGCTGTATGTACCTCCAAGCAAGAGCAAGACCACTTGCTTTTTATTGTTATCATTATTATTGTTTTATCTCCGTTTCACGGCTATTTGGGTCACTGTCTCGGTACAGGTTATCTCACCGAGAATATTATCTTTTTCCCGCGGGTTGTGTTATTTTTTTTTATTTTTTCTAAATAAATAATAATATTTTAATTAAATCATGCTTTGTTTTTTCTTTTGCAGGCACCCTTGACTATCTGGGTCTTCTTTTCGCTGTGTCTGATTCTACCTCAAAATGTTCTTTCAAAACCTGGTGAGTTTTTTTATGTTAATATCAAAATTATAAATTTCATTTATTGTTTTTCTTGTTGTTCTAAATTTTTTTACGTCACTAATTAACTTGCGGTGTTTTGACCCAGATTTTATGAAAGTTTTTTTTATTAATGTTCTTCTGAGATCTTGAATTTTTCCGCACATTCTAGATGTTTGTTAATAATATTAAAAAAAAAAAATGATAATAAAATTTTTAATTAATTCAAGATTAGTAAACTCTTGAAAATTATATTCTCGGTTCAAAATTTTTCCTTGAATAAAATTAATTTTTTTATTAATCTATACTTATAAAATTTTTTATATATATGATAATTTTCCAATAAGAAAAAAACATAATGATGATATTCTTTAAAATGATTTTCTTTGCTCAAAAATTTTTTATCATTGTAGACATTCCATGAAATTTTCTATAAAAAATTTTATAAGCATCCAGACAATTTAAAATATTAATTTAAAAGCTTCATCGTCGTTTTAAAAAACAATACCAACGATCAATAATATTCTTACTCCGAGGATTTTAATTCTTAAAATGATTTAAAAAAAGAACGAAAATCATCTCGAGACACTTCGATGACTGTCGATAGAAATAATTAAAAAAAAAATCCATAAAAAATTCACCGAAGGTCACAAGCTTAAAAAGAAGAGTAACAAAACATGGATTACCATTTAAAATACATATAATACTAAAAGAAAAACAATATTGAACCTGTTTTTTGCGTGTAAGTTGAGATATGTCGGAGGTTGCTGGAGTTCTATTTAATTCCCGAGTTTTAAAATAAACATCGTAGAGATGTACTCGTATTTTGATAACAAACACGTTACACGGGGCGGATGATATGCTAATTAAATTTGAATTGCAATATTAGATTTTCCGCATGGTGTAATTCTGTCGGAGCCAGAAAATATTTATGCTGTGAATGATGAATCCATCCAGCATCTAATAATAATCTGTAAGCCGTGATCTGCTTTGTATTTTGAGGATTGTGATTCTGCAGCTGGCCAGACGTCAAGGCAAAGCTCGTCAGATATATCAGACGATATCAAACGTTGAAACAAGCTATTCTGCTAGTATAGTTACAGTGCACTTTAAACGCCCCGGCTGATTTAAGTCCTTGCGCAATATATTCCCGATGTATATCAACCAGCTATAGCTATATATAGGTATTTTATTCCGAATTACATGTATGTACAATATTGCGCCGAAAGATATCGTGGGAATGGACCTCCACTATCGGATTGTTCCACGTCCATTTCTATTCCCATTTTATCATAAATACCACTCTTTTATTTCTTTCATATATTTTTTTTTGTCATACTTTTTCCTACATGTTTCATGTTATGTGTATTTTTATCTGCAAGGACTTATATATTTGTCGGGAATAATACGCTGTTTATATGCTTTTATGTCGTATGAATAAATAACAATATTGGCTGGCTAATAAAAAAAATTCTCACCCATTCACGTCTCGTTTGGAAAATTGCTAGTTTTAAATTAGAATAAATTCATCCTTCGAAGAACAAAATAATGGTTTAAATAAAATGCAAACAAGTTGGTAAATATGAGCGTCAATTTAAATAGATTCGAGTATTAATTAATTGGTTCATAGAATTTTTGATGCTGGTAAAGCATCTAAATCCTCTATATTAATTGCTATATTAATTTTTATTCATTCGTGAATATTTAAAGAGTTCAATAAAATTGAATAAAAAAAAAAGAACGATTGTAAAATTATTTAGTATTTGAATGGTAGACATTTTTTAGATTTTTTCAAATTTGAATTAATAATAAAAAAGTTTACACTTTAAATTGATAATAACAAAACTTAATTTAGATATAAAAGATATAACAAGATTTAAAAAAAAAAAAAAAAAAAAAAAAAAAAAAAAAAAAAAAAACTTCAGATTAATATTAAAAAAATCAATTCTAATACCAATAAGTAAAAACTATAATTTTTTGTGGTGTTTTAACGCTTTTCAACATTTTTAAGAATTTATACACAGATATTAGGCCAAAAAAAGGATTTTTCAATCACTTTTTCTAAAAAGTCTTTTTAATTGATTAATATGAAAATTGTTATACATATAGTAGTGACTTCTGTAACTTCTGTAACAATTAAATTCAATTGGTAAGGCTTATTATTATTATATTATACTAATAAATAAACTTTTTGTACAAATGTGAGTTAAATTTTATTGGAAGAAACAATTCAAATTTTGAAACATATAACAAAACAAATTTTTTACTATTATAGTTCTAAAGATAATTAAAAAAAAATACATTACATTAATACAGAAAAAAATTACATCCATATAAGCCGTAAATTAAACTTAAAAATTTGTTAATCTCCAGATTCGGTTTTTCATCGCACTTTTCTTCTTCAATACACGACTTCCAAAAACTTTTTTGTACATTAGACCCATGTATCCTCACACAAGCTTCCTTTTCTTCGCAGCTGGTTCTTTTTTGGAAAGATAAGTAGCGTAACATTTTTTATGAAGCACAATCTCTTGAACATCAACCCAGCCCAAGTGTTTATCATCTCCAAGTTGTTTGCTAATGCTGATCAATCTTTTGAACTCGGTTTTTTTGACTTTCTCAAATTCTTCATCCCGAATTTCGCGGCACATCAAACATGCCTTTGAATCAGAAGTATTTTCCGCGCCTTCTGGCTTTTCAGAACTTGGAGATTGTTTGAGCTTCCTCTTTTTCGCAGCTGCAATTTGTCTTTTACAAATGAAATTAAGCTGACATTGTTTATGGACCACAAGCTCGTCAAGATCCAGCCATTTTGAATGCTTTTCTTCTTTGCGCTCTTTGCTAGCTCTGATCAAACTTTGTAAGCCGACTTTCTTCACATTAACTTGTTGTTTCTTTCCGTCGAGTTTTCCATCACATATGCTGCACAGCTCAGATTTTCTAGCCATTTTCTTTGAGGTATTTCGTACGGATAACCTCACTATGTAGATTACTAACTTAGTATGAAGAAAAACGGTACTAATCTCTATGATTGTCAATAAAAGTGCAAAAGTACGAAAATTGATTATTAAATTTATTGAAATATTCTTTTCTTTTAACAAAAAAAATCCACTACAATATTTAATACGCAAAACTTTTACACTGAAATTATATATGGCAAAGTATCCTTACCTGCATTGCATGCTATGAGTTTTTGGGTTCTACGAAGATGCGCGTGCGTGAAGAAAAGTACACTAAAGTAGTTTTGCAGCTGGCTTTCTAGAAAGAGGGCGATCTCAAGGATAAAGTAGTCTTTTCATGGGTGACAAAAGAAGACCCTAAGACGCGGGACATATGAAATTTCAAAATATGTGTCAGGTAGAATTTTAACAATAGCGATGACGTACATTAATATGTTGACAGAATAGCTAAGCGACTTAGGGAAGAATTTCAGCAAACACTGAGTGTAATCAAGCAAATGTAATTATTAATTTAAAAAAAAAAAAAAACAATTTGGAGTTTTGATTTTTGCTTTGAAAAATTTCTTACAATTATTTAAATTAAAAAAAAAAAAAAAGATTGTTTTAAAAGAAAAAAATTCTGCATGTAAATTAATTTTCCTAAAAAATAATTTTGAAATTTAATAAGAAGATAAATTAGCATAAAAGATTGAAATTAAAATAAATTGTTAATTTGAAAATGAGAAAGTACGTGAGAGAGTTACAAACACGGAAGCGTGTCTTTATTAAATGAATAATATTCAGTGGTTATAATTAGTAGAAACATAATTTAATTTAAACGCCACTAAAGTTTTACACTATACATATTTGAATATTGACAAAGGAAAGAAAATTAAACGTTTAAAATTTTGTTTAAATGTTACAAAACTCATAAATTTATTTATATATTTCCAATACTAGAATCCCGTATATTTGAACTTATATAAACGCGTGGGCTTTAGGAGAATATTAAAATAAATTTTTTAATTAGCCGTCAGTTTTATTTCTCCGGAACTTTAACATCAACAGATTTATTAATTGAATAAATTCACAGGTGAAAAGATCCGTGTTCTTTTTATTATTTATTCCTTTTATTTTATTTTATTTTTATTTAACGTTCACAGTATTGATGATGAAAGGTTAAAGTCTGCAGTTTTTATTGTATGTATGAGTATCTCTATCTTTAGACGGATGGCATATAAAAGCAGATGCTCAGCCGCTCCTCTTTTGATTCACTCCGTCAATAGATCGCGAACAAGACCGAGTAGAAATAAAGGAATAATATAAAGAACTCAAGTATGAAAATAAAAGATAATTTGACATTTCTCAACTACTTTACCTACTTACTTTTTCTTTCCTCATACATACATTTTTTTAAAAATCCATTTAATTCATCTGCTATCGTTGAAGTGTATTACATTCTTTTGTTAACCCATCGATCATCTTCATCCGTAGCGTAATATCCTTTCAAATCAATGTATTTCTTCGTACTGATGTTGCATATATTATTCAAGTTTTAATTTTATTTTTTTATTAAAAAAAAATTAAATAATAATAATAATAATAATAATAATAATAATAATAATAATAATAATTTTGTTGAATTCAATATTTAACCCGTTATTTAAAAAGAAAACATGACTCAACCCACAACGGCAATTTAAACGTAATATAATTTTAATCGGCAATTTAGATTAAAGTGATATCTAGATATTTTCTCACATAGTTTTTGTTGATTTTTAAACGCCACTAAAGTTTTACACTATACATATTTAAATATTGACAAAGGAAAGAAAATTAAACGTTTAAAATTTTGTTTAAATGTTACAAAACTCATAAATTTATTTATATATTTCCAATACTAGAATCCCGTATATTTGAACTTATATAAACGCGTGGGCTTTAGGAGAATATTAAAATAAATTTTTTAATTAGCCGTCAGTTTTATTTCTCCGGAACTTTAACATCAACAGATTTATTAATTGAATAAATTCACAGGTGAAAAGATCCGTGTTCTTTTTATTATTTATTCCTTTTATTTTATTTTATTTTTATTTAACATTCACAGTATTGATGATGAAAGGTTAAAGTCTGCAGTTTTTATTGTATGTATGAGTATCTCTATCTTTAGACGGATGGCATATAAAAGCAGATGCTCAGCCGCTCCTCTTTTGATTCACTCCCTCAATAGATCGCGAACAAGACTTAGTAGAAATAAAGGAATAATATAAAGAACTCAAGTATGAAAATAAAAGATAATTTGACATTTCTCAACTACTTTACCTACTTACTTTTTCTTTCCTCATACATACATTTTTTTAAAAATCCATTTAATTCATCTGCTATCGTTGAAGTGTATTACATTCTTTTGTTAACCCATCGATCATCTTCATCCGTAGCGTAATATCCTTTCAAATCAATGTATTTCTTCGTACTGATGTTGCATATATTATTCAAGTTTTAATTTTATTTTTTTATTAAAAAAAAATTAAATAATAATAATAATAATAATTTTGTTGAATTCAATATTTAACCCGTTATTTAAAAAGAAAACATGACTCAACCCACAACGGCAATTTAAACGTAATATAATTTTAATCGGCAATTTAGATTATAGTGATATCTAGATATTTTCTCACATAGTTTTTGTTGATTTTCATCTTCACTTCTACATTTCCTTGATACACACTTTACTTGGTTCATAAAAGCAACAAACAAAATAAAAGGTAGCGCAAACCGCGCGCCAAAAGAGAAAGGTCATATAAAATGAAATAAAATAATGTTTACTGACGTGTGGGCTGCCACATTATATTAGAATTTTTTAAACACAACACATAAGTGAGTAACAGTTGTAAAGTAATATAATCTAACGTAGCAAAAGCAAAAAGCGTTCATCCTTACGCGCAACGGTAAATCTTGATTATCCAATAAAATTTAATTATTAAATTGTGCAAATAAAATAAGATTTACCGTCAACAAAAAGTTATCCACGCGCACACCTTACACTGAAAAATCATAATATGTATGTTATTATTATTATTATTATCGATATTCTATATCTGCACTCTACATCTACTTAGATGTATTTATTATGAATATCTTGTTTAGTACGTGCGCTGATAGCGATACGCGATTATAATAAAGTATCATTAAATCCGTTTTTTTTTTTAATATTTAATGTATGATTATTCAAATTTTATTAAATGTCAACAAGAATATTTCAATAATTGTAATTATTAATTAGTTTTTAATGCAATCTAACGATATTCCTTATCAATTATGTTCGTAGTTAAAATTCTTACATATTTATTGATTATTAAATTGAAATTGAATTTTTTAATTAATATTATTATTATTATTATTATTTTTTTGCACGTCTCATAATGCGCAGCGAGGAAAAGTAAAACAAATGATTATAATTATTAAAAATAAAAATCCCGAGTGATAAATGAATTTGTGTTTACAATAATTTATTATAATATAACGTTGATTATTTATGTTTCAGGTTTGTGCGAGGAGTCGACAGGCCAGTCAAACATCATCCTTGACATTGAGGAAAGCCGTGGCTCTGGTGAGTACTTTATTCTTCAATCACTCGGAGCGTCAAACCTGCGGTTATCATCATATTACTTATATATACATGCAATGTGATGACCATTATTATCATTATGATTATGATGATGATACTGGTGGTGTTATGAGTTAGTACCCGTACCCATGTCCCATAGCGCATTACGTAGAAGAAGAAAGGCATCCCGTCACGTGTCACAACTAACCCCCAAGACAGATATGTTAATACTGACCTCTCACAATAATTATTTTCTTCGCTTATCTTTACTTAAATTGTAATCACTTAACTGTAGCTAATTACAGATTTACATATTACATATTATAGATTACACGTACCGAAAAAAATTGTGTGAAAATTACAGAAATGGTTTTGAAAAAATTACACGGTCATTTTATGTTATATTTACAAAAGATAAATTGTTTAATTAACAGTTATGAATTAATATTTAAAAATTAAATTGATAAATAATTATATATTTATAAATAATTGTTAAATTTAGAGGAATCCATCTGTAAAATTAACATAATCGGAAAAAAATTTTTTATGTAATTACATAAAATTATATAAGAGTTTTGGCTATTTTATAATTTTTTTTTCATGTAAATTAAAAATTCTTTCAACATGCAATATTTACATTTTTTTTTCCATGGAAAATTTACATTTTTCCTAATTTAAAATTGACATTTTTAGGTCATAAAAGTCTTTATAATGTAAGCATTAAATTTCTAAAAATATAAATTTGACAGTATAGTATTTTCAGCCGACCAAGGAAATACTTAACAATAATTAACGAGTTTTAAAAAAAGAGTGAGGTCAAGTGCGGAAGTTAAATAGGGAGAATTAAAAAAGTTATTGAATATTGCGGGCTATTAACGGGGTAAGTTATCAGGAAGGACTTAAAAGGGTTAATTAAACGAATAAGGTGTCTGCGAAATTAGTGAGCTTCTATGTATATATATATATATATATATATATATATATATATATATGAACTCATTTATTGGATATCCGAGCATCCGTAAAGCCTCTACCTTTACTCACAATACATAAAACGAGCCATATGGATGTTTATGTATCTATTCATACTTCTATACATATATTTATGAGGAAGTAATTTTCCGAGGTAGTTTAGTGTAGAGACTACCTTACACTAATACGTTTTATGAAGCTACCTGCCACGTCGACTATTCCATTTATTAGCCTTCGATGATAATCTGGAGCTGTAGAATCACTTTCTCATCACCATCATCTCTGTGTTCTTTCTCTTCACGTGCGCAATTCTCGTTTTCATTAACATTAGCATCAGTAGCTCCAGCCGCTGGACTTACCGCGACCAGATATACACGAGATTTATACCAACAAAGTCCATCAGAAATGATTAATTTTCATTCTCTTCCTTATCCTCATCCTCATCTTTATCTTCAGATTTTTCTTCTTCTTCTTATTATTATTATTATTATTATTATTATTATTATTATTATTATTATTATTATTATTAGACAAGACCGAGGTTTTTTGAAATTTTTTCAACTCAAAGGAGTTAAATATGATATCTCAAACTATTGCTTTTATTCTGAAAAATTCACCATTTTTTTAATTTTCAAATTAAAAAAAAATAGATTTATTTTCAAACTAATTATTTTTTTTCTTGCTTTATTAATTTTATACGAAGAAATGAAGATCTTACAGTAAAAAAATGTTTAAAATTTTAGTTAAATTAAGTCAAATAAAAAAATAAAATTATAACTCGTAAAATAAATTTAAGTAGTGTAAAATATTTGTTAAAGTACTCCTTTTTTCACGGTGTAATTTCTAAATTTCTCGTTCAATTTTGCTGTATAAATATTATTATTTACAAAAATAATGATTAAATCGACAGGTTACGAGCAACCAACAACGCCCGAAGAGCTTCCGGTGTATGGGAATCCCTACAACGAGACCACCTTGGAGGTAATATTTCCCGGAAAGGCGCCACTATTCGCCCTCGATGGAAAGAAACTGAGACTCCTTAAACAACTGGATCGCGACACCGAGAACCTCTCGCACGTTGTCTTCCAGGTAAATATGTGTAGCATTATTTTTTACGATTTTTTATCGGGCCAGCCAGCATTGATACAATTAAGCGAGGATATATTTTTCTGATACTCATCAGCTCCATAATAGAAAATAGGAGCTTAGTCTTAGTCTTAGTCTTAGTCTCGTACTTAGTGCACCTCAACTGCAACTCTTAACAGGATAACGGTACTCAGCTCATTATTTGCTCTGCATGTCTCAAGAGATCCGCCAGATTTTTCTATCCATCATTTTTATACGCTCAAACTCGAACGTTGACGGATCATTAAATCATATATTATTTTTACTTGTTGTTAATTATATTTCATAATAACAGCAGTTGCTCTCACAGACACTTTTGCAAAAACTTGACAGCTTCAACATCTTCAACATATTTATTTAAGGTTTGATATCTTATACACTGGTTAAACTTTATCAACTTCGAGGAAAGGTCAAAGATTCTTATCATTTTTTAAGAAATTTTTTTTTTATCGAATTTTGATTTATTTTTTATAATCATTTACAAAATTTTTAAAATAATATATGTAGTTTAGAAAAATGTAAAAAAAAAAAATTTTTTTTTAAGTTACAAACCAGAATGATCCCTTACTGACATATTTTATAGAAGTAGGTCCTGTGACATCGTTCATAAAATTGACAATTGACCTTGATGATATTGGTTCTAAAATTTCTTTTTTTTTTCTTTATATTGTGATTAAAAATATCGGAAAATCATTGAGCCAAAGTTTCTTAAATTCAAATTTAAAACAAATTTCCCTACCCTATGTACAGACAATCTTTTGTCTCTATGGGGATTATATGTAATTATTTTTGTAAGACTATGTATGTAATTTTTGGGAAGTAAATAAATAAATAAATAAAATAAATAAATAAACTCTCGAAAGTGACTCAAGATTGCTAATTTCTAGAAAAAAAAAAAAAAAATGCTCATCTCGATAAGTTAAAAATTTACCTATCTATTTTCATGAATCAAATTTTCTTCCACAACTGGAGCGTATTACTCTAAAGATAGACATGAATATGTCTCAGGGACACGATACAAAGTAAACCTTCAACCACTAAACTGCTAGTTAGGTTTTTGTTTATAAATAGAAAAAATGATGATAATGTGACTACTTCTTTTTTAAATAAATATGAAATAAAATTAATTTTCTTTTGATGGCAATAAATAGGTCACAGAGTATTTAGCTGATATTTAGCTAATTGATTAATTTTTCAATGTTATTTGTTCTTTTATTGAAATTCCTTCTGTTTAATGTTTCCTTAGCTTAAACTGTTTATTCAATTACTTTTTTTCACATTTTTATTATTTCTGCTTCAAGTAAATATTAACAAAAAAAAATTACTGTGCAAACTGAGCATATGAATTATGTTAATTACATTATCTTTTGACTTAATTTAATTATTCATCCATTGAGATTAATTTCAGCGATTCATTTATAGCAAAGAAATCGAATCCTAAGTACATATTAAACTCTGTTATTGCATACTAATTCGTTTTTCACAGTTAAGTTTCCGAACGCTTCGAATTTTACATATATTATACTATACAAATATCCTCAAAGAATTATTGATGTAAATTTATAATTTTTTAATTTTTTATCGGTAAAGTTATGAATCGTAAAATTAAACGATTTTGATAACGTTTAATTTTTTTTATAGATCATTACTTTAATGGGATAAAGTTTTTCGACTAATTAGTCTAATTAAGTGTCACTTGAAAAAAGATTATTTTTTGTTTTGAAATAGTTTTACTCCTTTTAGACTAATATCTTATGCATTTAAAAATAAATTGTTCACTTTGAAATTTTATAAAATATTTTAATAATAATAATAATAATAATAATAATAATAATAATAATAATAATAATTTCTGAAAATCATATGAAACGATAAAAAGACACAAATTTAGGTCAAGATCTTCCAATTTTACTAAATTCAACTAAAAAAAAACTCATTCCATTATATAAATACCCCGGAGAAAAAATTTTTTTCATTTTCTTAATTATATAGATAATAAAGTTTTGTTAAATGCAATTTTTAATTTTTAAACTCAATCTTTATTTTTTCAGCTTGTATGTACAGTGAAAGCGACAAACAAGAAGCGGATTATACCGATAATCGTCCGAGTGTCCGATGTAAATGACAATGCACCGAAGTTCATCAATACACCGTATGAAACAACTGTACCCGAGGTAATAAATAAATCCATCAATGTTTAATGTTCTATGCCCATGACTTAACAGTTAATTGCAATATTTTTCTAAACCCAGTCTAGTATATTTTTATCGGTATATGAACTTGAGTCTTGATGAGTGCTTTGGGGTGAAAAAATAATAATAATAACAAATAACAGCTTCTGACGATGGCTCCAGGCGTAAAATAACTTTATTTTAATTTTAAAAAACGACCATTGCCTTCCATTATCAATTTAATTATAATTATAATTATAATTTTTATCGTCATGCAATTATAAATTAACCGAAAATATGATATGCCTTCAGAAAATCTCAAATCAAGTGGCTTATAAGATACTTTTTTTTATCGTTATTTAAAAACAAAAATTCTTTATTAAAAAAAAATTCAACCAAGTCTGAGAAAAGAGTGTCATTACATCACCGTTGCACGGAGCTTAATTAACCGTAGCAGCGTAATTGCGAGATCTATCGCGACGACAACGACGTCGACGTGAATCAAGAGGGAGAAACTGAAAGGTGATAAAGCGCGAACATGCCACTAGTCTTATGCTATAACAAGTCAAGTCTATAGACACAATAATGCATAATATATATATGTATATATAAGTACAAGTAAAAATACTCTTTTTTACAAGATAATATTATGAGACGTTACTGTCAGCACGTGGAATAATTTTAACAAGCGATGCATTGAAAGTCTTTCTTCAAAGTTTTTGCCGCTGTATAAAAAATAACAATTAAATGGAAAAAAATTTTTTATAAATTCCAACATTTCTACGTTTTAATAGATACCGTTAAATTTTACTTTAAAACATTTAAACGCTGTGAACTGTCGCGGATACCGGTTTATTCGCGCGTTTATGAGCTCTTTACCGATTTTATTTTCACATTACTTTTAAATGTCATAACGCAATTAACGTAAGACATTGCCCATCTCAACTTTAAATGTCTCTTAATTTCATTTTTTACCAATTTGTTGTATTGAGTTTTTATTTTTTATTTTTTTTACAGTTATCGTCGAATAAATAAAAAAAGTTTTTTATCCCCAACCAAAACAACAGATGAAAATTTTTTTATCGCAAAGTTTGTTACAATTCAAATGATTTTATTTAACGTAAAAAAAATTTTCAATCATTTTTTTTAAATGTAAAAATTAAACTTTAATAATATTAAATTTTATTATGAATGAATTTATATCGATTTATAATAATTTATAATAATAATAATAATAATAACAATACTTAGTGTCAGTAGAATATTGAAAAATTTTACTGTGGATAAAATAAATACTAGGTCATTTAATATTGAATTTTTTTACCAGCATGCAAGGATGAATGTTAGAAATAAAATATTTATTTTATATCTCTTGCAAAGTGAATTTATCTTTGATGTCATAAAATATTCATTGTTAAAAAAATACTATAGTATGACCATGACATTTTTTATTTATATTTTTAAATTCTAGTAAATTGAAATGTGAGCCGCGAAATGCACCACTAATTTCATTACTTTATGTATGATAAATTAAATTATTTTACATCAGATCAGAATTTTAACACCAACTCAATTTTTGTTAGTAAAATTTATGAACGAAAATTTAACACTTGTAAAACAATAATTGAATTCTATTGATACTATTCAGCTGACGCCAGTAGGCTCGACGATATTTCAAAATGTGGTAGCAGTGGACGCTGACGCGGGTGTGAATGGACTCGTGGAATACTCAATAGCGCCAGGAGATGGGAACGGTATTGGCAGCAACAATGCTGTCGGTCGTGATAGAATTACAACCGCAGACGGGTATGGTTATTTCAGCATCAACTTGCCACATCAGGGACAGGTCACGGTCAATCGAACACTCGACTTCGAGAGGACGCAGCGTTATCTCGTCACCATCCTCGCATCGGTAAGTTAAACCTAACCAGTTAACAGATCTTATTCTTTTTCTTATTCTGGTACAAGTTATTTCCCAACAGTTTCATTATTTACTGAAAGACTCGGCTTAGGCGATCAAATCCTGCAATAGTTAATCAGTGAATATACAGAAAAAAAGTTATTTTGGCTCAAATATTTTTGCCTACAAAACATTTTAGTTCAAAAGTTTTAAATAATTTATTGAAGAGAATTTTTTTATTATTTTTCCATTTAAACATACCTACAATATTTTGGATTAACACTGAAAAAAAAAAAATTATTAATGATTATTGATTTAAGAAAAAAATTCTTGAATCAAGTAAGCTTTATTCAAATCAAGAAAAAATTCTCAGTTCAAGAATTTTTCTACTTAAGTCCAGAACATGAAATTCAAGTTTTTCAATACATTTCATGAAAAAAAAAAAAAAAAAAAAAAAAAAAAAAAAAAAACTTCTTGAATCAAGAAAAAGTACAAATTGAGGACCAAAATATTATTGAGTTTACCTCTTTTTCTGTATAAAAAATGGCAATTAAAATTTTGGGATTATAAAATCTAAAAAATGCAAGTATCGAATAGTGTATTTCTCCTGCTGGTGTCAATCAGCAATTTAAATTCAGAAACTCGTAAAAAAGATACGGAAGGATTTGTGGAATCTAGTAAGAAGAATTTTTAATGTTGAGTGAATAATGCATCAGACATCGCCACGTCGCTGAGCGTTAACTGACTCAGACTCAGATGTTATCGCTTACAAAACTTGAATCGTTATAATAAAAAGCTTATCCTGGTTAGCGTAACTTCTGCTTCTGTTCGAATTTAATACGACCGACGCAACTGTTCTATCTGATTCGAGTAATCTACGGAGAGCCTTTAAATTTACTTCAGAATAGCGAACAGAAGTGATAGGCTGATAGGAGAAAAACATTTATAATTGTTACCACTTATATTAAGCTGATAGGTTGAGACTAGACTAGAAGACTTCTCCAGTCAAGTACTCAGTCGGTGACGTCCTTCATTGCCCAGTGGGCAGTACAGCGTGAGACTTCATGAGTCACGTATTTTATATCCCATACCTTATACCTTATACCATGACCATCATACCATATACCATATCTGCAGAAATCCAGGTGTAGTCTGCTAGTTACTAGATGTTACACAATTGTCACCTTTCTTTACCTTCCTCCTCTTCTGATACTTTTTAGCGCCTACTGCTTTGAGTATTATATTCAGGGTGTGCTTTTACTCTTCTTTATTAATATATACTACTATTAGTTATTTATTAACGATGAAAAATTTATAATTTACTCTTTACTTATATATATTTTTTTATTTTTATTTTAAGCAATAAAGTCAAGCAAACTTTGATAAAAAAAAAATTAATTCGATTTAAAAGAACAAATTTTAAACCAAGAAAATTATTTTTAAGTAAATTTTACTTGATTTAATCATTTTTCTCCTTGATTCAAGATAATAAATTTATTAAAAATTAATTGTTTTTTTATTATGAAGTTTTTCAAAATTTTCTCTTAACTTATGTAAATTTTTATGATTCAAAAAATCATAAAAACTTCGTTAAAAAAAAAATTTAACTTTTTTTAAGAGAACAAATTTTTTAAACCGAGAAAATAGTTTTTTTTTTTTTTTCAAATTAGTTTTAATTTTTTTTAAGTTAGTTAAAAATATTAAATATAATATGTAAATACCAGACAGCTCATAGATTAGACGCCATAATTTACATATGTATCTGTTATTCTTCTACTGCCGGTTTCAAGGTGATCGCACACTTGTGTTTCATAATTTTAAAAACTTTAATTTTCATATTGACTTTAGTTAAAAAAAAAATTGTAACAATATTTAGGTACCTATACATATAACTATAACTTATAAATTAAGATTATAAGCTAACATTATAAACAATAATATCTTAAATTAGTCTTTCGGTTAAGCGTCTAATATCGAAAATTGAAAGCGCTCAATTTATCATTAAAGGCTAGTTAGGTAGTTTACTTAAAAATTTTCTTTCCACTGCAGAGTAGAATAGAGCAAGTGACAGACATTTGTGTAAGCCGATTGTTTATCTTTAAAATGTGATCGTGGGTAGATAATTTATGCATCCATTACTATTGTATTGCTAAGTAAAGGTAAGCAGTACGACTCAGAGGCTTAACAGCGAAACTTATTCGTCATATATTAGTCAGCGTTCGTTTGTCGCGTCTAGTAGTTTTGTCACTTTTTTTTCTACTTATTTGGAAACTATTCTTCAATATTTTTAGGTACTTTTAATAAACGAGTTTAAAGTTTTGAGGTGAAAAATTGTGTTAGACAACGAAAATCAAGATCACTAAAGTGTTACTTAAAATTTTTATGCTAAAAAATTTTTAACTTCACTTATATTAGTTTTATTAAATAAATTTTATATAAAAGCTAAACATGTTCGCTAAATTAAAAACTAACCACTTAAAACTTTGTTTATCAATTAATATGTTTAAAAACAACTTGTTAATTAAATCTCGAGCTTCATATTGAGAATAAAACTTTCCTTCCGCTTTTATTTTAAACTCATAATTCATAATTGAATTAGAAAATAATTATATTTTCACAATAACGATAAACTCTCATTAAACCATAAAAATTGACAAGTTAACTTTAAATATTAAGAAACATTTGCAAGTTTTGTTTTAAATAATCCTTTAAACTGCAGTTAGTGAAATTTTGACTAGATTTATAACTAACTTAATCGTTCAATAATTAAGTATGAACTTTCGGATTCTTATTATGTATTTTATGTACTTGTAAAAAATTTGTGGAGTTAAAAAAAAAAGTGATTTATTTTATTTGATTATTAAAATGAATTGGGCACCGATGCGACAATTTAAAACAATTGTTTCCGCTAATTAAACTTGAACAAATTGATATTGACGCGTGTGTTTTAATACATTGCTATTTATAAATGATGTTATACATTTTATGACTGAATAATTTAATATAATACTCAATATTTTATATAAAAACGCTTTGAAATATTAGGTTTAAAAAAATACTAGAAAGTTAAAATTTTTTAATAATATATCATTTCAAATTTTTATTACTGTAAATTTTAAAATGCTAAAAAAAAAATTATTGAAGTAAAAAAAAAGGCTGTAAGTTACTCTTGTCAAAATGTTTACTCAAAATCTCAGTAATTAGATTAACATAAGGACAAAAATTATTTCTTTAAATATTTTAAAAAGAGAAACAGATCAAATAAAAAATAACTAATTGAATTGATGAGCATGTTCGGTTTATGTTTTATTCCAACTACATCGAAAAAAAATAAAAATTATGCACATAGATGAATTTCTTGACTCAAAAATTCGTTAATAAATGATTATGAATATCTGTTTCTACTTGAATAAAATAAAAATTATTTTATTCTATTCGAGTAACTCTGTAGACAAGGAAAAATTCTTCAGACGAAAAAATATATACTTGGAAATTTTCAACAATATACTTTTTTCTGTCAAGAACATAAATTCTTAATAGTACTTTTTTTATTTTTTTTCAGTGTAATCTACTGAATTTTATAAATTTCAACAGCCGGTCCCCTCTTTTTCTCGCGTTGCACTCACTGCGAGAAACGGTACTATCCTTGTTGCACTTAGAAATTAAAGTCGAATCTCGTTATGAATTCTATTTGTTTTTTTTTTTTTTTTTTTTTTTTGTAATTTTTTTTTTTTTTTTTTTTTTCAACCAGACTCGCGTTAATGTGAGAGAGAAATTAATAGGAATCATAACGAGACTCAACTGCAGAGCTATCGCAGTTTTATGTTTTTGTTTTAAATAAATGAGAATTTCGAAAAAAACGCTCTGCTATGAAATAAATTATTTATAAATCTATTACGTAGGAGAGCATTTTTTTTTTTCAAAATTCTTTTTTGTCTAGGGACCGGCTGTTAAGCACATAGAAATTTTATATTTTCTAGTATTTTGTTGAATCTCAAAATAAAACAATAAATAAAAAGGCATACTGTTAATTTAATTCTGGCTTTGATCAGATACATTAGCTCTTTTTTTTTTATAGTTATTTTTGTATAAAATAAAAACAAAGTTAACTGATATTATTTGAATTTTAATTAAAAAAGAATTCAACAGTTTGACACTCTAGATATTAAATAATTGTTAGTTTTAAAAATTTCGCGTGATGAAAATGAACTAAATATTTAAAATAAAAATTTTTTATAAAGTACTTAAAAAACTAAAAATATTCTAAATTGCCGTAGTACTAAAAATTGATCGCGATCTGCATCATATTAACATTATTATATTTAAAGTAAATTTCTTCCTGATTCTGAAAGAACTGCACAATCCTTACACACACACACACACACACACCACACACACACACACACACACACACCGATACATATTGAAAGGATTGATCTCAGTCATGACACGTCATACATCGTAAAGCAGATCAGTGCATCGTATAAAAATCGCGTGGGCATAAAATAACCATAATCATCAATAGAAGAGCTATATTTTACGTATATTATTGCCGGACTAAAAATACCCAGATAAAAAAGTACCGTCTAATACTTAACTATAAATATATTGAGATTTTATCAACCGGTTACGGGGAAATTGCGTAAGAAAATAATGAACGTAAATAAATAACAAATTGCTCAAAAAATTAAACTCGTTTCCGTGATTTCTCGTGTCCCGCCGGTTCTTTTTATCTTCAAATTCCTAAACTCATCTTCTCCATCTCTTCCTTCTCTTTCTTTTAATATTGTGCTAAGTCTTTTATTGCTTACATGTCACTTAAACGGAACGGCAACACAACACCGACACAGAAATAGCAATAAACATCAATCGGCTCCGAATAAGATTACGATTTAGATATTAGGATAACTGATTAACTTTTTTGATCGCTTCAGGTGAAATACAGCTAGTTCTGCATGGAAATATTTACCCAGTATTTTATTTTATTTATTTCTTCTTTTTTCTTTACAAATAAGACTAATTATTTCCCGGGGGACAATACATTTGGTTAGTAACATTTTCAATAGTTTATTTATTGTTTAAACAATGAGATTGATGTCTGAATTTGTGAAAGTGATACTACTCGTGATAGCAATAAATGTCCTGGGGATTGATTGTGCCAATGAGTCTCTTACGGTGAGTAATACCGCGGAATGCTGGGGTTGGGATACGCCCTATCGATTTCAGCTCAAATCGATATTTATGTTTTCACAGATAATCCTTTTTAAAACTCAATCTGTTTTTATTTTTTTGTCAACTCTTCAATTTATTTTGTTTTGCTGCAAAAATAACAAATAACTTCTGTTGTGTTTTATTATATTTTATTGTTCGATGGTTACTGTAACTAGAATTCGATGGAATTGTTACGCTCGATAGAATCTTGCTTTCTTGCTTTTTCCAAGTTCTATTTAAGTTTTTTCGTTAAAAAGTCCGATATTTTTTTACACGTTGCTAAATATCATAAATTTTTTAAAAGTTATTGCCCTTTGTTGTGCCAGCAACTTTCCTAATTATTTATTTATGAAAATGAAGTTAGCCGACATTTTAAAATTTTTAGAAATTTTTTATTGAAAAAATTTCAATTGCACAATTAAAAAAAAAAAAATTGTCACATGTAAAAAACTTGAAAAACTATAAGTGCAATTTTTTAAAAATATTTTTTTAGTTGTAATTTAATTAATAAAAAAAAATCAAAAATTTTTACACGTCTTCTAACTTCAGTGTCATATTTATTTCACTATAAAAATTAATCGATAAGATGAAAAAAGGCATAATTAACAGTAAGTATTGAAGTATTGGATTAAAGCGAGAAGTAATCTAAATAATTTAAAAGGTCAAAGGCATATGAAAGTTTATTTCATCATAGATCGAGATTATTGTTGTGGTAGATGTAGATTGGTGTGCAGTGACAAAGAGATCTCGGTAAATGATAAGGGAAATAAAATAATAACGATAAATATTTAAGTGAAAGAGAATGTTTGCGAGGTTGACCTTTAACATTGTCAAAGACGAGACAATAACGTATCTTTAGTATTTTTTTCACTGACCCAGTCACCCAATAATTTAAAACCGCTAAAAGTTGTTTGTCTCTTTGTTTTTTCAATGATATATTTTTTATTTAATTATTTTCACCTGTTAAAAATTTACAAAAAATTATAAAAGTTCCTCTAAGAAATTAACTGCTGGTAAATAAAAAAAAATATTTTTAATATTTAATAATAGAGAAATTTTAATCTGAGCAAAACGGTGTACAATAATAGTCTTTTTATTTAGCTATAATGTAATTAAGATAAAATATAAAAAAGAAATATTGCAAAAAGCAAGCGTTAAATTCTTTGCGGACCCGATGGTATGCAGTCGATTACAATTGATTGAGTAGTATAATAAAAGCTAGTCTGTTATACCTGCTCTGAATGCATCGTTGAGCGTGATAATTATTAACCGAGCAATTTATCTCTCTTAGGACCGAGCATTAAATACGTCCGAAAGATTGACATCGACCACAACTTTAACAGTTAATATTCGAGACGATGACGATCAAGATCCTTCATTCATCTACCAGGGATGCATGCTGCTGGACGGGTCTTGCATCAACCCGGAGTACTCTGCTTCCGTAAGTAACTAATATTGTCTGAAAAAAGAAAAAAAAAAAAAAATTCGAAATGTACTTTATTAATTGAACAAAAAGCAAAGTTGAATATTTATAATATGTAATACTACAAATGGATTTTTTGAAATAATTAATAGACCATTGAAACGATAGTATCAGCATTGAATTCAAATGACGGGACATTACATGTAATAGAATAAAACAAAGTTTAATGCTGATTCAGATGCATCCCTAATGCCGTAGAACGCTAATGCACATTAGATGTATTATATATCCAGTTTGACTACATTTGCTCTCATTAATCCCTTAGGTATCCAGTGGAGTACTGTCTGGAATACTCAATATATCGCCGGAGAAAATACAAGCCGTTGACATGGACAGTATTAATGCGGCAATTCATTATTCCTTCCTCAGTGGTAATCCACAAAACTACAGGGACTTTTTTGAAATAAATCCAAACACCGGGGCGGTTAAGCAAATTCGAGCTGTTGATACTACTGTTACTAAGAAGTTTGATATTATTATCAAGGTATTTATTTTATTTCATGTTTTCTTTTTTAAGTTATTAAAAAAGTTATAAATGACTCAAAGGATCGTGAAAACTCATGTAATAATAAAATTAAAAAAATCAACTGACAATTGATCATTTTTAGTTTTATTTAAAAATTAAATTAGTACTGAAAAAAGATTTCATAAAAATTGCATTCATGGTTTTTTAGAACTTCTACATGTCGAATTTTTATTCAAATTTTTTTTTCCAATAGATTGAATAAATTTCTAAAAATTTTCAGATGTCTGTTAATTCCGGTATCATTAAAAAAATTAACTCGATTCAAAAGAAAAATTTTTAAGCTAAAAAATTCTTGTTGTTTTGAATAAATTTTTCTCTTGAATCAAGTTGATCCTTTTTTTGTTCAGTATACTCAATTACTCATAGATGAGTAAGTAATATTCGGTCAATTTCGGAAAATTAAAACTTACTCCATAAACTTTCAGAAACAATTTACATAAATTCGATAATTTATCACATTTAAAAATTATTTCAAGTAGAACCTACAGAAATGTGATTTAAAAAAAATTTTTTTTAAATTCTAAATTGTCGTCATTTCGACGAGTTGCGTCGATAAATAGCAAAATTTTTCAATATTTCCGCCATCAAGACAAATGCAATGGTTATAGATTTCTATAAAATCTACTAAAAATTAAATTCAGCGAAACAAAAAATATTGTAAAAAGTTTTCAATTCCGTACTTTGAGATAAAAAAATAAAAAACTTAATGGATTTCAATTAAAGTCCATTAGAGGATTAAATATTCTCACCAAAGCTTCCATTTATTTTTATTCCGCAGTTCACTAGAATTTTAATTAATTAGTAAATTAGGAACCAATATGATTAAAACAGTAATTTTAATTACTGTAAATATTTTTAGTTCTTCTAAAAACCTCTTCCCTGAAATTCCTGTGAAGTAGAATTACACATCTTCATATATATTATAGTAATTACCAGGTATAATTACTGACTGATCCTCTTTCTGAATAGGCCGTGGAGGAATCAGAGGCAAAGCGATCAGCGACAGCTAAGCTAACAATTACCGTGAAACCGGTAGACAGTAATCCACCGGTTATTACAACATCATCTGTTGAGGGTTACGTTGATGAAAACGCGCCAGTTGGTACCAAGGTCATCGACAAAGATGGAAATCCTATTAAACTTACAGTATTCGATGCCGATCTGGTAAGCTTCTTACTCATTTTAATAATTATTCCACTCGTTAGTTCATCAATCCATTGATGCATTCATCGATTTCACTTTATATTATTAATTATTAATTATTATTATTCAATTACTCAGGCACCAGAGGATCCCAAGCCAAACTACACGTTCGAGCTGACAACAAGTTTCTTCGGGATCGATCAATCAGGAACTCTGATAGTGAACGAAGAAAATCTGGATCGCGATCCGCCGAGTCCCGGGCGCTTCAGATTCCAAGTGATTGCGCGCGAAAAAACAGGTATCGCAGCATCAACACCTCTGTCTTTTGTTGTCACATTGAACGACGTCAATGACAATGCGCCTCTGCTGCCGATGGTACCGCCAATCACCGTCCAAGCCGGCGAGGCCAGACGGGAAGTAATTAAGGTAACTCTAACTCTACTCACTTTAATACAATCATTTTTTTTTTTTATCACAAATAACTTGATTACATCACTGATCGCTGATATCTGCTCAAGACAGAAGGCTGTTATGAATTATACTTTTATTTTATGTCTATTGACAGCAGATTTTGTTGCGCAACTCGAGTTTATTGTTTATTTGATTGAAGCTATAATTGACTCGTTAATTTTACGAAGGGTCTCTTCGTCCAATTGTATGCTTGGTACGATAGTTGAGATGAAATTTTGTGATTATGCAATGAATCGCAGCAGAAAATCCTCCAGTTGGTGATATTATTATTATTATTATTTTTAATATATATATATACACTCTTAAAAATGATATCTTTAAATAATTAACTTATTACTATTGGTATGTATGCTAATATAATAATTTATTACAACAACTTGTCTTATTTTGTCCTTACAAAAAATGTATTCTTAGTGTGCTATTTATAAATTTTTATTGTAAAGTATTTATTAAGAAAACTAAGTAATTTGAGCTTGAGTTTAAAAGTATTGATATCGCTCGTCAACCAAGTACGTATGCTATTTGAACTGTTTAATTTAATTGAAAAACCCCGCAAGTCTAAAGCAATTAAGTTCCTATGAAATAAATTGAATTGAGTGAATGAAAAATGATCCATTGATGGAGTCTATTGCTACAATAATTAACTCATATAAATACTTATAATGTGAGGTTTTTTTTCAATTAAATAAATGAACCCATAAAAAATTTGATTGCTGCCAGGAGTAACTATCTGTTTAGAGAAAAATATATAAATTTTATTAACTGTTTCTTTTTTAAAATTTCAGGTCGAAGCAACTGACAACGACGAGGGTGAAAATGCCGAGATAACATACAGCATTTACCATGTATCGAATAACGGCCTGCAAAAGTTCAAAATCGATTCCAAGACCGGCGTTATCGAGTCAGTAAGAAAATTAAACGCCGGCGAACAATATAGTATCACCGTCCAGGCGACTGATAAAGGCGGCAAGTACTCCCAAACAATCGTTGAAATAAATGTAATTCCCGGTCCCAATACACGGAGTCCCGTTTTTCAACAGCCGGTTTACGAAGTTGAAGTTAGCGAAGGCGCTCCTATTAATTCCACCGTAGCCACCATTACTGTAAGATTAAATTAAATTAATAATGAATGAATTAATTAATTGATAATAATTAATAATAATTGGACTGTTTAAAATAAAGGCACTCGACCCAGAAAATGATCCAGTGTCATATTCAATACTTTCGGGCAATGACTTGAGGCAATTTGCGATCGGTGACAAGTCAGGCGTTATTACCGTTATAAGGAAGTTGGACAGGGAAGACTTGACGCGATATCAGCTGGTAAGTGGTAACCAGGCATTCGCCTCAAGCATTAAACATTCATTATAAAATGTAACTGAAGACTTAAGGCTTAAGACTCTAGACAGTACTCAGTACTCGCGAGTGAGGATTGAGACTGAAGACAAGAAAAGCTAATGATATGGTTATTTAATATTTATATTGCATATCTTGAGTTTATCATATATATTTCTTCATAATATAATATTGAGTTTAAGTTCATTTTAGTTAGTTTTTACAATTAATTATTTTTACTACACTGAAATTAGCATTTGATAGTTGATAATTGTTTGATTTTTTTTGAAAAATAAAATAGGTCTAAAATATTATTTTTGAGAGCTTCCAATGATGATATTTTTTAAATAAGTTTTTCTTACTATAATTTATTTGTTGGAAAAATTATCAGATGTCTCTCGATTTAAGTATCATTTATTTTTGTCATAAAACGAATGGTTGGGGCGCGCAAATGCTAGCAAAGTTTTTATTAATTCAACAACTGGAAAAAGTTATAATAAAAATATGAAAGTTTAAACAGAATCTTATCTTAATATTGGTCTACATTTTATGAAAATGACATGAAATAAACTTATTGTTTTTTTGGCAGTTTGTAAAAGCTGAAGACAGTGGTGGACTCTCTAGTACGGCAACGGTAAATATTCGCGTAACCGATATCAATGACAAGAACCCCGAGTTCCAGGGCTTGCCTTACGAGTTTCAAGTTAAGGAAGGCAAGGCGAGAAAATTAATTGGACATGTTCACGCTGATGATGCCGACGAGGGCATTAATTCAGAAGTAACTTATTTTGCACCAGATGACATTCCGTTTACGGTTGATCCGGAAACTGGAGACGTTCTTACCAAGATAGCCTTGGATTATGAGCAAAATCATGTAAGATTAATGAAATACTATTAAATTATAAAATATTACAGATTTTTTAGTAATAATTTTAATCCAAACTCCAATTAAATGTGTAATAATGGTTTTTATTAACCAGGAATATAAATTTGTTGTGACGGCACGTGACGGCGCTCCAGAGCCTAGACTCGCCACGGCAACTGTCTCGGTAAAAGTTATTGATGTCGAAGATGAAGTACCGATATTTCATCAGAGTAGTTATGAAGCACGTGTTAAAGAAAATGTACCTGATTACATGGTTATACAAGTTGTTGTAAGTATTTTCTAGAATTAACAAATTAATTTTGTCAGATTTCTTCTTCTTATTATATTATTTTTTCATTTTTTTAGGCTGACGATCCAGATACTAAAAAACAAATAACATACGTAATTAAGCAAGGTGACACTGATCTATTTAGTATCGATCCAAAGACAGGTGTAATTAAAACAGTACGTGGGCTGGATTATGAGAGAGATAGCCAGCATATACTTATTGTCGGCACTTTAGAAAATACAAGTGATCTTCCCGGATCTACTACTCGTGTTGTGATTAACGTACAAGTAAGTTTTTTTTTTTTTTTTTTTTTTTTTTTTTTACATAATTTTATAGAAGTTAAAGAAATATTTAACTTTATTTATATTTAATTTTTTAAGTAGAAATTAATTATTTTAATTTTAAATTAAAGGATATGAATGATATACCGCCAGTATTTACGACAATACCACGACCAATAACTCTCGATGATGATGTACCGATCGGTACGACAGTAATTAATTTATTAGCACAAGATTCAGACGGTACGGCACCAGGGAATCAAGTAAGCAACTGTCAACCTCGATTATATTAGTAAATTAAAAAGTTATATGATTGAATAATTGACTAATTAGATGAATTAAATGCAATAGGTGAGGTATGAAATAATTGGACGTGGCAGTGCAAGCAGATACTTTGTAATTGATCCCGACTCGGGCATACTAACGGTACGAGATGACTTGCGAAAGGAAACTGACTCTGAATATCAAGTATGAATTATTGTTGTGTTATTACTATCACCTGGAGTTCAGGCATTAAATTATGTTTGTAAATATTTTAATTATGTTGTGCATAAATATTACAGGTGGATATTAGAGCTTACGATCTCGGTGAGCCTCAACTATCGTCCGTGACAACCGTTCCAATTTATATTCGTCACGTAGCCACAGTTGCACCGGAAGTTGGATTGGGTTTTGCAGAAGACTCGTACAATGTTGACGTACCCGAAGACGCGAGTGACAACACGTTAATTAAAATTTTAACCATCATAAATTCTCACGCTTACGATACAACTTTGAAGTGCGAAATTTACAGTGGAAATGAGGACAGTTTATTTGAAACTAAAATTACTGATGAACGGAATTGCGCGTTAAAATTGAAAAAAGGTGCTTTAGATTATGAGACTGTTGAATTTTATCAGATTAAAATAAAATTGGAATCTATGTCGGGATTTTTAAATTCACATCGGAATATAACAATGGTAAGATTTTTTATTTTTTATTATTATTTATATTGAAGTAATATTGAGTATAGCAGATGGTCACTCGTGTTTTTATTCCCAAACAAAATATCCTTGAAAAATATTGTATAACTTCATATTGTATTATAGATATGATATATAATTTATGTATGGTGCGCACTGATAGAAGAATTTATTAACTATTAATAAACTTATTTGTTTGAAGACAATTTATTTATTTATGATAGATGTTTTCAAACAGTTAATAAAACTTAACTACACATAAATTTTTATTTAATTTTTTTTTTTTTTTTTTTCATTTAGGTTAAAATCCAAGTGATTGATGTAAATGACAATAAGCCAGAATTTATATTCCCCGAAGATCCTCTCGGCTTACGCAGACGCCGGTATTTTGCATCAATCCCGAAAACAGCGCAATTTTCTTTCAACGTGCTGCAAGTAAAAGCTGTGGATAAAGACAATGGAAAGTATGGAAAACTTGAGTACAAAATGTTAAACGGCCGCGGGACCCAGTACCTGTCGATAGATAGTTACTCGGGCATGATAAAAACAATCGGAACTTTCGACAATGTCTTGCTGGAAGAACTCCCGTTTAAATTCACCATTCAAGTACGTGATAATCCCAACTCAACTACTAAATTCAACACCGCGGAAGCGCCTGTCATTGTCAATTTAATTGACGAAGAAAATCTTTTGGTGTTGGCAATTCAAGACGCTTCTGCCGACAACGTGCAGAAAGAGGCAACTAAAATCGTCCGAGTGCTGGAAGAAAAAACCGGGCTGTTGATTGGTATTGACAGAATATCCACCAGGAAGACTGTTAATAAAAATTCTACTGTTGAAAATCACCCTCAGGACACTGATGTCTGGTTCTTTGCCATTGATCCAAAGACTGAAACTATTTTAGACCGTAATAACTCACACTTAATAAGGTGATTAATTTCTTCGTTGATTATTTTTCCTCTTCATTCTTTTAAACAAAACGGCGTTAAAGTTAAAGGGAAGTTTTTTTTAACTCGAAAAAAAAAATATCCAAATAGGTCAGTTGATTGAAAGTAATGAGAAATCCTGAAATTCTCTTGCTTTGTTTGAAATTTAGATTTTAATTGCTGTTACGTATTTTTTACGCAATATAAGTATACACGAGTTAAATATGACGTGTGTATTTTTAATTATACATTTGTTACGTGCAAATATCGTCCGCTTTTTAATTAGTTCAAGTCAACTGTTGCTTGTTTAACGTATTTTTTTTTACCTGGTCTTTAGATAGTTTAATATGAGCGCAGGGTTTTATTAAAATTGAAAAAAAAAAATTAAAGTCTTTGAGGTAAAGTCATGAGAAAACAGTGAAAAAAGTCTACAACTCGTTAAAGTTTAAGATGAAAACTTTTTAATAATATAACTTAAAAAATACTCAATTGATGACTTTTGAATTAAAAAAAAATTTTTTTTTATTAAATTAAATGTATTGAAGTAATATTGAGTATAGCACATGGTCACTCGTGTTTTTATTCCCAAACAAAATATCCTTGAAAAATATTGTATAACTTCATACTGTATTATAGATATGATATATAATTTATGTATGGTGCGCACTGATAGAAGAATTTATTAACTATTAATAAACTCATTTGTTTGAAGACAAATTATTTATTTATGATAGATGTTTTCAAACAGTTAATAAAACTTAACTACACATAAATTTTTATTTAATTTTTTTTTTTTTTTTTTTTTTCATTTAGGTTAAAATCCAAGTGATTGATGTAAATGACAATAAGCCAGAATTTATATTCCCCGAAGACCCTCTCGGCTTACGCAGACGCCGGTATTTTGCATCAATCCCGAAAACAGCGCAATTTTCTTTCAACGTGCTGCAAGTAAAAGCTGTGGATAAAGACAATGGAAAGTACGGAAAACTCGAGTACAAAATGTTAAACGGCCGCGGGACCCAGTACCTGTCGATAGATAGTTACTCGGGCATGATAAAAACAATCGGAACTTTCGACAATGTCTTGCTGGAAGAACTCCCGTTTAAATTCACCATTCAAGTACGTGATAATCCCAACTCAACTACTAAATTCAACACCGCGGAAGCGCCTGTCATTGTCAATTTAATTGACGAAGTAAATCTTTTGGTGTTGGCAATTCAAGACGCTTCTGCCGACAACGTGCAGAAAGAGGCAACTAAAATCGTCCGAGTGCTGGAAGAAAAAACCGGGCTGTTGATTGGTATTGACAGAATATCCACCAGGAAGACTGTTAATAAAAATTCTACTGTTGAAAATCACCCTCAGGACACTGATGTCTGGTTCTTTGCCATTGATCCAAAGACTGAAACTATTTTAGACCGTAATAACTCACACTTAATAAGGTGATTAATTTCTTCGTTGATTATTTTTCCTCTTCATTCTTTCAAACAAAACGGCGTTAAAGTTAAAGGGAAGTTTTTTTTAACTCGAAAAAAAAAAATATCCAAGTAGGTCAGTTGATTGAAAGTAATGAGAAATCCTGAAATTCTCTTGCTTTGTTTGAAATTTAGATTTTAATTGCTGTTACGTATATTTTACGCAATATAAGTATACACGAGTTAAATATGACGTGTGTATTTTTAATTATACATTTGTTACGTGCAAATATCGTCCGCTTTTTAATTAGTTCAAGTCAACTGTTGCTTGTTTAACGTATTTTTTTTTACCTGGTCTTCAGATAGTTTAATATGAGCGCAGGGTTTTATTAAAATTGAAAAAAAAAAATTAAAGTCTTTGAGGTAAAGTCATGAGAAAACAGTGAAAAAAGTCTACAACTCGTTAAAGTTTAAGATGAAAACTTTTTAATAATATAACTTAAAAAATACTCAATTGATGACTTTTGAATTAAAAAAAAATTTTTTTTTTATTAAATTAAATGTTTATATTTGTGATGAAAATACCAGTGAAAAAAGTATTAGTTTAAAAGTTTAAAATTTATTCCGTTGGTACTTTGTTTTTATTATAACTAATTATCATTTTACCTGTTTCAGAGTAATGTTAGATAAACCAGCAATGTCAGCGTTAATTTTCGACGTATCAACAGCGGTCCGTGCCAACGCTATTGACATTCATGCACCAGTAACAGCGCCTGAGCAACCAACAATTGTTACTCCTATAGCCGTGGCTTTTAGCGGCGAAGTATTTCCATACGCTTTAATAATAATTGCTTGTGTTATTCTCGTTCTTGGTGTCGCTGGAATTATTTACATTTGCATCTCGTGGTCTAGGTCAGTATTTAATAATTTTATAAATTATATATTTTAATCCAAGGATGATATTTTTAATTAAATTCTCTGAATATTCAGAACACTTAATATTTTTCGATTCAATAATTTTATTCTTTTATCACCGTTTAAATATTCATAATTAATTGAGCAAATAGTAGTAATAAATATTTAATCTAATTAATAAATAACTTTTTTGCATAAATAGCTGCGCAATTTGTCAACAGAAGAAGATACGCAAGTTTTATGCTTTTCAATTAAAATCTATTTACCGTAATTAACCTTTTCCGGGTAACTGGCGCTAGCGAGATCCATTTTAACTATTTATCCAGTTAACAAGTAAATAACTAATTTAAACACTTGTCTTTTTTTAGGTACAAAAGTTATAGAGAACGTATGCAGCGAATGTACGTAGTTCCTCGATACGATCCAGTTTACGTTGAGACAGATTTAAAAGAATACGAGACACAAGTACTGCGTATGAGTGTGCCAAATGACGACAGCGAGAGCTACAATGACTTACAATTAGATTTTAGCAATAAAAATCATGCATTTAGCCTTGATAATGTCAGCTATATTACCAAAGACCATGGAGGAAGTACTGGTAATTTAATTTAATAAAACATTAACAGTATTTTTTTTTTTTTTTTTTTTTTTTTTTTTTTTTTTAATAAAATTTAATATTAAATTTGATTATGAAACAATTGTCTTTTAAAAAATGTAATTTTTCACTTGAATTTTAAATTACTAAACGACTGAAAATTAATGTTAATAGGCCAACAGAGTCCAGTGAGCTCGGAAGCTGCGACAACAGTACGAGCCTCAAGTATCGCTGGCAATCCAGAAGTTAACATGCAGTCTCTTAGACGATCAACATTGAGTCGAAAGAACAATAATAATACCAATCTGATAAATAATATTGACACGCCGGTGTTAAATCCGCTGTTCAATCATGAAGAGCTTTTAAGCGCAAGCCCTTCCAATGACAACGTCACATTTAGAGAGAGGAAAGACTACTCTCATCTCGGGTTCAGTTACTTGACCGAGCAGAGTCCAATTGAAACTACAACCGAACTGTAATTAAAAAAGTACTGCACAAGCTATTAATTAAATAACTTGTTTTACTAAAGGACAAAGTGTAATTAAACTGTTACTTTATCAATACTTAAATACGAGATGGACGTTAAATCAAATACTCTAGAATTATTATTATTATTATTAATTATTATTATTATTATACATGATAATGTTTTTAATTTATACGCTGACAAATGTGCCAGCTTCCGTCCGTTGAATATTCTTTTATAAAACAAATGCATAATAAATATAATATGGTATAATATAATAATAATAATAAGATAGTAAATATTAATAAAATGTATGAATGAATTTGTGTAAGCAGTTTAATAAGATTAATATTATTATTTGTTTATATGGATAATTAATTATTAATTAATGTATGATATTATTTTTATAATTTATGTTCAAGTTTTGCTCATATTAACAATATAAAAGTGATATAAATATATATATATATATATATATATTTATATGAATATATTTTTTTTTAAAGGTCTAAATGTCAAAATATGCGCAACGACTTGCCAGATTGCAGTCATAGATTTAAACGTGTTCTATTTTTTATTTTAGTTATTAATTTATGTAAAATTACTATAACTATAATTGTAATAAATAATAATTATTATTATTAATTGTAACAAGTAAGGAAGTATATATATTTTTAGAATCACAATAGCAAGAAACTGCCGCGAAATAAAAATTACTAGAATAATTTAAAAAGGAAAAAAAAAAAAATGTGAACGTTTATATTTAGCTGCTTTCCCTCGGGACATAATTACTCATCTTTTGCATTGTATTATTTTTACCCTACACATTTTCATAAAAAATGTTTTGTACGTGATATATATACTTTTTACTTAATTGAAGTGGCGATTTGATCCAAAACTAATTTTATTTAATTAATTAACATATAATTAATTTAATTAATGGTTGAATAATATTTAAGATGCCAATTTGAAGAAGAAATGTGTAATGATTAGTAAAAATGTATAAAATTTGTTAATAATTAAATAGTAAATTTATTATAATAAATATTGAATTATTTAATTATTTAGTTTATAATTTTTAAATTAATTTAGTTGTTTTTTTCTTATTTATTAACAAACAAATTTCAATAACTTTTATGGAAATTTAATATATTATTTCGACAGATATTAAGACATTGAAGCTAACGCAATTTAATTGTCAGACCAATTAATTCGTCAAGCATAATCAAACTACAAGAATTAACATAACTAAATTTCATACAACTCTCGAGTTATTATATATAAAATAGCAATATTTAAAAATAAGTAATCAAGTGAATAACTGTTGTATTCTGACAGTTATTGCATTTCCGTCCATTGAAAAAGGACCAACGGATAACTGAAAAGAAGAATATCCTATTTTTCATGATAATGATAACTATCTCAGTAAATAGTATATAGCTTCACTGCTATATTAACCTCATGTACTTAATAGCAAATAATTTTCTCTAGACAGAAGATGATAATAATAATAAAACAACAAGCCGAAATTGACTTTTAGATAAATTTAAGCTGTTTGCACAGTTAGTGAAAAATAGTAATTTGGATTTTAAATGAAAAATAATATAAAGTGAATTTAAACCTCGAGAAAGTACGGATCGCGTCGACGCAATTTCTCCATGACGCAGTCGCATCTGGACCATTTTATCAACAATAAACGCGAGCATGTGCGAGAGCTAGACGTCTTCTTAAGTGGGAGAATAAGAGAAGAACATAGTACCCACCCGGACTGATGATACTCCATCCAGGGTATCGACATTAACCCGCGCTCAGTTATCCTCGGACTCTCTGGGGCTCAACCGCGCAATTTCACCTCTCGAAAACCGCGCTGTGCAACAGATAATATGTGAATACTTTATATTCTTCCTTTTATTCTAATTCTTTCAATCTGCGATTCTTTCCAATAATTTACCTGGAGAATGAAAACAAAAAATCGATAAAATTAATTAACTTGATGCTTAAAAAGCAGCGCCGTTAACGGAAAGCTCGTGGAAATTTTATTTAATTAAATATTGTAATTAGTTTTTGAATAAATTAAAGGATTCAATTAAGCACAAAAAATAAACCAAAAAGATAATATCTCATAAGCTTTTATCCAAAATTTAATTATCTGATATCGTTTATCAATGTAGGATCTGGATTAACAGAAGATAACTTTTTTATTATAGTATTATTCAATTTAATTCGATGGAAAATACTCATTATCATTGGCTTGATTGTTCGCTGGAAACAATACCGCAGTTGAAAAAAAAAAAAAACAAATTGTCACTAAACCCGAGTACTTTGTCGAGAAATTTGAGTGATGTAATTATTTATTGTAAAGTGTAATTGTTGTTATTTTTTGGTTTTAGAATAAACAATTGTTAATGCGAAAAAAGAAATTTTGGTTCAGCATTGACGTCATAGAATCCCTTGAACTGAGAGATGGATTTAAAAACTTAAAACCAATAGTACCGATTCTGGATTCTGGTGGCTAAAGGCAAGGAGCAACAATTGGATATTTAGCAGTTAAATCGATGAGTGGATGACCACCTGAGAGATGAAGCATCTCAAGATAATCGTTTTTATGTTTAATTTAATAATCTGGGTAATTAGTGTTGATAATTATTTATCTGTTTTTAGAAATTCCAAAAATACTAGTTTTATTTTTAAAAATTTTTGTGATTTCAGTTGAGTGGGTTTATGGTGATTGTTATTGGCACTTGGTTGATATTAGAGCCGAGCAGTGGTCATTTGTTAAACCTCTTCGCCAAGAGCATAACACCCCATGACACGGTGCAAATATTATCCTACGTACTACTGGGTCACGGGTTTATTGTATTGACGGTGGGATTTATCGGGTGCCGCGCGTCTTTGCATGGAAGTCAGTGCATTTTGGGTGTTGTAAGTAATCATAATAATAATAATTATTGTAATAATTACTGTTTGTGCTCAATATTGATTAATGGTACTTATTAGCGATGATTATGTTTGCGAGAAAAAATATTTTTTGCATGATAAAGTTGATTTTTTTTCATTTCAAATAGCGAGTATAAAACTATTTTTTAGAAAATTTACTTCTATGATTTTGTTAATAATAAATTACATGCATTTTTTTAATTAATTGTTTAAATGTAAGAATTTAAAAAAAAAATCGAAAAATTATTGACTTATTCTTTTCTTCACTTAGTTCTTCTTCATGGCAGATTTACGAATTATTTATCGAATTTCTTTTTATTAATTCATTTCAAATAAAAAAATATAAAAAATAAAATATACGCGTATATAAATTTATGTGAAAAAATATACAAAGTTTATACTGTATATATTTATCTAGAGATAAAAAATTTATCTGAACATAGGTCAGGAAAGTAAATAGACAGTATGTCCATTTATATTATAATCAATTTCTTATAGCTATATTAAATATACATCCTTAAGTGCCTCATTATAATTAAATTAAATGACTTTGTATCACAACCTATTTCGGGTTATTTTGTTACTTAGTTAAGTTTTTTAATTTACCTGGCAAAAAATTAAAATTCTATATTTATATTTTTCTTTCGTAGTTTTGAATTCAAAAAAATTCCTGTACTTGCTTGGTTTTTCACAAATATTTTCCAAACATCAATTTAAAGAGTACCGTACTATTTTTTTTTTTTTAAGAGCATAGAAAATGAACAAAAAATAGTGTCATGAATATTGATATTTTTTATGAATTTTTTAATGTCTTCATTTTTCGATTTTTTATTCCTGGAATTAGATAAAGCTCGACTTTTATATAATTACCTTACTTTTAAATTATTATTTAAGTTAGTTGAACTTAAAATTACAAGATTACTATTATTCTGTAACAGTATATATGTATATATTACTTATTAATTCAAAATTATTTTATTTTTTTGTAAAAATAACGCCGTAAAGTTTTATTAAACTTTCTCAACTTTTATATTCCAGTGGAAATAATAATTTTATATTTCATAATATGTTCAAAAACTTTACGTTATTTTTGCAGTCAGTTGAATTTAGTTTAAAAATATTATTAAATTGTAAATATAAAAATTAAATATTTAAAGAGTGAAGATTATATAAAAAAATTTTATAGTTTTATGCTAATATTTCATCCTGACTATTATTTTGCTAAAAAGAATTTTTAGTCAATTCAATCAAAAATGTTTTTTTAAAGTAAAAAATTCAAAATAAATTAAAAAAAGTACCTTTAAATAAAAATACTTTTATTGAAAACATGAAATAAATGATAAAAATCTATTTTTCTCCAAGGGAAAGTTTCTATCTAAATAAAATATTAAATACATTTTTATTTAAAAAGTCAACAGGTAACTGGTGTTCAAACCAAGAAATTTTATTTACTTGCTACCAGTTGACAGTGAATCTTTATTACAGCTGTCAGAAATTTAAGTGAAATTTTAAAATCTTCAGAAATTGGATTTAAAGCGTGCATTTTTCCAAATTTATATGAAAAATAGAGTATTGAGCAAATAAAATGTTTCTGCTTTCGTACTTTGGGGTAAAAAATAAAAGCTAATGGATTTCAATGAGTTAAGCTCGTTAAAAGAATTAACTACTCTCACCAGAGTTTTTATTTTATTTCAATCCCTTTAAACTTGAGTTTAGTTGTTACGCCTCTAAAATAATATTGATTTCTGATTTCCAGTATGTTGCAATGCTTGTTGGATTAATAGTTTGCGAATTAGCAACTGCGGCCGTCGGTGGTTTTCTGTCCTACCGTGCAGTTACTGGCTTGGAAAATAGATTATTAGATCGATTAGCAGATCACTACGGCCACGATCGGACAAGTGATATCGCATTTAGTCAAAGTCTTGATTTTGCACAGTACAAGGTATCAATTACTCCATTACTCTTCTAAAGTCTGATAGTGATAATTAATTAATAATTATAATAACACTAAAATTATCATTTCCATGTGATAAATTTCAGTATTATATCTTGATTCAAAAGTTAAAAATAATTGAATATTAATGAATTATTTGAAATTATAGTTTAATTGCTGCGGTATTTACGGTGACGGTGATTACAATGGAACTGCTTGGTGGAGAGATGGTAGGATATCCGGACTTAAAAGGCAGGTTCCTCTTACTTGTTGCATACTTAAAAACCACGAGGTATTTAAACATTTTTTTATCTGTTAAATATGTAAATATTTACACATTCCAGCTACAGATTATTATTGTTTTTTATTTTTATCCAGGCTAAAAATACCGGAAGTCCGATGAGTGTCGTTGCAAGAGTCTTCCACAAAGACGTTAGTATTTTTCAATTAAAGACCATTATCTAAAAAAATCATTAATAAAATTATAATTAATTAGACTTTATAAAAATTAGAGTATAAAAAAAATTAAATCTTTATTGAAATTTTGATGGATACTTTTTTTTATGACATTTTAGAGGGATTGATTTGCCCTGTATGGTAATTTTGGCTCAATGCCTTCCATAAACTCGTTTGGTTAATGTGTATCATAAATTGTCATTTTTATTCATCTTTTTGACATTTTGTTCTAGCTATCAGCTGAAATACACTCCTTTGAATGGAATTTATGAGTTCATATGCAATCAAATTAAATTTATACATTGCGATATGCAGATTTTTATATAATTTTGTGATTTAGAGCTTCGCATATACTTTACCGGATACCAATTCTTTTGGTATAATATTTATACTTTGTATTGTTGTGAAACAAAATTAACTATTCCACACATTTCATACAATTTTGAAACAAAAAAAAAATTTTTATTTAGTGCAAAGTGACCTGTCGCTTTATCTATCCGTAAAATTGTAACTTCAAAAATAAAATCTGAAACACAAACAATAAATAATTGACAAGAAAAAAAAAAAAAAAAAAAACTCGCCGTAGAAGTATAATTAATAAATGATTCAATTACTTACATGAGAAAATCCAATTAGTTGCCGTTTTTGGACGTCAAAAAATATGAATCCGCTAAAAAAAAATTTAACGTAAATTAATTAAAAGTTTAAAATGTAGGTTCATTTAACCATAGATAATTACCGAGAATTAAAATTAATTAAAATAAAATACTGTACAGAATGAGCCATGGTTACATCCGCAACCAAAAGATGAAACAGCTTGCCAAGCAACAGATCCGGAAACGAACGAAGGTTTTAGGAATAAAATAGTGAGTTTATCATATTATTTTCATTGAGTTTACTATCGTGTATTAAATACGCTTATAATCGATACTTAAATTGCAGGGTTGCCTTGAAAGAGCGACAAATTGGCTTCGTAATGAGAGTTTAAAGCTTGTTTTTCTCGGCATGGGCATGGCAGGTATTCAGGTAAGCTCACACATAAATATAGATGTGTATTAATTGATATTTGCTTGTTGGCTTCGTCAGACTGTAACAAGCTGGAAGTTAATTAAAAATATTAATTACCGTCATAGAGTTTATTGAAATAGTTGAATAATTTTCAGACTCTGGGGATAATAACAGCAACGATATTGTGTCAGACATTTCGCAATCGCGATCCAGAGAATTGATTCCAATCATCACTGCCGTAATTTTTTTAAAATACATCTCATGGTAAATTATAAATAATTGATTCAAGCAAATAAATATTTCTGTGTTTTACGTATTATACAGTGCGGACTTTTACGTCCCTGCTGACGTTAGACCTAGAAATACTTAGTGGAGTGTATTTGATGGCTAAATAATTAATAACTATGTCAATACTGTTAATTTAATTGACTTAATTAAGCTGATTACATTTTATTGTTAATTTAACTTACTTTCATCTCAAATCACTGAATTTATTGATTTCAATTTGTTTAATTTTAAGATTATTCTTGGACAGTATTCTCTGACAGGTGTAACAGCTATTCAAGAAGATAACTGTTATATATACTTCATTGACAAATTATTATGAAAATAATTTTTTTTTCTTTTAGGTTGAAGAATATTTAGTTTTTATAAAACTGCTTATTGTTGATAATTTTAATTATTAATTATATTTTATTTAAAATATATGAGAAGAAAAATAGAGAATGCTGTCTAAAAATTTTCTGTACTTTTACAATTGGCCCTTGCCTTAGTATTATATGGATAAATTATAAATATTATTTAACAAAAATATATAAATTATTTGTAAATAAAAATATTCATTAAAAAAAAAAAAATCGCGTCCAATGCAGCCTTTTCAAATATTTTTTGCATTTAAAAAACGAGAAAATAAATGAAAAGTTATATAAATGGAATGACAAATATAAATAAATAATTAAATAAACACATAAATATATATATATACAATTATTTTTAATATAATATAAAATGCAATTATTTAAAGCTATATTTTCTATACATCGCTTAATTTATTTAATTAATTGTAATTTATTATAAAAATATTATTTTCATGTACAGTTGGATAAATAATGTAAAAAAAATGTCTATATAATTGTATGATAATAAATATGTGTATAATTACTGTTAGATTTCGGTGAGTTAATTTAGTTCATGGAAATAAATATCTTGATCGTTGAATAATGATTTTTTGTTACAAATTATTTGAATGTATGATTGAACTTTGCGAAATTGGATCATCTGGAACGCACATTTGAATTAGTGAAAGGGTATGATGAGAAAATAGCTTGTAAAAATTGCTGATGACAATTACTTGTAACGAAGATACGAAGAGCAGTTTTGATTGGATAATCCATGTCACTATTTCAGAGTACGGAGGCTGCGTTAACGATCCATTGTAGCTGTAGAATTTGCTTTCAAATAATGGAAATAGGGTGTCGAGGTAGAATGGCGGGACGTAGACTTTTGTGTTTGTGTTGGTGACACGTGATAAATTTGCTATTATCGGATCCAAGGTATTGTTGTCATTATCTGTCGGCTATTTTTTTTTATCTTTTTATTATTCAGTTTTATTTGACAATTAATTTTTTTTTAGGGTTTTTATTGAAATCCATGATTAAAATTTCAATTTTTATGAAAATAAAAGCGCTTGAATATTGATAGTCGCTATTAAGATATTAAAATTTATTTTTACTCAGGATTTTACCAGTTTTTTTTTTTTTATTTCAAAGATTCAGAATAAAAAATTTTACTGCTACACAAATATTTAAGAAAATCAAATTTTGATTAATTGATAATTAAGAAAGAAATCATCATTTTTTTTTTTTTTTCTTATTTTGCCTTCTCGATAAAAATTTCTTCATTAAATTATATTAAATTTCATAAAACTATAAAATTATTACTTCTTTATAGTTTCATAAAAGTTTATAAAATGTATAATAGAATTATGTGAAATTTCATTAAGTTTTGTAAAACTTCATGAAATTTAAGTTTTGTTATTATATGAAATAGGGTAAAAGACCCCATTAGTGGCGGGGACCCCATTACTGACACTTTTTTTGATTTTGGTAGTTATTCAATTAATTAAATCATTAATTTCAATAATAAATATATTATTTATAATTTTTAAGACCTTTTGATCAAAAAAATTTTTAATTTTTATTCCAAATAGAACATTTTTTCATTGAAAGAAAAGTGCCACTAATGGGGTCTTTTACCTTACTACAAAATTCATGATACTAAAATTAGCAGATTTTCTGATCGAAAAAATTATTAAGAAAAAAAAATCCATATAGAAATTTGAAAAACTATAAATCCAATGTAAAAAAAAAATATTTTTCAAGTTCTGACTTATTTAATGAAAAAAAAAAAAAAAAAAGTAAAAAATTATCAACAGTTTTTTGATTTCAGTATTATAAAAAGTTAATGAGATTTCATAAAATTAAAAACTACCTATATGAAGCAATAAATTATCAATTTCATAAGATTGTTTCACGGGCATACTACAAACCTCAAATAAAAAAGAAACAACTGCGACGGATTCTCTATTTTTCGACAGAATTGCATCTTCAAGACTCTCATGTTCAGATTTGAGGTGAATCAATTGCATTTCAAGTGGAAACTGCGTACGGTTTATGGAATGTTTGCTGCCATTATCATCGGATAATCCCCAATTGAAGACTATTGAATTTAAGTGATACGAGCCCTTCAATGGCCCGCCTGCAATACACGGCCGTACTCCTCTTGACCAAAAGCCCCGTACTACGACTAATACAATATACAACAAGTACAAGTTAATCTTATTACTTACGTTATTAGAGCTCAAAGGAGGTCGCATGTACTAGCTTAATTGAAATTAAATTAAATAAGAGAAATTAGTTAAATAAATTACTCGAGCGTCCATCATTAGTCATTGTCATAGCGACTGGTTGAGCCGAGTATCCGTGCCATTTTAACGGCTCGCTAATTTCTATAACTGTAACTCGACGAGTTGCTATATCAATCGGAAATTGATTTGTTTCCTCAACAATAATTTCTTGTTTGATAACTGGATTTTTACTTTCCCATTCATCAAGTCTGGATGTTGTGCTTATGGTTATGTCGGATGGTGAAGAATTCATTGATATGTTGCTTCCAATTGTCATTAATGTTGTCCATTCCAAAAAGTCGTACATTACTAAACCTGTTGGGAAGAATAAAATTTTTAATTAGTTGGTAAATTTTTATAATTATTTTATACTTAATAAAGATACTTATATATGTTGAGAAAAATAAATATAAAAATTACCAATCATTAGAAGACATCCTAATAACATCCAAAGTTCCGAAAGTGTAAAACCCATTTTTTTTTTTTTTAATTTTATTAATTAAAGTGGAATTCACTGGAATTTATTCATATTGTTTTTTAGATAACTAAAGATTTTTTATTGACTTAAATAAATGAATATCATAGAAACATTTGAAAAAAATTTGTTTCAAGTATTGAAGAATATATATAGTAAACTAACTTATTAAAATACATACAATGGTATGTATAAATATATTTATTTTTGAAGTTAAAAAATTGACAATCGGTCAATTTTGAGGGTAAACATGTGACAAATTCTATTTTTTTTCTACCGACTTCTCATTCAATGGGAAAAAATGGGTGATAAATACGACATTAAAGTTAGCAGTCACTTTACAATTTTCTAATTTTTTTTAACAAAAAAATTTCTTCCAAAAAATTAATTTCAAAAAATCGCATTTTTAGTATTTTAAAATTTCTACATGAAAATTAATTTAGCAGATATTTAATAATTTTTAGAACTTTTTTTAACAAATAAATTATGGCAAAAAAAATAAAAAAAAAAAAATTGACATTTAGAAATTTAAAAAAAAATTAAAAATGCAATTTTTTTAAAATAATTTTTTAGAATTAATTTAATTGTTAAATAAAATTAAAAATTTTGTCGTGACAGCTAACTTTAATTTTAATTGTTAAATAAAATTAAAAATTTTGTCAAATGACAGCTAACTTTAATGTCATAATTTCAACAACATGTCAATTTTTTTTGCACTAATTTATTTCACCAAAAAATTTGTTAATTTATTAAATATCTGCTACTTTAATTTTCATGTGATAAATTTTCAAGTAAAATAAAGCCATAAAAAAAATGAAAAAAAAAAAAATGGAAGGTAAGTTTTTTTAATTATTAATTATCTTAGTCTTAATTGACAATAAAAACTCCAGGACGAACGAGCAAATCACCAATAAATATAGATGACAAAAAGACAAAATTGACTAAGTACCCGCCTTTAATAATGAAAGGCCACTGGGTCAAAGGAGGAGAAGCCATGATAGCAAACAATGGGGAAACAGGTAATTGGAAATTTATATTGTAATAATAGATCTATGAAGTCAAGTAATAATAATAATAATTAGAGAATCATTGTTAATTGTTAAATAATAAATTAACAGCTATTATTCACCTAATGGGAAATCGACCAGACTCGACTATAACCGGTGGGCCTTTGACTGATGAATTTAAATTTGTCAATGTACATTTCCACTGGGGAGAATGCGATTGCGATGGTTCTGAACACGAAATCAATGGAGCTTCGTAATTATTTATTGTTACACTTTTACGCTGAAACCAACATCGATCAATTGAATAAATAATTGAATTTTCCAGGTATTCCATGGAAGCTCACGTAGTTCATCGCAACAGTAAATATAATAAATTTAATGATTGTTTGAGGTACAAGGACGGGCTTTGTGTACTTGTTTACTTTTTTTTGGTTACCAAGGACGCTTATTTGAAAAGTAATCCGTATGTAGAAGAAATAATTGAACATTTAAAGTTCATACGGAATCCTCATACGAGTATAAATCTTCCAACGAGTAAACTTATTTCATTTATATTTGTCTTATTAATAAGATTTATCAGAGAAAAATTAAATGCGCCAATGAGTTATCAACACTAGAATAACAATTTCGAGGAATCGTTTATTATTTTTCGTTAATGTAATATTTATTTTTTTATTGCAGATATTTTGTACTGGATGCGAAAAGCAATTTATTGCTCAAAATACTACACTTATTCTGGTTCTTATCACGTTAAAACCGACCCTGAGTGTGTTATATGGATAGTGTTTCCGTTATTTATTCCCGTGACTTCGTACCAGGTAATTATATACTACCCAACTAAAATATTAAAAAATGTTAAAATTTAATCAAGAAAACTTCTTTTCAGGTGAACGAATTTCGAAAACTTAAAAATGAAAGCCAAGAAGAAATAATTGATAATTGTCATAAAATAAACACTCTAAATACCAGCCAAGTATTTACTGTCCTCAATGATTAAGACAAAACTTATAATTTATTATTAAACGAAAAAAAAGGGTGTAATTATAAAAATTTATTTAAATTTATTCTCAAAGTGAAAGCACTATTTTTACAAGTTTTTAGCATGCTATGTTGACTTTTGCTTGTATATTTGGAATGTACTTTCCACGGATAATCCTCAACGAGTTTAATTAGTTTTATTTTTAACATTTACACGCATTATACGGTAGTTAAATTATTAAAATTCTTCACTTTGTATTCACTTGATGTTTGCTGAAAAATTTAACTGCCTAAAAAATCTTTAGTTGATGGTAAGTAGCAGCGGATGTAACAATTGTTTTTATGATTAAAGTTGTTAAATTAAGAAACTCCATACCTAAAAGCTTAAAATTGCACTTATGACGTTTTTGAGCTTTTCGAGCTCAAAAATATAATTTATGCGTTATTTTGAGCTCTCTGAGCTCAGGGAAGCTTCCTAGGATCTCAACACGTCGAGATCTGATGAAAACTCGATGTTTGAAAAGCGAGAAGTTAAAAACCAATAATGAAGTATATAAATGTGACCTTCAACCTTCAAAAGTCGATGATTGAAATTAGACAAGATTAAAAATATCGCATTTTAAAATTGAAATTTTATTGGATTTAAATAAAAATAAATATGTATAAAAAAAAAAATTTATTTAATGCTTTTCAATTTTCAGGACTTTGGAAAAAGTTTCATTGTGTGGATAGTAAATTTATTTGCCAACTAAAGCAAATCCGTTATTTTTATGATGATAATAATAATAAAACCGTCGGATTTATTCGATTTAAATGTTTGCGATTTTATATAACTCTTTTATGTCCACGGGCTTTTTTGATAAAATTGTTGACTCTGAAGGTTTGTGAAATATTAGCTCTATTCATTTTAATGCTATCGTTATTAAAATCTAGAAACCTTATATAAATATGACAAATTATAGAAGCGAGATAAAAAAAATAGTACTGTTTAAAAAATAAAAAAATGTTTATTATTAAATCAATTAAGACAGAAAATTCATTAATAATATAATTTTTTTATTTACTATTAGTAATTAATTATTAATTATAATAATATATATTTTTCTCGGCTGGCAGGAGCGTTGACATCGTTCGCTTCTACGTGTAACTTTAAATTACTTCATTTATTTATTTATCTGTTAATTTGTTAACAACAAATAATTAAGTATTTGCAATTGTGCGGACTGTTGGATTATACAATTAAATCTTTGAAATTTACTCAACTTACTAAATCGCTCCGTTAATCTCTGACCGTTCATTTATTCTTATAATTGTATTGACAATTTATTTATTCAAATCATATTTTAGTTTACTCAAATGACAATACAATTTATAATTAACATATACGTGATTTAATTTTTTGTTTATCCCTACAAAAAAATAATTAATCTTAATTTCATAATTTTATTCAAGTACACAAAGACAAAAAATCACTCCGCCACTGTAAAATATCGATAAAAAAATTCTTACGTTTATTAATTATTTTTCAGAAAGAAAATTTTTAAAATTACCAGAAACGCCATGAAAGGTCACTTTTTTTTTTTTTTTTTTTTTTTACGTTTTTTTTGTTTTTTTTTTTTTTTTTTTTTTTTTTTCAAAATATCGCAATATGTTAATTTTTTAATCACATCCAAATTAAATTTATTTTTAATATTATATATAATATATATTCATTTATTTGTATAATATATATTTTTTATTTATCGTTCACTCAATCTCACACACGCTTATATTTTTTTCCATAATCAATATATATATATTTATTTGTTTGTTTGTTTGTTCAATTAATAGAAATACCATAAATTATCTATTTTGTTTCAGATGAAAACTAAAATGTCTTAAGCACAGATTTCTAACGTCTCCTTCACTCAAATATATAATATTGTTTTAATTATATGTTGGGGTGTTTTATTTGCAGACAATATATCGTATAATTTTCATTCAAAATTTTAATAACTATACCAGATCTCAATCTATAACATTTATCTTCCTTACATACACATCAGTTTCTTGAAATGAACATTATAATACAATATTGTTTTCAATCTAAACACCCTACTACATACAGTTAAAATTTTTTTATTAAAGTAAATGTTTGTTATTGATATTAATAATGAAATATGATCAAGTATGAGTATAATAATAATCATTAATAATTATTATCAACTACACTTAGTCTATTTTTATTTGCTCTACTATTTTTTTGTTAACTAATAATTATTTAATTACTAGTAAATAATTAATTTAAATTAAGTTGTAAGTGGTCGTGAGTTGATTATTCGTTTCGATCAGTGAGACAAATTTTTTTTTTATTTTTTCTTTTTTGTACAATTTCATGTTAAATTTGCGATTAATTTACAATTATACAATTCGCAATTAAATTATTAATTGGAATTTCATTTCATTTTTACAATCGTGATGTTTACTCAAAACAATCTGAACAATGTCTCTTAATATAATATAACGAATAATTTCACTGACGAAAATTCATACAGAAAAAAGTAAGTAAGAAATAAAAAATATAGTGAATTAGTATTATGAATAATAATTACAGTGACCTAAGTCCATAATTATTACTCTGAATATTAATTCCAATTTGTGGTTGAATTAATTTAACTACGGCAAGTTCTCCGTGCGGATATTGTCCTCAGTGTCACAAAGTAAATACATGTAATTAAGTAATTGTAATAATAGTAAATTAACTAAATTTTTATTCATAAGAAGTAAAATTATTTAATAAGTGGAAATTTTTAACATTATATAATTTTTTTTCTCACCAATAAAAAAAATTATTTTATCATCAAATATTAATTTGAAAAACTAATCTAAATAATTAACTAAATTTCAACAACAATTTTGGTAAAATATAACCGAAAATTTTAAATTCAACACTTTTAATAAAATTTACTTCTTAATAATTTAAAAAAATGAACACTTACGACAATCCTGCAAGAACGAAAAAGTATAAAATTAATAAATTAATAATAAACATTTATGAATATTCCATTGGAAACAAGTTATTAAATCCATAAGATTGATAATTGTAATAAATCAACGGTATTGTTATTATTAATTATATAATTTTATACCATCAATTATTTTTAAATTTTATTACGCTTGGCATGACGTGACTTTACAGTACGTCGGGATTTTTTGGTGGCATCAGACGCTGCGTCATCAATGGAAACTTTTCGTTTTGTTGGAACGGAGAGTGGTGCCTTAGGTGGCGCCATCACCGATGTCTGGGGTGTCAATTGCTCCTGAATAGACTCACTAGGGCTATCAAAAGCTATAGGAATGAAATTAAGGGGCTCTGCGAATGATTCTGCAAGTACGCTCGCTGACTGGTTGGCCAGAGCTTGTAGATCTTCAGCAGGCATCGGCATCGACTGTCCACAACCATTGCAGACAGGTATTGCGGGTGACTTTGAACGCCAGTACTGTAGTTCTGTCTTGCATTTATTCAATTCCTGAAATAAATAATCATTTGTAATTAATCAATTCAGTATTTATGCAACTTCATTTTAGGTATTTATCGCGAGTAATCAACAAGTTCCGCAACTCTATATTGAACTAAGTCAGAGAGATGCATTAGACCTAAACATCAATCCATCAATAGTACCTTAGTAAATACCTGTAGTAGAGTGCTGAATTTTCTGGATGTTTCTTCGTTCTTTTTATCATTATCATCAAGACGATTTGCATATTCGAGGATCTGCTTCTGTTGTTCAGCTATTTTGGTTTTGCAGAGATTGAGATTGCGTTGCATCCGAACCAGCTGGGTGTTATACTTTTTCATGTTAAGTTTTATTCTACGTATACGTTTCCGTAAAACCATGTTTGATTGAGGTGGTGTATTTATCTCCACCAACTCGGGTTCATCATGCACCGAAGGTCGGGACGAGCATTCTACACTGCTGCTGCTACAGTCGCTATTATCCACCAGCGGTAGAGTATCCAGACACAGGAATGGTTTGCTTACGCTACTTGACGCTGCCAATTAATCAATAATTAATTTAATATGAAAAAAAAAATTTCAAATAATAATAAATAAATAATTTTATTAAATTTACACGAAACCGTTAGCTTTCAAGTGGTTGCGTTTTTTTGTTTGGAGGTGGAAAAAATGTAACTTTCGAAATTGCGATAAAGTTTATACTTATGGCGTTTCCGTTACACTTTCCAGGTGAATAAAAATAACTAGGCTTGCGGTTGAACTCGAAAAATTTATAAAGGCTCGGCAGAAACTTATTTTACTTGGAAGTTAATTGCTTTTTAGGATAAAAAATTTTTTTTTTCTTTATAAATCCAAGGACTTTTTTTTTAAGAGCAATTATTTTTGGGAAAAAATAATTAAAGCTAGCGGTCGCGCTTTAATTAATGGATATTAAAATAAAAATAATAAGTTACGTACTTGAAAATGTACCAGCAATGTCAAGAAAATCACTAAAGCATGCAATTTCTGGCAGAGTTGGCTCAATCTGCTCTTTGAAGAATTCCATAGCCATTGAACTCAAATCAAATAATTCGTCAGTAACTTTGTAAGGCTTTACAAGTTTTGGAGTTACTTTTATGTAGTGTAAAACACGGTTTACTTCATCTAGAATCTATGAAAGAATTTAATCTAGATCAAAAATTGTTGTTTAATAAAAATATAAAAAATAATGACTGAGCAAGACAATTATTATTGCTTGTAAATTTGGAGTCTAAATTTTAAAAGTTTAAATAAAAATCATTAATATGAAAATCAAAAATTAAAACTTAAAAAGAAATTTTTCTCAAATTAAAGTTAAAAATTTTAATTAAAATAAATTTAAATTAAAAGTCATTTAAAAAACATTCTCACCAAAAGAAAAACAAAAAAAAAAAAAAAAAAACAACATCTAAATTAAAATAAAAATATTTATGTTAAAAAAGAAACATTGAATTTCAATAATTAAAAAAAATAATTACCAAACCGGGAAAAAAACAGCAGTGTTTACGTTCAATGTGTTTGCCAAGCGTCATTTGCAACAAAGTAAGTCGCATATGAACAGTTTCAATGATATCAGATTCACATGACAGCGGGTGGTTTCGACGTGCTGATTCACGTCTTGGCATCCTGGCTTTGATACCATGAAAGCGACTCAGCATTTGTCCCAGGATTCGTTGGAACGAGGAGCTCAGAATCGCGCCACACATCGAGTTCATTTGATGGCATACCTAGACCAACAACCAGTAATAACAGCTTCATTCTTAATGAAAAAAAAAACAAATCAAACATAATTATTGCAAATAAAACTAAATCACATTAAAAAAAACAAACCGGACGAATGTTTGCGATTGTGTTGTAGTCAAGATAGCTTGCGATCTTCTCAAAGATCTCTGGTGGCAAATCCAGAAGATTTAGATTGCGGCTGGGTGCTGGTTCAGGCAAGGAACTAGCACCAGCATTCTGGATGTGTTTGCGTGGTGGTCCAGGTTCACTAGTATCAGTAACTTTGCTTCCCATATTACTCGACTGACGAGTGGACACCATTTTGGCTCTGTTTGTCTATCTATAAAAAAAAAAAAAAAAAAAAAAAGTAAATATTAATATAAAAATTTGAAATAATAAAATAAAAAAAATAAACAAATATGACATCAACATTATTAATAACAGTTTGGTAAACACCTGAGTAGTCAGTATAATTTACCGAGATTTTATAGAGGAATTATGCACAGATATTTACAAGAGAGCCCTTTGATTTGCTCGATAGAACACTCGAGCATGTAATCAAAGACTTTGAACACATAATACAGATAACATGAATAAAAGTATCTAAAAAAACCTCTGATAAAATATATAATGGAATAGAGGATCGATCCCTCCTCACTATGTAACCATATCCACATAAACTATCTTAGGTATTGTATATAATACCTATCTCGGTGTCGTTCTCAACGGATTCTATAAAACAACAATTAATTCCTATTCCGAATCCAAATCTGAATTCAACAAACGCAGTACAATGCACACTTAGTTTAAAGAGCTTTTGCATAGAGCTCCCTTTCGGTACTAAAAAGAATAACTTTCCCCCTCTAGCCTCTAGCCGCTAGTTACTTTTCCTCTCCTCTAAAACCATCACAATCTCTTTCTCTCCTTCTCTGTTACATTCTCTGCTTCTATTCCAGCTCCGGCTATTTTACTTCATATCACTGATCACTGGTGCACTCTCTTTCACTCTTTTCCTTCTCCTGGCCCCGCAGCAGTCACCAACCCCCTGCATTCCCTCGACCCTTCTATTCCATGATCGTCACACTGAGTTTCTACATAAATGCCAACAGATTCAACGTCAAATTCAATGTTGCTTTTTCTAATTTACTTTTTTTCCGACCCTCAAGGTTTCCTTTGGAAATTTCAGGATGACTTTTTTAATGAATTGACGTTTTTTTTTTTTTATAAAAATATCGGTACTTGGAATGATGAAATTTTTTTTCATAATATTATAGCAGATGTTGCAGTAAAATTTTTTTTTTAAATAATTTAAAACATATCACTAAAAAATTTTTCTATAATAATTTATTAAAAAAAAAATTTTTTTTTAATCCTAAATGTATGAATCAATATTAAAGATTTTTGTCAATACTGATGAGAGCTTAATTTTTTGTAAATTATTATTATTATTATTATTATTATTCACTGCAATAAAAAATACTTATAAAAAAAAAAAATTATTTTTAATTATTTGCTGAAACAACATTATTAAATTATATAAAAATTTTCTCATGTATTATAAAAATATTTTCTTGTAAAATTTTATTTATACTACATGAAAACGGAGTCGTCAAAATACTTGTCAAATGTCAAAATAAACACAAGTGTATTTATTTACCTAAAAACACTCAATTTTAATAATTTTAAAGGAGTTTATTTTGCATTTATCAAAGATATAAAATATGCACTGGAAAAATAACAATTTGTTTTTATTTTTCTCTATCTAATCCCACAATATTTTTTATTGCAATTGCTAAATCACACACTATAATCCCATAAATAATTTATACAAATAACAAGATAACTATCATCCAAGTTCACACGCTTTCTGATTGTATAAAAACCGTTAAATAAACCGCAGCATTAATTGCATTATTGTTAGTAACAAATAAGATAATTAAAATAAAATGGCAATTAATGATATTGCTGGCGATATATTAGTATTGCAATTAAATTATTGCGAAGGTTAGCGTTTTTAAAGCCCAGCGACATTTTGATATCACTTGTGCGCTGAGTATTAACTTTATTTTATTTAATTATTATAGTCAATAATTAAATATATGTTTGGGTTTTTAATCTACCAGAGTTGACATTACCACTTATTTTGGGTGTATAATTGATCGAAAAATTTTCGTTATATTAATTAGTAAGATTGTGATTTAATAGTCGGTGTATTATTAATTAAGAACAAACAAATAAAAAAAAGTGTAATTATCGTAAATGATAAGTAAAGTTAGCAATTATATTAAATTGTTTAAAATGGAAATATTTTATAAAATGATGGATGACAACAAAGAAACTTACGTGATGCACGGAAAATAGGACTACGGACTAGTTGGGACTAGTCCATTTCCTTTTCACGACGTTATTTTTTTATCTTACTCTATTTGTATCTCTGTCTCCGTTGCGGGTGATACATGTGGCGCTAGTTACTATGCGTGGATTTTGCGGGCAAAAAATTTTCCCTCTAAAATTTTGTCGGTACAACAGATACAAGTGGGGGTTTTTCCCGAAGAGAGAGAGAGAGAGAGAGAGAAGAAAATGTCAATAGAGAAGGTACCGATATTGTTTTATTTATCACCAGCTTGATGATTTATTTTTTAATAAACTTTGACCGGAACGTCAATTTTGGAACTAACTAATTATCTAAAAATCCAAGTTCACACGCTTTCTGATTTTATAAAAACCGTTAAATAAACCGCAGCATTAATTGCATTATTGTTAGTAACAAATAAGATAATTAAAATAAAATGGCAATTAATGATATTGCTGGCGATATATTAGTATTGCAATTAAATTATTGCGAAGGTTAGCGTTTTTAAAGCCCAGCGACATTTTGATATCACTTGTGCGCTGAGTATTAACTTTATTTTATTTAATTATTATAGTCAATAATTAAATATATGTTTGGGTTTTTAATCTACCAGAGTTGACATTACCACTTATTTTGGGTGTATAATTGATCGAAAAATTTTCGTTATATTAATTAGTAAGATTGTGATTTAATAGTCGGTGTATTATTAATTAAGAACAAACAAATAAAAAAAAGTGTAATTATAGTAAATGATAAGTAAAGTTAGCAATTACATTAAATTGTTTAAAATGGAAATATTTTATAAAATGATGGATGACAACAAAGAAACTTACGTGATGCACGGAAAATAGGACTACGGACTAGTTGGGACTAGTCCATTTCCTTTTCACGACGTTATTTTTTTATCTTACTCTATTTGTATCTCTGTCTCCGTTGCGGGTGATACATGTGGCGCTAGTTACTATGCGTGGATTTTGCGGGCAAAAAATTTTCCCTCTAAAATTTTGTCGGTACAACAGATACAAGTGGGGGTTTTTCCCGAAGAGAGAGAGAGAGAGAGAGAAGAAAATGTCAATAGAGAAGGTACCGATATTGTTTTATTTATCACCAGCTTGATGATTTATTTTTTAATAAACTTTGACCGGAACGTCAATTTTGGAACTAACTAATTATCTAAAATAAAAATTTATTGAATAATTAATTAACAAATTAAAAGATTATTAACGTTAAAAGATTATTAATTGAGCACATAAATAATTAAAATTAATTTTATAGGTTATGTGGGGGTTACCGAGCGGGAATTTCTCTTTTCAAATTAGGTCGGATGCGCATGCGCAGAAGCTGAGCTTTTTTCCACATGGCAGTTGGAGTAAAGAATCGTCACCTGGATATTGAAGAGTTAACCCACATAAATTCTAACCTTACAAAGTCAGTAAATAAACAAACCAGTCTTATTGAAAATTTTTAATTGAAAAATAAATTAAGTGAGTATAAAAAAATATCTCATAATGTCGGATGATAAAGTTGGAACTTTGACTGACGAAGCAGTAAAAAGAAAGCAAAGGTTAGCTGAATTAAAGAAAAAAAATGAAGAAAAAAACAGTGAAAATTCGAATGAATTTGGTAATTTACCCAAGTAAATATTTGTTTTTCTATTTCTTAGTTTTTGTTTAACTATTTATAAATTAATTACTGATTTGTTGATTTTTTAGGCCTAAATTTCGAAGTTACAAACCTCAGGATGAAAGTTTAAAAGAAAATGTCCTGGAGGAGGCTAAACCTGGTAACGTTGAATCAGAAGTTCAAGATTTATTATCTGCAGCTCACTCTAAAGTTGTTTTTGAAGAGCTTGTAAGTTTTATTACATTTAATTTTTCTAATTATCAATTTTTAAGAAGTGACTATTCACAAACAAAAAAGTCCTGATAAATCCACGCTGCGTGAATGTTAAAGCCCTTACATTCACGTGGTGAGTATTTATCAGGACTTTTTTAAAGTGTGAATAGACATGTCCAAATTTTTAAGTCTGTAATGTCTACTAAACCTTACATTAATAGTTATGATACTGTAATTACTAGAGATCTGACAATTTTTATAACAAATGAATCATTAAAAAAAATTTTCATAATGGAATTAGAAAATAATCAAATGTCTGCTGATTACAGTGTCATAAGTAGTTAGAAAAAAAAAACTCTGTTTCATTTTATGACTTATTTGACAAACATATGATAGTTTTACATGAAACATGTAAATAATTAAATTTTATCAATTTGTTTACTAGGATTTAACAAGCTTGGCTCCTCGCAAACCAGATTGGGATTTGAAACGTGACGTGTCGAAAAAATTAGAAAAACTAGAACGGCGAACGCAAAAAGCCGTCATTGAGTTGATCATTGCGCGTGTAAAAGAAGACAAAAGGACGAATTTAGCAGAGTCTGTAAGCGCAGTAGGACAAATGTGATAATGAAAATAAATTCTTGTAAATAATTTTTATACGTATTAATTTTTCAACTAAATCAGTAAATCAATAATAAAGTATTTTTAATTAGATTTGAAAAATGTTTTTATAATTACATTTTTTCTCATAATAGTTATACGTTTATATGAATTATATTAATTAGCTAACATGAATTCTAAGAAACAACTTTAAGAATGAAAGTTTATAAAATTTTCAACAATGTTATAAAAATTCTTTTCTTTTAATTGTATCTTGTGTGAAAAAATATTATTTTTAATTATTATGTTTTATAATAAATTTAATAATTATTAAGAAATTCAATTTGTTATATAATTGTACATATTTTCTGAGTTGTTCGTTCTTTATTTAATACTTTGAATGAGCAAGAAAAAATGTGTAAATAATATATGTCTGTCAGATAACAAATCAAACAATAATGGAGTTTGTATGAATCCTATATACTTATACGATAGCAATTACTTGTAGTAATTGCAATAAATTCGACGTTCCGCTCGATTGATCATCATAGATGTATAAAATAAAATAACATTAAATAATTTAAGAAATTAGTATTTATTACAAAGTAGCAAGATACAAAGTAAGTTATCTATTGGCTTTATTATTTTTACACTCCACCTTCAAAGTCATGTTTACTGTTTACAGGGTTTTATTAAAAGTAAAAATAAATTGTAAATACATAATAAATTGTTATTCACACTTATTCAATAATATTAAATAATTTATTGCTATCGCTTACCATAATAAAATCTAAGTATTAGTCTCATTAAAGTTACACGTGCATGTGGCGATCTCTAGATCTAATTAAAATTTAGACAATTAAAAATGATAAAAAAAAAAAATAAAAATACATATTAATTATTACACGTGATTGATTTGGTAGGACAAGAGAAATCAGTAATTGAATGCCAAAGGCGTTTGTGAAATTGAGGACGTTTCGCCAGTTTCAATTCAACACAACACGATCTTGCCGTTTCTTTTTCTTTTAATCTTCCGTCTCATGCTCCAGCATTAACTCATCGTCATCGCATCTTTCAGGAAATCAAGCATAACTACTATATACCAAAGTCACCAGTTACTGTACATTAAACAAAATGTATAAAAGTACATACAATAAAGTTTTATACACCTGAAAAGTGCTTATTACATCCACATCTCCAGTAAGGTATTTTCTAATAAATACAATTGCACATCTTCCATTGTATATAAACGCCCATACATGATTATCTTTAAAAGATTCCAACTGTCCATTACATTCAGCCGTAAAAACTTTCCCTCTTTTCATTTTCTATTTTAAATCGCCCAGATTTTTTAATCTTTACAAACCTAAATGATCTCTGACCTTGACATTTAAAATTACTATTTTAATTGATCATAAATAAACGTTTATTATTGTTACTATGTATTATTAATTACATTTATTATTATTTAACAACTATATTTAATCATTATACTTTTAACGTAAGTATTTAAGACTTTTAGCTTTTAAAATCAAAAATTTCTTTGAGCATTGCCGCGCTCGTCACTTTAACATTTTATTTTAAGTACTGACATTTTCTTGATCTATCGTGTTACATTCCATAGAGTACATACTTATATAAGTACTATTAAAAATCGTTGTAATTATGATAAAAATGAAGAAGAAATATTGAAATTTTTCTTGTACAAAACCCATTATTGATAAACGAAAACAATTGAGTAAAATAAAAATGTATCAGATTTCTTCTTCTTAAAAGAATAATTAAAATTTGATTAATTGTTTCCTTGATTTTTAAACAGCTAGACCGTAATTATACTATTTCTTTTGGAAAAACATTTTTCATACGCCCATACAATACGATATTTTTTATATAAACTATAATGATAAATATCTTATCTAATAAAAAACTAAACAATTAATTATGCGTCCAAAATTTACTACAGTATTGTAATTGTAAATATAGGTGTGTAAATAGTATAATCTTGAGGGTAAAATGTATTATATATCATATAATATGTAACGGTATTAAAGTGAGGCGACAAACAAAAGTAATTATATATGTATCTTAGGACAAAGGCAACACATAATTGGCTTACGCAATAGCTTCATCTGAAATAGTCTAGTTTATTCTTATATTACGCTAGCAGTAAGTTTTTAAATATATATATATAATATATGAGTATGAGGGATTCCCGTATATATGTTTAACTCTGAAAAATGCAAGAATGTTCGCTTCCCAAGAGTATACAGCATACATCAGTAGCGTTTTAATTAATATCATTAGTCTTGTTAAGGAATCAGTACCTTCCTTATTATAATAACGATGCAATATATTTTTATAATAATTCTAATTTTTAAATTGTTATGTTATTTTTTCTATATAAATATAAATATAAATTTGTTTGTAAATAGTTTTTTTTAGTCCAGCTCTTTGACTGTAATTTCTCTAATAGTTTTGATTTAATTTAATAAAAGTGATAAAATGAAGAGAGAAATTTTGTTGACAAGTTCACGCTTGCTTTCACATAACTTACAGGCGTTTATATTTTAGTTTATTATTAAATGATTAAAGAGACTCGATGACATGAAACTCATATCTATAAATGAAAAGGAGAAAAATTACTTATTCACGCTCGGAAGAAATCATCGTTGAACTTAAGGCTTTTGTTGGGCCCAGCACCGACATTAAGAGCGAGTACTTTTGAAACTATGCTTAAGTCCTCGTGATTTCCCGGCGCGCCATGATTGCGTCCGAGTTCTCCAGCGACTCCAGATTGGAAAAGAAGCTGCTGGATTTGCCGTGCAGGAGTCGGTGGCCTGTGAACAGGCTGCCTGAACGATGAAAACTGATTGAAAGGCACGAACGACGATACGGGTCTCGGGAGATCAAATACTAAATGATTTCGTGTTTGCTGTCGGTTTTCGTTAATACCAAAGTTGCCAACAGATCCCAAGGCTTCTTGTCGGTTAAACCTGTTGGAGCTAGGAACAGCTGGCGGCTGGAAGTCTACAGAAACTGAGGGGAAGCTTTGAACGTTGACGCCGCGTTGATCTTGACCTCTTAAAAATGACTGTTGCGGTAAGTTAGAATTTAAGTTATTGAAATTTTGATTATAATTAAAGTTTTGCTTCAGGTCATTGTGAAGCGGCAGTTGTTGGATCCGTAATTGATCGGGAAAATTTGTTTGAAACGACTGAGATTGACCGATATGAGGCACTTGAAAGCCAAGACTCGCTTGAAATTGGACGTTTGAACTTTTAGAAGGCAGCTGAAGAGTTTGAAGATTTTGACTAAACGCGCCTAAAGGTTGAGGCAAAGGTAATTGTTGTTGTAACGGTAATTGCTGTTGTTGTTGCTGGAGAGATTGTTGCTGCTGTTGAAGAGACAACGATTGATGTTGTTGCTGTTGGTGTTGCTGAAGGGTCAATGATTGCTGTTGTTGCTGTTGTTGCTGTTGTTGAAGAGACAATGACTGCTGCTGTTGCTGAAGCGACAATTGCTGTTGTTGTTGTAAATTTGACTGTTGCTGTAATTTCAGCTGATTATTCTTCTGTTCTTCCAGCAATTTCTGTCTGGCCTGTTCCGCAAGATAATACTGTCTCTGTTTCTGTCTCTGTTGCTCTTGATACAGCTGCTGTTGGCGAATTAAAAATTGAGTTTGCTGAATCTGCTGAGCTTGAAGCTCGGCCAATTGTTTTTCAAGCAACTGCTGCTTGAATTCCAACTGCTCTTGCAAAGTCAGAGCCTGTCCCTTTCCGTCTGGCTTGTAAATGGGCACTACGCTCTTGGGAACTCCCAGCTCGTCTTGCTGGACAGTGAAAGCTGCTACAAGAGGCGCTTGGAATATTTTAACCTCCGATTTTTCTTCATTTTTGCCTTTAGTGTCTGCCGGTACTGTGGGCAAGACAGGTGCTGATGCATTTTTAGCTGGGCGTGTTGTTGGACTTGATACCGTTGGACTGGGTGGGACCAGTGAGTTTGCCGACGCAGATGCTATTCCGTTGCTGGAACTTATCGCCAATATCTCCTTGTTATCGTTATCATGATTGTGGTGATTGATGTCTTTGGCAATTGGCTTAAATGAATTTTGTATTCTGTTTGATGAATGGCCAATTGATTTAACACTGCGCGTTTCTACTTGTTCTACTTGCAACGGCTCTGGTGATTTTTCAACGACTGCTTGATCACCCAACAGCACATCTAACTTTTGATTTAATTCCTGGCTTTTTTCCGCTTTCACTTCGGAACTCTGCGCATCCGCTTGGTACTTATCTGTCTCAATAAATGTTGAATTCTGTAATTTGTCTTCGCTTATGTCCTCGGAGTCACTAGCGAAATGTTCGTACGTTACAGACGCTCCTTTGAAACGTTCTAATATTTTTTCTCTATTTTTGTTATCTAGTTCTTCGTCTTCTTGTTTTTTATTTTCTTCATCTTTATTTGTTTTTTCTTCTTCACTTTCCTGCTCTTGTATTTTTAGGACCAACTGCTCAGCCGTCGGTGGATCAGACCTGTCTTCAGCAGACTCTGCTTCCAAATCTTCCAAAGCGCGCAGTAAAGCGCGCCGTAGATTTTTGTCCAATTTCAATGGCGGTAATCCATTTATTGTTGGAACTGAATCCGCCTTTAGCTTCATTATAAAGGCAAATATGATTAACGGTAATATCTGTAATCAGTAAAATTAACAATTATTTTTTTATCATTATAAGTTGAAGTATAATTTATTAGTTTTCTATTTCAGATTCCCGAGCATTGTAAATGAAAATTCTAGGCCATTTTATAAAGAATTTTAATGGCCCAAATGGTAATTTAATATTTTTTTAAGTTAATCCATCAAATACCGGGTGGCCTAATCATGAAAAGTAACATATATTAACGTAAAATAGTAATAAAGAAGATTGAATTCGATGTAATTATTTGCAGTTTACATAAGACTGATTATTTCTCGTCTTATTTTAAATCTCTTATTTACTGCAATCACTCGATTAATGTACTCACATCTTTTTTGACGCCCACATAACAACCTGTCTCGTGTAATACTTAATCTAACCATTTACATTCTTCTTAACATGAACACACATACAATGATTAAGATATCAAACTGTCTGAGGTATCAATCTTAATCGTTTTATTAAATTAATACTATGAATAGTTAATCAAACATAGTTAATTAAGTATCTGCAATCTCAGGTAAAAAATCTAAATTTATTATTTTCTTCCAGGATTTTTTTAAACTAAAATTCAAGAAGAAATAACGAACAAGAATAATGTATCTTGATAACAGGGAAATTATTATAATGGTAATAGTACTATAGAGCAATGTAATATATAATGAAGGTCGTAAATGGTTTAGTGGTTTTCTCATGGTCACATTATGCTAAGCGGTGGAACAAACTTCAAACAACAGAAAAATTTAATACACTTATATTTTCTCATGCAAATATTGTTTTACTATTGCATCACTCCAGAAATGGCAAAAGCAAGAGTTTGCTTCGTTCACAATTGTCAAATGATATTTTTTATTGCTTTCCGGCGTTGTCTTCAACCATCAAATATCATTCTTGATATTCGTACCGAGGTAGAGAACCAGAAAATTATTGAAACAACGGGACTAGAACCGCGAACTTCCTCGAGCCTCAGGATTATATCTAAGTTTTAATTGACTAATTTACACTACAGTGAAGTATATGAAAAAATAATAACTAATAATTTTTTAATTGATAATAGCGATAAATGATGATAAAAAAAAAAGAAGTGCGTGTACATCGTGATATGAGCAAGTATCTACCTGGTGATATTTCCAACGATTTCTACATACCTCCCGGTAATGTTTAATATAATGTATTTTCTCATTTTTAAAAATCTATAGCTACATATCTACCATACTATCTTCATATCATATTATTTTATTTAATGTATATTCACTAGACACATGTGAACAATAGTATATCATACACTTGATGGTTGATGCATTTAAGTTTGAAATTAACGGACGCGAATGAGTTATATTATACTCTGCAAATATATTTAGTTACATTTAACAACTGAGTAGATTTAAACGTCAGCGTAAATCAGACATGACATGTCTTTCTTAATAAGGTCTTTCTCGTCTTTCATCTCAACTCTATTATCTTCTGGCTATCTAAACTTTTAATCACATAATAGTTTTCATAGCTATAGATAGAAACAGCTTCTTTAAAATAACCGCTAGCATCTTCACACGTAAAGTATATATTTATATTTTATTTATATATACTTTTTCTTTACTTTCCTGATGCACACGTAAGTGTAGGTGACGCATTGCGAATTTCTATTTACTCGAGTCTCTATTTCTTTTATTTTATTATTTCATTTTATTTTCTTACATAAATACTAATGAAAATGAATAGTATTTATTCAAATTTTTATAATTCTATTTGCTTACAAGCTTTGTTTAAAATAATAAAACCTGACCTTTAAACAACCATCTATTCTTAAATAATATAATAAATTAATCTCATATACCCATAGTATAGATATATCTAATAAAAGTAAGTTTGCAGATAAATACTTTTTACCGGGTAATTAAAAAGACACTTGCACTCAACGACATATTAATTGACAATTAAAAAATACTTTTTCCTATAAATTTTCTCTTAAATAAGTATAAATATAATTTTAATAGCATTAAATAATTTTTTCGTATTATTTACAGCTTCCCACGTGATGAAATTACCGCAAGTAAAAAAAAAAAAAAAAGAGAGACTTGGTGCACAGAGAAGAGGAAAAACGGCTGAATAAAAGTCTTTGGGTCTAGAGTTTTTAGCTTAAGATAAAAATAAGTAGATGAGGATGTATAACCACCGTATAATTCCATAATGGAGAAAATCAGCTTGACATTTAGTGAAAGAAAGCCAATATTGTGAAGAAAGCCGCACCCTAGCATGTTTATCACGCCAAAGATGCATCCTCGGCATCTTCGACAGTGGCCAATACCCGGTAATAATAATAATAATAATAATAATTATGGATTTTAACTTACCATAAACCCTTTTACAGCTTTTAATAGTTAAGTAAATGCAGGATTACCGACGATAATAGGTGTTGTTAAACGATATATTTAAATGATAATGATAAATCAATGGAAACTAAACCGGTAAATTTTATTCTACATTTGATTACCACGGGTATCTCTTTACTTTGTTCTCTCAAACAGATAAAATGCTTCCGTGTAGCTTAAATAGTTAAATAAAAATGTCTCTTACATTAAAACCAGTAACTCGTTACACTTGTAAATGTATACAAGTATTACGGTATAATATATTGACGATTTAAATTCATCGGATGCTTTCACTTGTGTTTATCATACGTAAATATGTCTATTGCCGTTAATCCTCACTGTATTATTTTAATACTTATTTGTTAATTGTAAATTCATTCAAAAATAGTATTAATTATATTTAATTAACTGCTTCTTAAAATTAAAAAATTAGAGACTAAATTTCTTCTTTTTTTTTTTTTAATGATACCTAATGCAAAGTAGAGTAAATTTGATACTTTTATTCCAATGGCCGAGAAAAAAAGATTTCTAATGTGTGTCGCAGATTATAATACATATATTATGTATACATTTAACATTTGTCCTTATTTACTTTTTTTTTTTTCTTTCAGTGAGGAACACGCCCCAGGCGACGATGAACCTCTTTCGAAACTTTCTAAACTACCGAATAAACCGATGACTCCCGTGAGTCCTCTTATAAATAATACTCTTTATTTTTTAACCTTTAAACGATCCAGCGTTCTTGTCCCATTAATTTTCCGAGGTATTCGAAAATTGTCACTTATATTTGTCCGCTAAATTCAATATTTAAGGTACAACTTTATTTATTTATATGAATTTAAAATAAACTGTTTATTAAAACCATTTTCATTTGCTAACTTGTAAAAATATAACTTTTAAAAAAGTTGTGTCATAAATTAAAATACTCGTTTTCCCTTTAATTTAAATTAACCGTTTTTACTTTCGAAAATAAATTATAACTTTATGGAGTATCCAAAATTTCGATATATAATAACAGTCATAAAAGCAATGCATATATTTCCTTCCTGTTTAAATAAATAATTAATGCTAATTAATACATAAAATTTTGTTATATTCCTATATATAATACTATTTTAGTAAAAAGAATTTAAAGAATTAATCATCAGATGATTAGCATTTAAAGTGTTAACGTACCATGAAAAATTACATTGTTATTTAAAAAAAAAAAATAACTTTTTTTTGTTACAGTTATGACTTGTGACACAATTTAGATGGATTATCTAATACGATTGCGTGTAAGACCTTGAATAAATTAAAAAAATTGAAACAATGAGGAGTTGGTACTTCTGTTTAATTAGAGGTTCAGAAGGCTTGAAATATTTAATTACTAATTACCGGTTATTAGCTGAAGAAATTGTAAAAATACTACTATAAAATACGTGAGAGTTGTATCGAGTAACTACCGATGAGTAGGAAGCGGCAGATGAGATGAATCAGGTCCTGGTTACAACTCTTGCAGGTTTCCGTCAACGAGGAGGAAAAAAAAAGTTTAAGTAGTTAGTTGGGTGTACGTGCAAAAGCAAAAGCGATGAGAGCGATGTAGTAACAAGATGAGAGTAAAAGATGACTTTATATATCAATTTGTTGGATGAAAAGAGACAAACCGGGAGATCAGAGATACTTTCACTTAGAGTTAAGACGACGAAGAGTATGTCGAGGATGTTACACGCGCTCGTGAACTTGCCAGTTCTGGACCCGGATCGTCTCTCATCCCATACCAATGAGCGCCTCATTTCGATGCGATACGGCCAATGACTTATAAATTATATATACATCTATAAAATTATAAAACATCAAAGGTCGTTGTACAAATTTTCTCATGTACCGGAAATCAATAGTTTTTGATATTTTTTATATTTATTCTCAATTATCTGTCGCTTAATTTCAGTAATTTTTATCCTCAAAAAATAATTGCGAGGTGTTGAATTAAAAATTCACGGTTGTAATTTAAAAATTAAGTTATAAAATATATTATTTACTAAATAAATAAGGAAAATTTTCTATTTACAGATTTCAAAATTAATATGAATGATTGATAATTTTAGCGAAAGTGTCAATTCGCGTCACTTTCAACATTAAAATCCATAAATTCATTTAAATTGACCAATTGATCACGGATAGCGTGATGATAAAATATTGGAGTGAAAATTGTCACCGTGGAGGATAAATATCAATTAATAATGGACATTGAATGGTTAGAAAAAAATATAATAAAAAAAAAGGAGGAGTTAATAAAGAAGATACGATGACAAATTGAGGGAGGAAGTGTCGAGGTAACGAGATATTTTGCTCGCGGGTGAAAGCCCCTGTATGGTACTGGTGTGGTTTATCAGGAAGCGAATGAAAACGTGTCTTGGAGGCTCTTCAGTCTACCGGAGACTTCTTCACTACATATATAATACTAAATGTATACATAGATATATATTGACTCGCGAGATGTGGCGCAATTCGCGTATGTACTTAACGTTTATTATTGCTGTTATTACTATTATTATTATTATTATTACTATTATTATTATTATTATTATAAATATTATCATTGTATATGTATATATGTACATTACGACTCGTGAGAAGAATCGAGATCTACGTGATCGATTTCATTTTAATATACTACATCATTACTATTTTTGTTATTATTATTATAACTTTAATTATTTATTATCAACATATATTGTAATGTAATCAATCAGGTAAATTTTCACGGAAATTAATTAGTTATTTACTCATTAACTTGAATTACTTTATTAATGACTTTTCAATATTGATTTTAGATATAAAAATCACAAATTTCCGGTACAATTTTTATTATTTCCTTAATTTGATATTTAAAGATTAAAATCAATTTATTATATCCATGAGGAAAAAGCTTAATGATAATTTTAATTAGATTAAATTAAGTAGTTAAATGTTTTCTCTTTCTCTAGAAATAAATGGAGTTAATTAATTGTATCTGAGACTAAAAATTTCAAAGCAAGTAAATAACTAAGCAAACAAAACAAACACCAGGGAATTAAAACCGTCATATGACTATCTAATTTTCGAATCATTGAGTATCTGCAGTACACGCCCGTAATTGCTTTCACTACAGGTCAAAATATCTTGAGGTCATGAATTAGCTTCGGGCGTTCAACAGAAGAGAGAATTGTCGTTGTCGTCCTCATATCGCGTTTGCGGTGAACTTGGTCACGCCCAAAAGAGATGAGAAGAGAATAAATACTTTCTTTGAAATGCCGATGAGAAAGAAGAATGCTATTATCGTGATAATGATTATCATCAATAATTGGTTGGTATATTATTATGATATATTAATATTATGATGATGATGATGATGATGATGATAATGGTAAAAATAAACATGAATGTTTTTTAAAATCATTGCATGATTGTTCGTAGCATCGATATCCTTCGGCGACTTTCAATACCACAATTAAAGTTAATTATCCAGGAGAAGTTTTTTTCACGAGTTCGTAAAGCAAAGATGCATACGCGTGCACCACATGGCAATTGGGTCGACAAAAATTGGAGATTATAAAGCTTGCGTGAATACAATGTTAAATGAGAATATAAGGAGAGGTAATCAATGGTTTCTTAATTAATCATCTTATTATTATAATAACATTCAAAAATGATGATAGTTAAAAGCGGATTTGATTATTATATTACTGTTTACATTATATATATACAATGGATCTAATTTGAATTTTTTCCTTTTTTTTTTTTTTTTTTTTCCAAAGGTTTACGGGCGATTGTTGGTTTTTCAAAGCAAGATAATTAATGTACATGAAAAATAGAGGGAAAGTGTAAAAACACATTTGGAATAACATTAAAATAATCGTCCCACGTGTTGTGCGAATACAATGGATAAATGCTTACTCGATCACTTTCCCTCGATATCCTACTAAATTTTTTCATCTATTCGCTCAGTATAGATCACGATTCCACCGGTTTAGTTTATATTTAAATTTATCGATCTTTTATTTTACCGATCGTTACCTCGACTTTATAGTTTTCGAGCCAAATAACTTTTCTTAAAAGGACTATCAGCAACTTTATAATTGATTTTCTTCTTCTCGTCTTCCATTGAAAGCTTAGTATAGCATTTGTCCAAGTAATTGATAGTAATAAAAGTTATCGGGAATTATGATCAATCCTCACATTTCCATAGACTTAATAAGTTTATTTTTATTGGTTGAAAAAAATTGAACAATAGAAATTGCTTAGGAGTAGAATAAAAAAAATTCAAATTAGATCTTTTCACTGTGACTACAAAAATTAACACGTCCGCAAAATGATTTAAAGTAAACCTTTATCAATCATCACTTTCACTTAAAAAATTGTAGATAAATCACAGATTAATCACCAAGTAGTTAAGTATAAATAAGTTAATGAATAAAAAATATAATTAATAAGAATAATATTACTTATTGCAGATTAAAAGAGAAGCTTACCAGACGCATGATGGACAAGTTACTTAATTCCGGCTTTTACAAAATAACAGTAGTTGTTGTTGTTACTTCTCGAAGATGATCACAACTGTGTTGAGTTACCGAGTAGTAAGCCAGACATTGGGTTGACGAGTGTAAAGGAGGATCACCGAGAGCAAGTTACTGAAGCCGGTGGGGCCCGTTAAATTGCTTGTAGAGGTGGAAATGTATACATACCGTACATTGTATATTAGCTCACTGGCTTACCTTACCTGTTTTATTTGTATTCTTCACTACAGGTACTGCTACTTCCCATGCTCTCCCATACACTTAAAAATCCATGCAATATGTGTATTATTATATGTATATACTCTCACCGTTACATTTAATGCCACCGCGAATCGCTCGTGGGATATCGAGAGTCTTTAAGCCAAAGAAGAAGAAGAAGAAGAAGATGATGATGATGATGATGATGATGATGATGAACAAGGAAAAGGCGAAGAAATATGTGAGAAAGGAGAAAAAAGGGTGGGCATACTTGTAATTTTTGCAAGCATGTATTTATACTTTATTTGCCTTCAAGAAATGCTTTTACACTCTCACCACTTTCGTGGGCATGCCAAAAAATCACCTGACAATATTCATCAGATGAGCCATCAACATGTCCTACTTTTCATTCATTGGGCATTTAAATATTTTTAAATTATTTTTGCACTTAACTGAGACTAATTTTTTTTATCAATTATAATGTCGCTAAAAATATCGATTTGTCTCTTAAAAAGACTTTATAAATGTATCCGCATTGTTTACTGTGATGGCTCTGTGATTTATTTTCTTGAATGTCCTGGTTGTATGACTTTTTTTTTGCAATTATGATTTATGTATATTTATTGTGAGTTAAAAAGAAAGTGGTTTAAGTGAGAAAAAAAAAGGATTATATATGTTATACATGGCTTTATATAGTACAATTGCATCATATATTATTATATTTATTTTATTCACAAACAGGAAAACAATCGGTGTCATTTTTTATACTTTGTGTCAAGGTTTTTTTTTGAGATCTTGTTTATTAAATTCGCATATAAGAATTGGATTTTAATTACAAAATAAGTTAATGATTCTTTTTATGTGAAATTAATTGTTGTTCAGAGTTTATTGAGTAAGAGTGTTAATTATATTTTTATATACTAAATCAGTTAGTATTTATATTGGAAGCGAAGCTTGATCTTTTAATGTTTCATTAAATCTGATTGTTTATGTGCAACAGGTGTTTTTCAATTTATAATTAAGTAACATGATACTGAAATTAGCAGACATCTGATTGTTTTTAGAATTTTTATATAACCGCAATTAATTATTATAAAAAAATATTTTTTTTTAAATCGCATTTGTAATTTTTTTTAATTTATATGGTGAAAAAATTCTAGATACAAAAATTCAAAAAATTATCAGTGCGAATTTTTTAAAATGTTTTTTTTTTTTTTTTTTTTTTCATTATGATTAATTTTAAAAACTTTCAGAGAGATCTGTTAATTTTAAAATATCATTACTTAAATATTTTTAAATAAAGAATTTTAAATTTGGACTAAATTAAAAAAATTGAATTAATTACATACAAAATATAAAGAAAATGTTAGAAAAGATTCTCGATAATTAATGGATTTTTTATATCTCTCTATTAAAATTTTTAATGGACTAGTTTTAAGTAATAGTTTTTTTATTATTATTATAATCTGTCGGATGAAAAAAAAAAAAACTAAAAAAAATACAGCATGACGACAACAATGGCGGCGGTACATTTAGCGAAATTATTTTTCCGATGTGTCGTACGTTATTCTGACCGTGAATATATACATTGAAATAAAAATAATTATTAAGATCTATAAGAACTTGGTATAAAAATGGTAAGTAGTATTAATTATTTATTATATTAATTATTTAAATAAAAAAGTCCACCATCTGCCAATTATCGTCATTCTAACCTATCAGCTGTTTGAATGACAAAAGTAAACACAAGAATCAACACTTGTTCCAAATCTGTCATTCAAAAAAATGACCTTTATTTCTATAATTTTGTTAATATTGATTAAACTAAAGTAACTAAATTGTCATGCAGAATCAACAAGGTGGGTCAGAAGCCGACGAAGGTGCCGATGAAGGTGAATCTTCTTCCTCGCCCAGAATCCAGGATGCGCTGGCTAATTTTCGAGAACAGTGGCAGCGAGAATTAAAGATATCTCCTAAAAAAGAAGTACCGAGTCATTCAAAGTCGGGTAAGACATCAAGCATTGAAACCCATGAGCTGTCAACAGAAGATAAGGTAAGAATTTTTAATTTAAACTTGAAAAGAAATTTCTACTCGTAATTTACATTGATTCTTTAAATCTTATCGTTTAATGACGTGACTAAGGTTCAACTTAATTTAATGAATGAATACTTTCCCAGGCCAAAGATTTATTTCTAAAAGGAATTGAGTACGAACGAAATGGAGAGCTGTATGACGCAATAAGGTTCTATAAACGCGCTGTATCGCTGGTGCCGGATATCGAGTTTAGGCTGTACGAGTCTATGAAGCCCAAAAATAAAGAAAAAATCAAGAAAAATGAAGACATACAAATTGTTGAATATCCTGGTGAATCGTACGGTAACGACGAGGTTGATGTGCGTGAAGATGGTGCACTTGTCGTCAAACTATCAAGGATTATTAATAAAAATCAATGTCTCTGTTTTCCATGTTTTGAGCAGAGCGTAAGATATTTTTTTATCATTATTTATTATTGTATAATTTATCATATCAGCTAACTAATAATTACTGGATATTTTTCTAGATGACACATGTATCTGCGCTACCTTTAGAAATAATTTTGTACATACTACGTTGGGTGGTATCTTCAGAGCTGGATATACGTTCCCTGGAAATGTTTTCCCGGGTATGTCGCGGATTTTTTATTTCAGCACGTGATCCAGAGATATGGAGGCTCGCTTGTGTAAGAGTTTGGGGTGTAAATTGCGGGCAGTACGAGCCAAGGTATCGTTCCTGGAGGGACATGTACTTAAAACGTCCTAGATTACAATACAACGGATGCTACATCAGCAAGACAACGTATATCAGGCAGGGAGAAAATAGTTTTCAGGATGAATTTTATCGGCCTTGGCATCTTGTTGAATATTTTAGATACGTCAGGTATTATATGCTGTAAAAATACTTATAATATTTATTTGAGTAATAATATAATATAATTTGATTTCTTGGACGCAGGTTTTTTCCAGAAGGTCGTGTTTTAATGTTAACATCGACTGACGATGCCCAAAACTGTGTTAATGCATTAAAATATCGTACTCCACGTAATCTTGCTGTATTGATTGGCCATTATAGACTTCATGATAATTGCATTACATTGGTTATGAAAAAACAGGAGTCTAAGAGTAATATTAATCATAATTACAAAAAGAAAAAACGAGAAATTATTCACGACAGTGGAGAACAAACTTTTCACTTGGTAATAGTAGTTATTTTACTATTTTAAATTTTAAATTTATAAGTATTGAGAAAGTAATCTAATTTAATCGATCGTTTGATTTGATAGGAGTTAGAAATCCAAAGCTTGCATAAAAGAAAAAATTGGCAGCTGCTCTGGATACGTTACAACATATTTACGCAGTACAAAAATGGCCAGCAAGCGACAACGTGCTTGAATGTTTTCAATCGTTATCCATCGCTGAAATTCAGTAGAGTAAAAAGTTATACTCAAGAAAGCGACCGGCCCCTACAATAAATCCAGCTCTGAAATAAATTTATTATTTATTAAAAAATAAATTGAATACATAATATATTTTATAGGGATTAAAAAATAAAAGCATATAATTTTTGAAAAGTTTATTGCAAGAAATCGAAACATTAGAGCTTAACTATAATTTGTTTAATTAGTATATATGTGTTTAAAGTTTTTAAAGATAAGAGCAATTATTCATTCTATAAATTTAAATGACGTCTAAAAATTCAGGTATAAAATATTAATATTATCTATTAATTGGTCTAAATCGCATTCAATAACGATTAAATTAATTCAATCTATTCATTTTATTTAATTATCTATAAATTTCCTAATTTATTAACGATTCAATTATTTATTTCTATATTTAAATTTCAACTAAAAAATCACGCAAAAATGCAGCACCGCAAATAAATTATAAATTTTTTAATTATTCATAATTGTAAATAGTAGCTATTACGCTACCAAGCTCAGCTAAAAAACCATGGTATATTTATAACTATTAAGGAATTAATTAATTCAATGATTAATTAATTACAAATAAATATTTTTGATGCGCAGAAACAATCCTGCATAACATTTTTAAATACTTTTATCTCTCATACATGATCGAACCACTTTATAATTATTTTAATTATTTAATCACAGATCATCAAACTCATCAATCATTGATCACAGTATTACAGGACAATAAGAACTGGAATTTTTAAATATCAACCTAGTAACAAGATTATAATTAATATTAATTGTAGTAATTTTATAATTAATTAATTGGTTGGTTATTAATTATAATTCATCGTGAATAAAAGCTGGAGAAGAAGAATAAGAAGAATTAGAAGTATTGGAAGTATCTAAACAAACGTCGGGATTCATCATCCACTTGATATCACGTATTGTAGCTGCGTGCATTGACCAAACAGCACATATAACAACTACGTGCATGATATTATGCGAATTAAAAATAAAATCAACTTGACCTGGTAACCATTTTTCTGGTATTCTTAATGCACCTATTGCTCCACCAATAACCGCAACGAGGTCCTATTTTAAATAAATTAATTTATTAATCAATAATAATCATTAAAACTGAAGAACAACTAGCTTCACTACAATGTAAAAAAAATGCATCTGGATTTAATTAATACTACATTGCTAATATCAGAAAGGTTACGGTATTGAAGGGGCGATATATATATATTTCAACATGTAAACTTTAAATGTAAATGTACCAAAGGATATGCTTTCTTTGTTACATAATAAATGATTTATTTACAGACTCACTTGCAGTACGATATGTGTTAAATTATCAGGATCACCGCCAGTTAAATGAAAGCATCTGAGTGTCAAAAAAATCATTCTCATCATGAATGGAGGCGCGAAGCAGAGCCTTCTCTCCCACGGTGACTTGGCTTTCATTGCCTAGATTGAATAATTGACACTTAAATACTCATAATATAATCATTTATGCACTGAGCTTTCAAAAGACAACCAATTAATGTCAATATTGCATATCATAATTATATAATTGTGATATCTTGCCTTAAACAAGCCCCAAATGCTCAGGAAGACATACAGCAGCATCGTTGAATACCAAAGTATCGGGGTAAGACAGTGCACTGATGTTGCTATCATTGGTAATGCACCTAAAATCAATACTCTTTTATTTCGTGGCCTTGCTTTAATTTTAATATTCTTCAATTTTAAACACCTCATACATATCTACATTCAAACTTTTTTTTCATTCTCACCATTTGATATTTTTTCAGATAATATTCATATTTATTATTAATGTTATGTTAAATAATAATTACCAATACTTTGGCAAACCCAAATGCCAAGCATATCAAGCTTTAATAATCCTCGGTAAAATTTTTCTCCGTAGTTGAGATTCATAAATAAATGGTAGATAAATGAACCAATCCATGGACTTACAGCACCGATTAGATGACACCAGGAAATAAAACCAAAGAAAATGCCTTTTTCCCATGGTAATAACCCGGGAATCGTTAGTAAGATATGTAAGATAGCTAGACCTATAACATCACAAGGTATTTATAATGATAATAATAATAATAATAATAATAATAATAATAATAATAATTTAAACACTTATAATTTTGGATGCTGACCCAAAGTTTAAGACCTTGACCCAATTATCTAAAACCAGTTACGCCAATGCACAAGCCCATGAGCATGAACATTGGTTTTGGATGTAAGGAAATAATAAAATAAAAGGCACAAGACAAAATTTATGAAAAATAAAGTAAAAAGACTCACCGTGAGTGAATGTGTTGACGGTTTCATTGTGAATGTAAAACAGACTCCTTATGCATCCTTTTAAGTTGGTGATTTGTCTGTAGCCAGTCCTAATGTGCGGATTGAATTGTAAGTGACTTGGCATGTCACTCCATGTTTGAAGACACCAACTATCTTTATCATCGTAGCTTTTGACGCTACTTGGATCAGCTTCTTCATTAATATTGTCTTTGACAGCAGTGTCAGCCTCGGCCGTGATTGCTGACAATTTATTATAACAATCCAAATCGTTATTCGCTGCGAAATTCGCAGCTATTAATTCGGTCACCTCTCCCGCCAGTTCTGTACGCACGTCCGCATTGCGCGGATGCCCAGACAACAATGTGCTTCACTATTATCTCTATTTCAATCTCAATATATTTTCTATGCGCACCACTGAGTCTTCAGGGTGCTGATACTGGTCTCAGTGGTGGTGGTGGTTGATTATTGTTGTGATTATTATATGTATATATGTATGTATTATTATTTATATTATTATATACTACTGCACTGGTACCTGCTGGCTATAAAATAATTTTTAAATATCCAAGGTTACTGTTCGTTGCTGCTGCTGCTGCTGCTGCTGCTGCTGCTGTTAACCACCCACTTACACCGCCACCCCCTTGTTAAACTACTCGGGTTTTATCCCTTCTGACCTCTTGGCCTTTATTCTTCTGCGCTTGTCTCCATGGATACAATCGATTTTTTTACAAGTTATTATCTTTATGTTTATTATCACGCTAGTTTAATTATTTTCATTTAAATAATTCATCTATTATAGATTTTATTTTTTTTATTTTTTATTCAAATGACTTTTGAGTGGAGAAATAACATGAGTTTATTTTAAAATGATTGGAAGAGTTACGAGAATTATTGGAAGGTTTAAAGATCAACTTATTAAAACTCAAAGTAATAAGGTAAATATTTTGTTTTTATTCTCATACTTCAATCACTGTATGTTGCTATTGTTAATAAGAGCACTTAAAATGGAGGACCTGACATTTTTATTTTTTAAAATTAATAGGGTTGAAAAGTTTGAAGAAAATTAAACTGCGGATTTTGTTAAAATTTTTCTTTATAAAAAATAGAATTTTGGATGTTTATTATGACATTAACGTTAGTAAAGTTAGTGGTCACTTGACAAATTTTCTTATTTTATTTAACAAACAAATTTTTTCCGAAAAATTATTTTTAAAAAATTGCATTTTTTATTTTTTAAAATTTCTACATGTCAACTTTTTGTTGCCATAATTTACTTGTTAAAAATATTATTAAAATTATCAAATATCTGATGCTATATTAATGTTAATATGTTTATTATTTATTAAATTGATAAATTATTTATACATTAAATAGTTACAAAAATATTACTTGGAAGGACCTTGGAAGAGCCGAAGAAATAATTTGAGATGTAATTCATCACCAGATTTACCACGAATGTCATTATACTCGTCAAACCCTCTAATAGGTCTTCAGGTAAAATTACAAGTAATTATCATAATAAAAATACTAAAAATATGATTCATAATTTTTTTATGAACTTGCAATTTTATTCTAATTAAAATAATAAAATATTCTCAAAAAACCAACTATCATAAAATTTATAACTCAAAAATTATATTTATTAATTTATTAGAGTTGATTTTTTTTAATTGAAACAAAATTTCAAGTGTCAATAATTGGGTATTTTACCTTAAAAATATTAATATTAATAAAAATAATTTTATTAATTAATGTGCACTACAAATTTCACTCTGCAAATTTAATTTAATTTATTGATTTTTAAAATTTTCGAATACTTCCTACTTTCATCACTGCTATCTTCAGTATCAAACATATTTTCCTGAATTCAAGTAAAAGTTACGCAATAAAAAAATATTTACATGAATTCCCGCTAGAAAAAAGGTACCACCTACAAAAAAAGGTTCATCGCCATTTTAAATTTCGTGATGTTGTTAGCACTGAGCTTGTAGAGGTAGAAGTAGTAGAAGTTGATGGTAGAGGTAGTAAGGTAAAAAAAAGCACGCTAGCCTACCGGTTTTTTTTTTATAGTTGCACGTGCTTAAATGGAAACATTGTTTTAGTTATTTGACCAACGACTGTATTTTTTAACAAAATTGACTTATGCATATCCGACAATGTTTCGTAATTTTTTAAATTACTTTTACGACAGTTTCCAAAGAGTCTACGAGTACTGGATCTGCAGAGAGGTAATTTATGTAATTAGTTGTTTATTTTTCATTTACGGGAATAACAACATGTTGATTAAATTAATCAAGAATAATGGCGTGTGTTTTATAGCGCGCCATAATTAATTTCGCATGTCAATTTATCAATCACCATTAATTATCAAATAAATATTTATTATAATTCTATCAATCTTGAGCCGATAATTAATCTCAAGTATTGAATTATATCAATATTTATCTACATATGTTTAATATTTACTGATATATGACGTCATTATTTTGTCCTAATTCATTATTGTTATTATTTATAATAATATTTTTTTTTTTTAATTTTATTTATCTTATGTTTGAGTATATTTATTGATAATCCTAAAATAATCTGTGAAGAATATGAAAAATGAGAAGAAACAATGAAAAATATTTTATTAAAAAATTACAATTCAAATGACCCGCCATTTTAAAAAACAAAATGACGTTTTACCGGGTATTATTCGTTAAAATCCGTAAATACTCGAGAGTTGTCGTAAGTAACCGAAGTTAGTCGATTCGAGACGAATAATAGCCAATCGCATCGATCCGATGTCCACGTCGTTGACACAGCCGAGAAGTGTTTTGCGTTCTGGATATTTAAACTCCTGGATAAAGTGTATATTTTATTTTATTTGGGACCAAGTGAGCTTACTGTATCTCTGGAAAGTGAGTAGATCATCCCAGTACTTAATAAAATTAGATAATATTTAACTTATTTTATTGAATTAACACGGCGAGTAATTAAAACTAACATATTTTAGGAAGACACTACGGATTTCAGTATTAAACGTACACATACATAGTATCATCTACATCTAGTGTGTGTCTGGCTGTACAGATATACACGTGCATATGTGATACATGTATATTGTACGTAGATTGGCATTAGTATACGTATTTTAATACCCGATCTCCAATATGTTTTCTATACAAGATGGCGATTACAATATGGCGGCAATTGCCGTATTATGGCGTGCTACATAAAAAAAAACGTTATTTAAAGTAATTTAGTTTCACTCACTCATTTGGTCATACGCATACGCATTAAAATAAGAAAGACACCGAATTGAGAAATAAATTTTTCTCTAGTATTGATTTCTGATTCGCATCAGGATAGTGTTCAAGGTTTTGATCTTAATCGATAGCGTCTAAGTCTGACTTTGAATATTAATTCATCATTATTCATTTTTTAATGAAAAAATAACCTACACTGTTAAGCGTGTCATACAGCTTATCACAGGTATAGATTTAGGGGAGGAATTTATTGAGTAAAAAAAATTCAGACAGTGGTTTGATCAGTTTTTTTAGCCGATGTCCTCTTCATTGCCGGAAAACCGTGTTGTACCTGAAGCATCATCATTTCGCTCTTGGATTTCAATCATCTTTGATTACATTTGGCATCAAGCAAGCATATTCCAACTTACTAACGTAAGTAAACCGGGTGTAATTATATTTTAACAGCTGGCTCCAGATTATTCTCTATAGTATTATCATTTGTTGCTGGTGATATTATTTCAAGTTGGTACTTTCGAGTATTTACGTTTAATATTTAATATAACTGCTTTCAATCATTTATCATTTCATTTTAATTGTCATTGGTATAGAAAACGTTTTAGTAGCACGCTAGATACTTTATTTATCTCTATTTGTGGTTTATTTTTTAATTGCATGGTTAATATTCCTGTTCAAGTGACCATCCGATACTGATGATACTGAAAATAGCAGATAATTTTTTTTCTATTGAAAAGTATTCAAATATTTAAAAAATGTATATTTTTGTAGCCAATAAATTGATATGTCACAATTAATTTTGAAATCGAAAAATATGGCAAAAAATAATTATTCACAAAATTCTTCAGTCATGTATTTAATTTTAAATATTTACTTTTTTCATCCATGTAAATTTAAAAAAAATTCTTAATGTACATTTTTTTTTTTATTTGAAATCAAAGAGTTATCGTGTGTCTGCTATTATGTGTTTAATTATAAATAATTATGCGTTTAATTGCGCAGTTTACCGAGAAATTATTTATTAAAACATCCCGAATAACGCTAACAACAATTAAATGCCCGTTAGTTTTAATCACTGTCCATTATTGTCCCCAGCGTTAAGAGTTGATATGTATTTAAAGGTAATACCCAGTAATGTTTCAACAAGCTTAGTCTCATAAATAATATTTAATGATTTTATTAATCTTACAATAAATAAATAATCTCAGTAGATCAATACATTTTAAACATGTAAAAATATCTTAGGGTATAAAATTTAATTATTGGCCTTGAGTTTTATAAATATTTTGAATAAATAATGAAACAGCATGTTGATATTGAATATAAGTAATAATTTGAAATAATTTTTGCAGATGCCGAGAAACCGAAGGCGTCATCGCTCTCGTACCCACTCGAGGTCTCGTTCTCAATCAGCTGGATCTCAGCAATACGAGCACAAACGTAGGCGGATTGATTATGAGAGTCCACAGAGCAAGGGTACCTACAGGTGTGTATTGAGCGAAAAATTCCAATCTACTCTCACACATAAATTTTCACATAAATCTATAATAATTATAGATGATAAATTATAACGTAACTTACCCTTTTACATAAAAACTGAGTGTAAGTGCCATAATATTACTCAATTGAACACCTCTGCATCAACCTCTACTCGCCTAGGCATCCGGTGGGCTCGGTGAAAGAACTAAACCCAACTTGTACTTGTAAATCTGGTTTACAAAACTCGAAACTAATCCATTGTACTCCAGTTTTGATTTCAAGTAACCACCTTTGTCACAAGATAATTAAACTTGCTGCCGGTTTTATTGAAGTACTGTACAAGGAAAAAATTTAAAAGAAATAACAGAAGGCCAATGCCGTCTCCCCGTCTCAGACAGTGAATCCCTTCCATAAACTTGAGCCAATCCATCTGTTATTTACTTACTTACACATTACACTGGCTTTGTACACTGTAATATTTAATATATCACTACAAGTCGTCAGTCAGTCTCCAACCAGCACTTGAGTTTAAACTCAAGTATTTAGACTCGTGCTGGTCTGATTTTTAAATAAACCTTTATAATTGTTTTATTTAAAAAATTGAACAATACTAAATAATTGCTGCACGAGAGTTAATAATTTCATTTATTAAAGTCAGTGTATTTAATAGTTAGTATTTAATAATTATTGATAAACCGGAAGTTTAATTCCAGTTAAGTGTACAGAGGTTGACAATTGACGGAAATTTTATTTTATCATTTCATTTTTAATTTAGCCATTTAAAATATATTTTTCCGCGTAATTTATATTAAATTAAATTGAATAATATGTCAGTGTTATTAAAATTGCATTAATCACGTCATTAATTTTTTTAACATGACTGATAAGAATGTAAATGCTTGCAGTGTCTAGTTTTTTTTTTTTTTTTTTTTTTTTTTACAAACACATATGATTTAAATTCACTGAAATTAAAATAAAAGTTTTTTCAATTGGAATTTTATTTGCAAATTTTAAAACGAAAGGATAAATTTTGTGTATTTGTTTGATAAAACTCATTTATTTACTTACGTTTATAAATCAAGGAAATACTCTTACGAAGGTCGTACTAATTTGTATTCAACATTGATATCTATTATATCTTTATATGGCTCACGACTTAGGTATTGAGATTTACTATTTTTTATTGTTAATTATTTATTAGGAATATTAATAGTACTGATTCCAGACTTTTTGAGTAAATATTTACATTAATTAACTTTGCAAAGAGTAATGTAACTATTAAATCAAGGACAAATTGTAAGAATACCAATCCGAAATATGAGTAGAAGGACATCATGTTTTTTTCCTTCAATAGAATCTGTATCACATTGAGAACTTCCTTATAATTTAAACTTTTTTTTTTTTATTTATTTTTACGCTATATTTAGTAATGAAGAATTACAAGCCTTAAAGACGTTATTAAATGCGTGGAAGAATTTTTTTTATCATTTATTATTATCAGTATTGGTTCGCAAGATCTTCCTGTATATAGCAATGAGTTAAACTCAGTATCAGGGAAAATAATATTTTACGCTCAGTCAAGCGAATGGTGAATAAGAATTATGCAGCGAAAGCCAACTAATTTCTCTTTGTATATTGTTTACTTTCTGTTTTATTTTATTTATTATAAATTTAAAAAATCATTGCTTATTCATCTTCCGATCTTGACATTGTAGATTACGATAAAAACAAATGATCAAATAGAAATTTTTTTATAATTTAATTATCTTAATAAATATTTATAAATAGGAATAACAGTGATGCCTGTACGTTACGTTTCTTGGTCTTGGATGCCTAGGTACAGTAAATAAATAAAATAGAAAAAATGCTCATACTCAACATTTCCTCATTACACACAATTTAAAGATGTTTATGACCCATTTAATCTATTCTCAAATATTCATCAGAGTACCCAAGGCCTCTTGGATTTATTCCAACGACAGTTTTTCCTCTTCCTTTCAATCTTCGAGGAGGTCGCTACCTTTTAAGTTCTTTACTATAATACTTTTAATTGCTTTTTGTTATTTATACTTATTTAAGGATAATACGGAGCTTAAATTTAAAAGGAGACTTTTAAAAATTTTTTTTTACATTAATTAAAAAAGTAAACCTTTAAAATATATATATTTATATTTTCATTCATAAAAGTACCCTTTTAAATTTAAGCTCTCTATTTAATAAAAAATGAACAATAATTAAAATACTATTTTTCAGAAATTCAAAGATATTAAATGATGAAAATTTTTTAATACTCAGAAGGTAGTGATCCCATTAACTAAAAACAAAAAAAAAAAAAAAAAAAAAAACAAAAATCAACTAAAAAACTTGGTAAATATTTTCCATATTTAAATTAATAAAAAATATATTTTAGTGGTGAACGTGTGCTAAGATCACGTCAACATGAACGAGGTACTAGCCAAGAAAGACGATACAAACGTAGCCACAGGAGATCACCAAGCAGTGGTCGCCATCACTTGGAGTACGACAATGTCAAGGAAGAAGTACTGGCACCAGTACCGTCCCCACATGTCCACAAACAACGTGAACGTGAATGCCGTGACCGTGAGAGGGTACACACGACTCGCCCCTCATCCAGGGAAGCTAGACGTATTCGGTGGGCGCGTCGTCGCCGTGCCCCATCCTCAGAGAGTCAGGAGTCCTCCAGACACCGTCACAAGTCGCCTTCACGCAGCCAGGTCAGTATTCAATTTTTTTTCTATATTCATTATTAATCGTTACATTTTACAAGTATTTTTTTTTTTTTATTTATTTTTAGTATAATTGTAATTTGTAATTAATGTAAAAACGAGATCAACTCGCTAACCAAGATCACTAATTTAAAAATATTTTTTATAGTAGAGATATTATTTTTATTGATACAATGAACCGTTCACATTTAATAATTTTATTAAAATAATCTAAGATTAAAGGAGAATGGAAAAAAAAAAAAATCTAAAAAGCCGAACGGGAAGAAAATATAAATTTACAAGAACCAAAGAGAGTATTTATTTTCTCCAAGCAAATGTACCCAATGCTATTAATAAATCTAAGGAGTATTTTGGTGGTATGGGCCCCGTCGTCACGCGGTTTTAGTATCGCTGTTTCTCAGTTCTCAAGCGAGTTCTCAAGCCAGATGGCTGGGTCTACTCAAGTCGTTGCTTGCGACCTTATTTTAACTATTATGATAATTTACAAACCATTTAAACTATTACTGCAAGCATTTAGCAAAGATCTGGATTAAATTAACAATCATCACAGATATAGATGATAACTTTTCTCTGGATATTTTATTTTTAATTAAAAAAAAAAAAAAAAAAAAAAAAAGTCAAATGTGTATAATTAAAAGCCCAAGTCAGAGTGTTAGTGATTTAAATGGAGCTATGAAAATATTCGATTCATCACTGCCGTCAGCAGCCAGTTGATCCAATATTGACAGGTCAATAGCCTCACCAATGGCGCGTCGCGAACGATTCTTGACCCGTGAAGTTGTCGATCGGTCAAAAGAACTTGTGAAGTATCATCAGCATCGCACAGGCATACCGACTTCGGCAGCGCCTATTTTCTGGGACAGTTGGATCGAAAAAGTGTATGCCAATCCGGATTTAGAGATTGCTAATGAGGTACAACTTAAACCACCTGCTCTTAAATTTATCCTCCTGTTAAAATTTTTTTGTTAATACGTTTATTAATTTATAGACATTCAATATTCTAACCGCTTCACTTACCACTTTAACAGTACGGCTGCATTTAACCTGACAAAGACAAATCTTCATTCATCACTCCTCCTCTAATGATTCATCTTATCCATGTTCTGCTGTGACGTTTAAAATTATTTATATAAAACTTATTTTATCCCAATGTTGACTGCAAGAATACGTAAAAAATATTTAGAAGAAAAATAACAATAATAAGAATAAGAAAAAGAAGAAGGAGAAGAAGAAGAAGAAGAAAAATAGAAATAAAGAAGAAGAAACTGAATAATAAGATGAAGATGGAAAATGGAAAGAAGGGGAAAATTATCAACCTTGAAATATACCCAACAGATTATTAATAGTAAACAGTGCAAGTCTACCAAAAGTTCGCCCACTGTTTTCCAATGATCAATCCCCGAGTTTTCTGATCCATTTTTTTAAAAACTCAGTCGCTCATCCAGTGGCTGTGTATTACCATCAGCTCTTTTCACTGACAGTTTTAAATTATTTATTAAAATATCTTCATTACTTGAAACTTATAATTATCTTGACTATATGTGTTACTTAAAAATAATATTTATTACAACGGCCACTTGTTAAATAGCATTGAAAAAATTTCTCAATAGTTAATAATTTATAAAATCTATCTATCTATCTTTCTAAGTATATATTATTAATCCGTGAACGTAACTTGACTTCACGCGTATGTTGTGAGAGGACGCATTATTCGTTGGTTGTAGATCTTACAACGTCTTAAACTCAACCGGTATTTTTAGTATCCACAGTATTTGGCGCGACGTTCTCCGTACGTACGTACGTCTTATTCCTCCGTCTACACATTTAATTTTATATTTTATAAATTATTCAATTCAATAATTCGTGGTTAAAAAATAATTATTTTTCAATAGTTCACGCTCGATTACTAAATTAAATAGTTGAATAATTGTTTTAATTAAAGAATATGTAACGCCTGAGATTTTATAAAATATCAATAACGTATAAAATAAAAGTAAATACTTGAAATCATTTGATCGATCGACTATAATTAAATTTAATAAAATAAATCAATCAATCATCGATACGAAATATCAATCGTAAAAATGTTTGCTTTCGCAATGCGCGATAATATGTCGACAAGTCGTCAGAACTCGTCTACCAACAGACGTAATCGTTATACACGTTCATCGACAAGTGTAACACAATTATTGAGTGATTCTTGTTCAAGTTTAATTCAACGGTTGACTACACGAGTTCGTGTACCATCTGTACATCATGATAAAGCTTCAAGACATTCACCTGTAAACCGTGACCTTGCTGTTCATCCAAATCTAAATCATCATAACAACATTACTTCTATTTCTGTTACTAATAATAAGAACATCAATAATAATAATAGCCACAATAATAATAATAATAATAATAATAATAATAATAATAATAATAATAACGGTAGTAACAACACAAGATCACGTTTAGAGGATAAATATTCATCGATCCTCGATCGCTATACCAAAAGACGCAATGATGATGAAATAAATTATAACCGTCGAGTTGTACATCATCGTGATAGTCCATTTTTACGTGATGATAAAACTTTAGAACCAGAAGTACCACGTACCATTGCTAAAAGTGCTACTACGTCTAGTGTTTTGCTCAGCGAAAAAGCTTATCCGTATGTGAGCTCACTCAAGCATGATAAGACTCCTGGTATCCGAGATAAGGAAAGAGACAGAGACAAAGAAAGGGACAGAAACAGAGACACAATGGCTGATTACCGGCATTATGGTAGACATAAATCAGGACACGCTGAATCCAGGAGCAGAAAAATTCGTCCCAGCCGCAATGGCAAAAGTGAACAAATTGATCGCTCGAGATTCAAGAGATTGTCCAAGGATGAAAGTCACTTGTTGGATAAAATTGTTTTACAAAAGCTTGTTGATACTGGTGTCAATGTTAATTCTAATGTTAATGCTGATGTTACGATTAATACGATTAATAGTAACTTAAATGTTAACGTTGATAATAATAATCATAATAGTAATAATATTAATATTAATGATAAAAATGTTCGTAAAAATAATGTTAATACTAATACTAATAATAAAATTCTTCAAGTCACTGCTGCTGTTGTTCCAACAAGTAATAGTCATGTTGACACTACAAACGTGGATTTATTATTAAAAGAGCGAGAACTAAAGAGAAGAGAAATTCAAAAACTTATTCTTAAATATTCAGCATATGACGAAGCTTACGCGCAAACTAAAATCGACAACGCTAAGAAAGCAAAACCGAGTGCCGCTGAAATAATAGCGAGTAAATACCAGAAGAATCACTCGGATTCAGGAAAAAAAAATCACTCTGACTCGGGAATAAAAAGTGTTTTAGATACTGAAGATGCTGATGCGATTGTAAGTTGTCGATGCGCGTGATCGTTCAGGATTTTTGCCATGTTTTGTTTACTGTTGCTCATGATTAATTGATTAATCAATAATTATAACAAATTTATTAAATGTGATACGGTTTATGATGATTAAAACTGTTTGATGCACGGTTTGATTTATATTACAGTAATGTGCTTTTTATTTTATATATTCTATCCAGGCCGATCACCGGTGAATCTATTTTCTAACTTGTTGACTTACGTAACAAGTTAGCCATTTTTTATTTCTTCTATTTTTTATTTTATTGTATTTTGGCAATGTGATATGAATAAACCACTTTTTTATGCGTATGTGTATGTATATTTATATATACATATAAATATAAATATAAATATTTATATTCATCTGTGATCGGTTTATATCAAACGTAAATTTTTGATTAAATTATTCTGTTTACATCGTAACGTTATAAATAATTTTATTTGTTTTTGTCGGTTTTATTTTATTTTTATAAAAAATTTTATCTAATTTAATCGAGAATTTTTTAAACAAAAATAGTTATCTTGGTTAACAATTTTAAAAAAAATTTTAACGTTCTGCGTTTTTATTATTTTATATAATTATTATTAAATAAAATTCAACGCAGTGCGTTAAATCTCACGTAAGTACGAAGTTTTTACAAAGTACTTTTTAATGTACTTGGCAAAAAGAAAAAAATTTTTTTTAATTAAAAAAAAAAATTTCTTTTGACTTGAATAAAAAAAATTTTTTTTTTTTTTTTACTTCGAAGCAGTCAATAATTTTTGTTTTACATTTAAAATTTTTTATTTTAAATTTAAATAGACTTGGAATTATAATTTTATTTAATTTATTTTGACTGATTCGATAGATTAAGGTCAAAAAATAGTTATAAGTTAATAATGAATACAATAATATTAGTAATAAATAAAATTAATAATAGTAATTAATAATAATAATAATAAAAGAGCGCTTTGTGCCGATTGGTAAATTTCGTAACCGTACCTTTCTGACTTGGCAAACTATTTTGCCCTCTCCCCTTTCTCTCTGATTGTTGGGTTACATCTTCGTCCGTTGTGTATGGAATGGAATTGGATATTGGCATGGTTCGGACGGCTGGGTTCCAATACAAACTCCCTCGGTTGAACTCATGGTAACGATCACGATGACAATGATGGTGAAATAATATTGGTCAATGGTCCATGATCCCGTGTATCAAATATTCGGGTTCGCGATAACGGTCAACGCTTCGTCAACTGGATGGCCAATCAACTTCTGCGCCTGCTTCGAACTTCATCTGGTGGACGATAAATTGGGTTACTGGAATGGAATTCATCTTCTCTCGGGACTAATGGTGTGTGGTAATAATAAACAACCACGCAATACCTTAACCAACCAACCAACCAATCAATCAATCAATCAATCAATCAACCACAACCAACCAATCAACCACCGACTACAACTGCCATTGCTACCAAAACTGGCTGGCATTGCAACGGCAATAGAGCCCACGACCGCCTTCCGTCGAGGACGATGAAGACGGCCACCTTGTTTACCAATCTGGCGACGTCCTGGCAAATAGATGTTCGTTAAATACGTGAATACACTCATTGTTGTAGATTTAAGAACAATTCATATTTTTATAGTATATATTTAAGATTTTTATAAATATCTAAATATATATTCTATTTTTCTATTTATATATATACATACATATACACATATATATGTATATATATAAAGACATACATACATACATCAACTATCTATCAGTTATGTTATCAATTGATTGGCTCGATTAATCAATTGGATTTTTTGCGAGTCACGCGAATTCAATTTTGTTATATATATATATATATTTTTTTTTTTTTTTTTTCAATTTTATTTTTCATTTAAAAATTTTTTTAGAAAAGTATTGAGCTAAATTTTTTGACGTAGAATTACTTAGCTTAATATAATATAGTTGAAAATTAAGAAAATAAATTTTAGAGATAATCGGTATCAAATAAGCTATTTAATTGCCTATATATAAATATATATATATATTTTTTTTTTTTTTAATAATCACCTTTTTCAGATGCCATCAATTGTAATTAAAATGGATCGCGTTGTTGAAATAGCGCGCAGATATTATTAAGACGTTGACAATATTTGAATTCATTTAAAGGAAATAAATTAAATTATGACGTCTAAATAATAATTTTAAATATTTTGTCTCTGTCATCTAATTTTACTGTTGTTTTTTTATTCACATGATTGATAATTATTAATTTTTAGCACTAGAGGCAATGACTAAGACAAATTATTGATCGTCCGTTAAATGAATGAAAAGACATTTCATAAAGTTCAATATAAATTTGTAATTTTTTTTTTCGTGAAGATAATTATTAAATTCTTACCGTACATGCAGCTAAATAAATAATAAAGAAAAAAAAATTGCTGCGCACGAATTTTAATAATCGACTGAACGAGTGCAAGTAAAAAATATATTTTTTTTATTTCTTTGACACTAAAAATAGCAATTATGATTTTATACTTGTTGATGAAATTTATAATTTTGATTAGTTTTAATCTCAATAAGTTTTAGAGTCAAGGAAAATGAACGATTTAATTGAAATAATTTGCACCTCGTGAAGTCTAATTTAAACGTGGTTCACTAATATTTATTTCTTACTATTACAGATAAAGTACTGGCCACCCTTGGAGAGGGTACTTTTGGAAAAGTTGTCAAGGTTAAGGATTTGCAAATGTAAGTTGATATTCGCAGGAATATAGAGATTTAATTTTTTATGAATTGATGCTTTATAGTCATACTATTTTATATTCATAGTCTAGTTGCGAAGAGATTGTGTTTGTAATTAAAGACTGGCCTTGCGCCTAAAATGATGATCCAATTTTAAGACTCAAATATTAACTAACTATTATTTAATCAATTATAAATATAAATATTTTTTTTTTATTTAGGGATCACGTAATGGCATTAAAAATTATAAAAAATGTTGAAAAATACCGCGAAGCAGCTAAACTTGAAATAAATGCTCTTGAAAAAATAGCTGCCAAAGATCCTGATGGTCATCAGTAAGTTTTTATTTTAATATAAGGTAGTTTGGTAGCCAAAGTACTCACACTTGACCTCAAATTTTTATATTCATATTGAAAATTTTTACTTTAATGTATTGAAAAAATTGGTGGTTTATCAAAAATTATAGTGTGAGTACTGAACTACCTGAAATTTATAATAATAATTTTAAGAATTGTAATAATCCATGTTTTTTTTTTTTTTTTTTTTTTTTTTTTAAAGTCTTTGCGTAAAAATGTTGGATTGGTTCAACTACCATGGACATATGTGTATCGCATTTGAAATGCTTGGGCTTAGTGTATTTGATTTCTTGGTATGTATTGTAAGAAAAAAAATTTGAAATATATCATCTTATAAGTTACGATAATTGTAAATTAATTGTCCGCTTAATATTTTTACAGAGAGACAATAATTATCAGCCGTATCCATTAGATCATGTCCGACACATGGGTTACCAGCTCTGTTATGCAGTTAAATTTCTTCATGACAATAAACTAACTCATACTGATTTAAAGCCCGAAAATATACTCTTCGTAGATTCTGAATATGAAGTTACATACAACAATAAAAAGGTAATGTGAACAATTATTGAAAAATAAAGATTAAATTTATATTTAAGAAAGGTAAAAAAAAAAAAAACACGTGACATTTTCTTTCGTCAATAAATGAATAGCGCTTAGCGGATAATAGAGCATAAATTATTTAAAAAAATAAAGTGTATTTTGTTTAAGCGGAGAGACGTACGTCGTGTGAAGAGGACAGATATAAGGTTGATAGATTTTGGCAGTGCGACCTTCGATCACGAGCATCACAGTACGATCGTCAGCACGAGACATTACCGAGCGCCTGAAGTTATTCTCGGTTAGTTCTTTTTTTAACACATAACATTATTTAAATACTACGACGACGACGACGCATTCACTGAGTCGATTTGTTTTAAGTGTTACTCTTAACTAATAAGTATGTATACATGCATGTTTAAGTGAGGTACAAGCGTAAACGTAAGACGTTATTAAACTATAAAAAGATAGTAACTATGTGTTTGTAAGTGCATGAGTGATCTTTGATGATACTCCAACAGTGATTCTATTATTAATTTACTTTTTGCAGAACTCGGATGGTCACAACCGTGCGATGTATGGTCCATTGGATGCATATTATTTGAATTATATTTGGGTATAACTCTATTTCAAACACATGACAATCGTGAACATCTCGCTATGATGGAACGTATATTGGGTACGATACCTCATCGTATGGCTAGGAAAACTAAAACTAAATACTTTTACCACGGAAAGTTGGAGTGGGATGATAAAAGTTCTGCTGGTAGATACGTCAGGGATAATTGTAAACCATTACACGTAAGAATTAATTTATTTAAATTAGTCCGATTGCTTATCTTAGTACTTACTTTTATTAATTATGTGAATTAAAAATTTTTTTTTACAGCGTTATATGTTATCAGACGAAGGAGATCACCGACAATTGTTTAATTTAATTCAACACATGTTGGATTACGAACCAACAGAGCGTATTACACTTGAAGATGCATTAACGCATCCGTTTTTCGATGCGTTGCCGGCTTCGCAGAGAATCTCGGATGCGAGAGCCGGCGGTGATGCTCAAACTACTCCTCATGAACGATCACATTCGCTTTCACGATGAAATTAATATTCGGGACACAGTGTCCCCAAGGATAATTGTTTGTTCTGTTTTTTTATCTGTTTCAACTGTATTGACACACTTTTTTTGATACCCGTGGCGTAAGGCTCACTACTATTGATAAAATGTATTAGCGTGTCTACAGTTATTGCTAGTAAAATGTTTTCTAAACTGATACTAAAAGTTCTATTGAGAAAGATAATTTAGATATTTAATAACAAAAGGTGAAAGTGAGGATTAATTAAATTTATGAGATTAAGGAAATATTTTATAATGCTTTTTTTTTTTTTTTTTTCTGTACATTATCCCTTCTTTATTTTATTATGATATTTACAAAATAATGCTTTGAGTAAAATTTAATAATTAATAATAAAATAATTTTATTAATAAGGGATTTAACTTTTCATGCAGGAATAAGTAATATGATTAATTAATTATTTTTGTTTGTTGTAAATTGTTGAATAAAAAGAGACAAGTATGGACGAATGTGAATCTTAAACTCGTTTATTAAAATAGTTTAAAATTTATTAATATTAAAATAATAATTATAATTATTAATTACTTAAGAATAAAATGTCTGCACAAATAGATGTCTGGGAGAAACAATAATTCTTTTAAATTTCTCAATTATTATACATTCATCGTTTATTTATAATCAAAAATAAATTTGTTATTATCAACTTATAAGTGTTTAATTAAAATTAAATATGATAAATAACAGATAACAGACAACTGATTGTTACTGATAAAGATTGTATTTTAACACTTGTCTGTTTGTAAATACTTGAAATTGATAAAATTATCAATTTGTAGTGATATGGATTAAATAAAAAAATTAACTGACATCGAGTGTAATTGTATTAAAATAAAAATTTTCTTTAAAGAATCTTAATGCATTTTTAAAAAAATTTACTATTTAATAATTAAAAAATTTTATTGATTCTTCTAACTTGATAAACCTTTATTTTCCTCTGTACATAAAATTATAAATTAATATCATGTGATAGCTAATTAAAAGTAATAAATATTAATAATAATAATAATAATAATAATAATTCATTACAAATATACTTTTCAAAATTAAACTCAGTCAGATCGATATTAATATATTATTAATTTTTGTTCATTAATTTAAAATTATTTTGTGAATTACTTTCATTGTTTCTATTTCTAAATATTTAACAACTTCATTATTTATCATTTTAAATCAATAATAAATTTTTAAAGTTTAGGCCATGAATACGTAACAGGTAGTGCAGTTTTGTAATCAGTATCATACAATTGAGCGTTAATAAACTCGTTATAATTTTCCGGTTGAGGATGTACGGTTGCCAAAGCTGAAATAATTATTTCAATTAAATTAAATTCTGAGCATTAAACTAAAAAAATTAATAAAAAAAAAAAAATCCTTACATTCATTGTACGCGTAATCCATAATTTTCACAGCAATCTTAAGCGAGCAATCCCGAATGTGATTAAGTGGAGGGTACAAATTTCCAGAATCTAAATCCTCTACTGTGACAATATCCGCAAGAGCGTTAGCGGCAACGAGGAATGTTTCTTCAGGGATTGTTTTCATACCAGCGCAAATAGCACCAAGAGCAATACCTGGGAAGATATAGCTGTTGTTTCCTTGTCCTGGATGGTAAGTTTTTCCATTTAAAGTCACTGGATCAAAGGGAGATCCACTTGCGAATATACAACGTCCCTATAATAAAATAAATTCAATAAATATCTTGATAATTTCCCATCAATCAATCAATCAATCAATCAATCAATCAAGTAATTAATAAAAACTTACATTTGTTGCAGTGTAAGCTTCTTCAGCAGTGCACTCAGCTTTGCTAGTAGGGTTACTCAAAGCAAAGATAACTGGTCTCTCGTTGAATTCTCCCATATCATGAAGAATCTCTTTAGTAAAGGCACCACCAATTGCAGCGGCTCCGATCAATACCGTGGGCTTCACTGTCTTCACTACTTCAACTAATGTATCAATTGGAGCATGATCACGGGCGAACTTAGCCTTGTGTTCGGTAATTCCACCAGAAGGACGATTTTTAACAATCAATCCTTTAGAATCAACCATCCAGATCTTGCTGATTGCCTCTTCTTCGCTTATTCCTTCTTTCATCATTGCCATGACGCATAACCCGGCGATTCCTAGTGCGGCCTGTAAAGTATTTTATTTTATTTTATTTTATTCAACGTTGATTAGAATTTTTGACTTAAAAATTTTATTTTATAAAAAAAGTATCATAATTTTTTCTTAAGACCAATAAGAAAGCCAAAATTTCAAAATTAAAGTTTCTATAATTAGCACCAATTTGAATTTTGAAAAAGCGGCTTTCTTTTGTTGATTAAAAAAAAAAAAATTATAAGAGACACTTTTCTTTTTTTTTTAAATAAAATTTTTAACAACTTTTTCATAATAACTTTTTTTGTAAGATTAAAATTTTCGGAAAAAATCTTGGGCTTGATTTTATTTAAAATATAAAAAAATAATCAATAAAATTACCTCTCCAGCACCCTGAAAGACAATAGAATTGTCAGCCAATTTTGTTTTAGTAATTCTCAGAGAAGCTAATAAACCGGCAACAGCAACAGAAGCAGTACCTTGGATGTCATCATTGAAAGTACAGTAATGATCGCGGTATTTGATCAGCAATCTGAATGCATTCCTGTTTCCAAAATCTTCAAACTGGATCAGAGTATTCTGGCCGTAGCGCTTGACAATAGCTTTCATGAACTCGTCGATAAAATCATCGTACTCTTGACCAGTGACTCGCTGATGCCGATGTCCGATGTAGAGAGGATCATCCAGAAGAGACTGAGTATTGGTACCAACGTCCAGAGTGATTGGAAGACACTGGTGAGGTTTAATGCCTGCCAGCGCGGTGTACAGGGAGAGTTTTCCAATAGGAATGCCCATCCCGTTAGCACCCAGATCACCGAGACCCAAAATCCTCTCACCGTCGGTAACTACCACGGCTCTGACATCGTGTTCAGGCCAGTTCTTCACCACGTCGTACACGTGCCCCTTGTCGTGAATGCTGATGAAGAGACCCCGGGGACGCCGATAGATTAGACCGAATTTCTGGCACGCGAGCCCGACAGTTGGTGTGTAGACCAGAGGCATCATCTTCTCGACGTTCTCGCCGAGCAAACGGTAGAACAGACGCTCATTCCTATCCTGTTATTAATATTTTTAACGTAATAATTTTGTTTGTTTATCTTAGGATTAAATGTCACGAAAGTGACATTGTGGTGTATATAAACAAGTACGAACGAGTAAGCTGGTTAAGTAAATGTATTTAGACAGATCGTCTGTGTAACGATCTAAATTCAACCGACACAGTTCCAGTTGCTCTTCTTGGGTTTTTACTGCTGCTGGAAGTAGACCGTGGATCCCCAGGATTTGTCTTTCTTCAATACTGAACGCCATGCCCTGAAATTTATTAGGTATTTTTAATTTATATAAAATTAACAATCAAAAATTATAGCTTTACATTTAATTAAAATCTACACCAGCGTTCTTAATTACACTTTCATAATTAGTAATTAGAAATTTACTTCAAGTTTAGTTCAACAATTTTTTGCAAGTTCATTGTTGATATTTCTTCTGCAATTATTAATTAGTGTTTTTATTGTAAGATTATTAATTTTTATTAATTCTACGCCTACTTCCGACCTAGTTTTTTTTTTTATTAACCAGAATATTGCTCAAAAATTCATAAAAACTTTCTAAATTGAGGTTTAGCTAATTTGTATTATTACAAGTATGGTTTTGTGATGAAAAAATGGTAAAGCTTACATCAGCTGATGTATCTTTTGATATTTTAGATAGGAAGTGGTAACCTAATTGTAGAAATATTGTAGTTCATAAAATATACAAATTTTAATAATTTTTTTGCATTGAAGAAATTAATAATTCCATAAAAAAAAATTATATAAAATAAGTATTAATTTTATAAATGCATGAAGAAATTTTCCGCTTATCAAAAAATCATTAATATTTATTATTAAAGAAACAATTGATTGCATTGATATTTCTTGACCTTGATGTATAACCAGTAAAAAACTGATAAAGACATAAATAACCTTGGTAAAATGTAATAACGACAAACAATTAATTTTTTTCAGCATAATCTGAAATCTTAAATCTAAAATTACAAAGACAATGCAAGGATACACTTTTTATTTTTGATTGATGTCAGGCCTCAGGCCATTTTGAAAGGATCCTTGTTTTCTAGAGCAAGGTTTTTTAAATAATTACTATCTATTGTTGATTTAAGTTGAGTAAATTATTTTTTGATTCAATTTTAATCTAGGTACTTTTCATTTTAGAGGTATGAGTTATTATTCTTGTGACGCAACGTAGCGATATCGCGTAAGATTAGTACGCCAGTTGATGCGGAAGTGTTTAACGGTTAATACCCAAATAAAACTGGAACTATATACACATGACCGTGTTAACCACGAATGACCTTGGAAAAGAATGCGATAAAAAAAAAAAAAAAAAAAAAAAAAAAAAAATTAACACTTCTATCATAGGACCGCGATAAACTAGTGTCTAATTATAAGTTACTTTTGTGATTTTATTTAATCCGTTTTGTATTATTTTTTTTGTTGTCCAATTTTCATTTTATGGCAATTACAAAATCTGACCTACTTTTTAAATTAATAAACTATTGTAATTTAAAATTTCGTCGGTAATTTATTCAATGATAAATATATTTTATACTTTAAATCTATTTAGAAAGTATTCAAATATTATCTCTAAATTGAATAATCAATTGTAATCAAAAGATTATTGATAATTCTAAACAACTTTTATAATTATTATTATTATTAAAATTATTATTTTATAATTTATTTCAATTATTAAAAACTCCTTTTGTTACTTTCTGATAGGCCAAATAAAATACTTTCACAGAGCTTAGCAATTCAATCGATCGACCCTCTTTGTTCCGATGTTGACGACCCCATTTTAATACACATAAATTGAATCATATATTTACATTGGATCAATCATTATAAAAATTACTCATCCATTTTAATAAATAAAATGAAAAAAATAAAACAATAACCTGGTACTTGCTACTGTAACTGTAACGAGAAAAACTTTCATTTAAATTTCATTTTCACGGACATTAAAAGTAACGAGTTCCGAGAAAGTACAATTACAAACCCATCAAGGTCGTTATTACACTCGATACTATCATTTAAAATAACTCCTCATAATCTATTGAGTTTTAAGATATATATATATATAACGATAAATAATATCATAAGCAGTTTGACTAATTGAACAACAATTATCCTGTGGGTAGATAATATAAAAAATACTTAGTAAATATTTTAATTACAAGCAATAATGAACTAAAATTACCCGTCCGTCAATTGACAAAAGTGCTTCAGGTATACTTATCCATAATTTTTCTTTAGAAACAAACGTCCACCAATCTTTGTCCATTTTTTAGTATTTAAAAAAAATTTTAAAGAAACGAAAAAACTCTCACAATTTATCTATAAAATATTTAATTAAAGAAAATTCTAGAAACTGCAGTACTGTCTATTCAGGACAGGTCAGGTACTAAAGTAAGTCTAGTCCTTCGTGGACTACGCCAAGAAAAATTAATGGCCAACGGTTCAACCCCATGCCAGGTTGGAGTACACGAAGGCTTCTAAATGTCCGTAGATACCGTTGCTGTGTGATGTTTCTTTGTACCTGTAAACCTGCTAAGGCTCTCCAGGTCGATCGATACTTAAATAAAAATATCTATACGTTATTTTAAATAAAATATTTTAAAATATAATATTTCATCTGGCCCATCTTACTTACAATTGATAATCATAATAAAATTTAGAATTTCTTAATTTAAACATTTAGTCAAGTGAACTTTGTTCGTCGGGGGTTAATCAACAGACCTTTATTGTTAATTTAATTGTTCTTTGTCTGTAGTAATGAAAAACAATTTCAAAAACTCATACAGGAATTTTCCGCGTTTTTCTACAATTAATTTTTCAGTAAAATCAATTTTTTTTTAATTGTTTATATGTATGATTTCATTTTTATGTGTCTATATGATGCAACGTATATAAATTTACTTCAAGGTCGCATTTGAAATTACTTATACATTACTTTTATTTTTATATTATTTAAATAATATTATGATATTAATGTAATAATTTTAAATAAATAAAATTTTCCACGTGTTAACCGCTCGGTTAATCGATACACCAATACATATGTATGCATTTTTTTTACTAACGTTAATGTCATGATGAGTCAGTCAAAATTGTAGAACTAAATTTGATAAATTAATATTACGTATAACTTGTCGCACCTCTTAAAAAAATAAATTAATAAATTATCAGTGAATAAATAATTTTTAAAAATAATAAATAATTATTGAAATTATCAAGACTTACCTTATTTAATTGAGGATTACGAAGGTGATCAAGCCCACGTATAAGATTCGCCGAAATTTCATCACCTGGTCCACGTTGTCCTAACTGATCCCGCTCCATGGTTGGTAAATTATTCGTAGGCAAGTGTAAATTTCTAGTTTTACGAAACTCCTGAGTATTTTCGCGTACTCTATAAATAATTGATAACTTAATAATTAATATTGATAAATATAATTTTAGGAGTAAAAAAAAGTTATTAAGTAACTGAGTGAGAGTAAAAGTGACGTGAGTGAAGTACTCGGAGCAAGTTTCCGGGTTCTATTGAGTAGAGCTCGTCAAATGAAAATGTACATAGTACGACCCCGACAGTCAACAGATATTCAGCGTTCTACGTCGACGTGGTGGGTTTTATACGTACGTGACGTTTTTGAAGGGCGTGTGGTGGGGAAAAGAGCTAAAGCTATTAAAGCTAAAGGATCGTTCGGTTTTACTCCTCTTCATAACACAAGTACTATACGTAAGTATTGTACCTACACATCTATAACATAGATATAGATGTGCAATAGTACAAATACGGTAAAGCGCATGCGTCTTAATTTAAACATTGTTTTATTTATTTATTTATCAGTTGGAAGAGATAAAAAAATCAATTACCTGTTTAGTTGCCGACATTTTAAACAGTTAAGTATCGGTAATGAACTTTTAATAAAATTTTTAAACATCTTCTAGTTTCAGATGATTCAATTGAAGGAAGTTAATGAAATAATTATAACAGACAAAGTTCAATTCAAGTGACCTTACGGTAATTATCTATAAAGTTTTGTAATTTTGTTTAATAATATAGTTTTTTTACTTTTTAGGTCTTTACAGATAGTTTTTTACATTCAAAACAACAAAATTGTAAAGCGCGTAACTAGTCAGCTGATTGTCTGTGTTTACGTGCACTTCACACGAATTTGAATCAAGATACTTATCAGGTTTGTTGATATTTTTTTTATTTCATAAACTGCCAGATCATTATTTATGTTTGCCTTGCATTTTTTATTCAGGAAAAAATATGGATTTTTTTTTATTGTTTATGATAATTTTATAATGAAGTTTAGTTGTGATAATTTATAGTTTTTATTAATAATTATTGGCTGTTATTAATTATAGAAAATGAATATGAGCGCCGATGAATTTTCAATTCATTTTTTAATAAAGTATATTAAATTTTAATAATTGTAAAAATTTTTAAAATTGATTCTTTAATTTTATAATTTTTCATACATTAACTTTAAGAGTTTAAAAATAAAAATTTACAACAATATGTAATCTATTTATTTTACAATTTTAAATTATTACTAAAGTAATATTATAATTTTTTTCGCTACTTTTATCAGCAATTTACGCAATAATTAAAAACAAAATTACTATACAAAGTTTTCCACTCCAAAATGTAATTAATTGAAAAAAAAAAAAACTTACGGAGAAAATTTTCCTGGTGGTATTGTAGACAAATCTTTAGATAATTTTGATTGTCTAGTACCCATGGTTACTAATTAGACTACCAAAAAAAATCTGACTTTAAAACTTGAATTGTAGTTTTATTTATTAAAAACTTGACAATGTTTTGTAAATATTAAAAGAAACACAAAGTATTTTATTTGAAGTGCAAATGATTCAATAGTCGGTGACTAATTGAAAGAACTAGTAATTTAACATTTATATTTAAACAACTCAGCGGCTGAGTAGAAACAAAGAGATTCGCACTACTCGCGTCCGATATATCAAATGATCTTGATTATCACGAATGGTGGATGGTGGCAGCAGCTATAGTGCACCAAGGATCTTTCTCTTTTATTTCTAAACACTCACACATTTATCGTTTACAAACTCACACTACTGAGTGTGTAACAATACAGTTGTTAATTGCGTGTATTAGTAGCTCATAATTTACTATTACAATTTCTATATACCACTTACTTTTCCCACTCTGTTTATAACATTAATGAACGTCAATATAAAATATAAAAAAATATTTATATACACATGTTGAAAAATGTAATATCAAACACAACAATGTAAAATACTCTCACTTTGAGATTTATTACTTTTTTTTTTATATATTAATAATATAAATGTGGGCTTGTTTTGTTTCTCTGGTTACGCTCTTTTTAATTTATCTCTAATTTATTTTAATTTCATTAATCATTACAATCTACATTTTATAATAATTGACATTTATTGCTAATTTTATTTTTTGGAAATTAGTTGTTATCCTTCTTTTTATAGTTCATTAAAAAAAAAAAAAAAAAAAATAGGATAAATTTATATAATTATTTCTAATGTTTAATCTAAAAAATAAATACTTTACAAATTTGAGTAATTAAAAAATTAAATTCATTAAAAAAAGTTCTTTGAAGTTCATTCTTATCTTTGAATTAAAAATATAAATAAAATAATAATGGTAATGAAGAAATTACACTGAAAGGTTCATCTTTTATTATTAATTTTTCAATGCAATTTTTTTATATTAATTATGTGTATTAAATCGATAATTTGCCACTGAAATTAGCAGATATCTAAAAATTTCATTCATTGACAAAATTATACAAAAAAAAATATTTTATAAGTTCTAATTTAATTAATGAATAAAAAATTAAAAAATTGAAATATATCATTAATTAATTGACTAACTTTTTAAGCAAATTCTTCCTTAATACACAAATTTAATATCCATTGCTAACTTTACTGTCTTATAAAAAAATGTACATAAAAATATATCTCTAAAACAATTCATTTTTTTGTCAAAGGACGCTATCGGTGAAATTGTGTAATATATATGCTATTTTCTATAAAATGTAATCAGAATAAAACATTATTATTTATCAAATAAAAAATTTAAGGATAAAAAAATTTCTTCATGAATCTTTCAACTCTTTACAATACCTATTTTAATTTTTCTATTTAAAAACAAAAACTTGCAAATCCTACATCTTATAAATTTTCATGTGAATAACATTTTACATTTTTTTTCATAACTAATTAATAACTACTTATACAAAAAAAAAAAAAAAAAAAAAAAAAAAAAATGACCATCTTTACAAAGAAATCCCTTACTTTAAAACCTTCTAATAAAAAAACTCACCTAAAATTTTTCTTCACAAACCTGATAAGTTTATCAGCAGACATCTCTAATTTTCAATACCTTCACTTGTTTTCTTTCTAACCCCCTCTTAAAATCCCAGCCGAATAAACAAATTATTAAATAATCCGGTTGTATATTAGTAAACATCTAAACAGAAGTCGACAATGCCGGCCGAGTTTAAATATTTTTAATAAACAAAAAAGCCCTCTAAATTTTCTAAAAATTTTCCTTGCCCACCCCTTGGCAGCTCAGTGAACCAAAACAACTCTCCAAAACTCCGGAAAAAAACCATACTTGCCAATTAAAATCCTCGCGTTAATTAAACGCAGCGTAGTTCCGCGGAAAAGTGCACCAGATCCGTGACTTGAAGACCTCGGTGTAGAAACAATTTCCGGAAAATAAAAAAAAAAACTATTGAACCAGCAGCCCTTGAATCTTCGCTTGACTTTCCACTGCGTACTTTTTAAAATTTATATTTCCCATTTTAAATAACTTGAATCTTAGCTTTGATTGCACTAGCCGCACAATTTAACTCCTTCAAGCTTACGTCAATTAAACGTATTAGCTGATAAATTTTACGGGATTTTTTTGGTGCAATAGTGATATAAAATATTCTTATTATTGAAGAAATAATAATTGATGGAAATTTTTCGTGACAAGTCAGTGTAATTAGTAAAAATATATGCGAATCGGTACCACAAGAATGGACTATCGGCGGTTTGATAGCGCACAAGACAGTCGCGATCTTTCTCCATGGTCCGCGCTTCGCAACGACTCTAGCAACTCTGTGCTATTGCTTAACAACAACAGTTATAAGTTGTAATAATTTGCGAGAAATTAATTGCAAAAAAAATAATTAATTAATTAATTAATCAATCAGATTAAAAAACAATCTAAAGAAGAAATAAAAGTCGTGAAGATGACTGACAGCTTGGTAACGATGTCGTTGGGTAAAAAACCAGTGACTAAGGCAAAAAAAGCGCGGTCAAAACCAACACACCCGCGAACTGCGGACATGGTGAACGCCGCGATAAAATCTTTGAAGGATAGAAGCGGATCTTCGCTGCAAGCTATCAAGAAGTACATCAACACAACTTACAAAGTCGACGCTGAAAAACAGGCGCCATTTATTAAGAAGTATATTAAGGCTGCGGTCGAAAGCGGAGGGCTGGTCCAAACCAAGGGAAAAGGCGCCGCTGGATCTTTCAAACTCTCCGTTCATGGTGAAGCTACCAAACGAGGAGGCAAACCTGCCAGCAAAACCACCAGCAGACCGAAAACTCCGGCTAAAACTGTCAGAAAGGTAAGGACTCCTGTGAAGAAAGCTGTCAAAAGTCCCAGGGCTGTCAAAAAGGTTGAAGTTGTGAAAAAAACCGCGAAACCTATCGCTGCGAAGAAGAAGACGGTCAAGGGTCCAGCTGCCAAGCTTTCCAAGGTCAAGGTCAACTCCCCGGCCAAAACTGTCAACAAGGTAAAGAAGAGCCCGGTTAAAGCGAAAGCTGCGAAGAAGGTGAAGAAAGTTGTGAAGAAAAAGTGAATTTTTTTTTTTTTTTTTTTGAGTGACTTTGGAGTCTTGATGGATCTCACTGATTTTTTTTGTTCTTTAAATTTATGATCTGAGAGATATGTTCTTTGGTTGTTTAAATTTTTTTGAGATATATTTAAATGTTTGTTATTATGTATAGATTTATGTATTGATATTATTATTTATTGTTAGCATTTAAGTTATTAATCATGTGTACATACTGTTCATTTAATCATTTGAATTATCTTTTTTGTATTTAATAAAAATAACATATTTTAGTTTAGATATTTTTTTTTATGATTTTCCTGTTAAATGTTTTTATAGTTTTTTATAAAATATTCTTTGTTGTAAAAATCTTTAATTCAATCATTTTTTATATTTTAATTAATTATTAGGTAATTATATTTGATAAAATTGTTAATTCTAATTGCCTAAGGAAGAAGAAATAGTTATCTTATTATTGCTCAATAAATAATTATCAAATGTTAAAAATGATTGAATATGATATTACTTCTTGTCATTTATTGTTATTGTTAGATATTTTGAAAAAGTAAGTATTTATTTTTAATAAACAAAGAACTTTTATAGTAATTATTTAAAAAATTCTAGGAAAAATTGATATTTAATATTTCTACTAATCTAAATTATTCATACATTAATTAAAAATAAAAAAATCAATTGAAGTACTCATTTATTGATCGTGTCCCAGTTTCTGATTTTGAAGATTTATTTTGAACTTCTAAAAACTTCTCTTTCATATCAAATGTTTTTATTTTTGATTAATGTTTAATATAAATAAGCGAAAAATTGTACAATCTAATAAAAAATCAAAAATTTGGTAAATGTCACGAAAATATATTTTGGTTAATAAAATAATTGTGAAAAATTAAAATAGTTTTAGTATTTTAAATTATTTACATGACATTTCACGCCTTTGACGTATTATTTTAAAATACTAATTATCAATAAATAATTTTAAATAACACAAATTACTTATGAAATGAATCTGTAGAAGAAAATATTTAGATTTTAACAAAAGATTTCCAATAATTGCTTCTGACAATAATACTTATAAAATATTTAATAAATGTAATGAGTTATTCCTTGAAATAAAATAATATCTAGAATATAATTTATTACTTCTAAAAGATCAGAACTGTCATTAAAATTTTTTTTATTTCAATTTTAAAAATTAAAAAAAAGTAAATGTTGTAAATTCAAAAATTTCCCGCCAGATGTCAGGTAATGTGGGCGCCATATTGAATCTTTAAAAATGGCGTCTGGATGATCCCTCGTGACTCGCGCGACCATTATCGATTATATTTTACCGTTCATACGTACATGACAACTGTGTAGTGTATTCCTGGCAGTGGCGTGAATCGACATCGCCCAAAAGCCAGAATCTATAATTTATATCTACTTATATCTGGGCATTTAGTCACCAAACAGTATACAGTATACCTTATCCGATATATATTTACAATATCTCTGTACGTTTCGCTCAGTTTGTTCAGTTTAATTCTTATCTGTTAGTTTTATTAAACTCAAATATTTATTCAGCGTTTTATGATTGTAGATTTACGTGGATTAAGCTAAGAAGATGGGTTCGCTTTTCCGGAGTGAGGAAATGACCTTGTGTCAGCTCTTTTTGCAAAGTGAAGCTGCTTATGCCTGTGTTTCTGAATTGGGAGAACTTGGACTTGTCCAATTTCGCGATGTAAGTATATTTTTTATAATTATTTACATTTTTATTCTTATCACGAAACATTGCTATCATTCTTCTTCTTCTTTTTATTATTATTATTATTATTATTATTATTATTATGGATAGTCCATATAGTTATTTCGACGAGCAAGTATTTTACTTACTCAAGTAATTAGTACCGAGTCATATGACTAGACAGAGAACCTTGAACAATTTACACGCCCAAATAAAAACTTTTCTTTTATTTTTTAAAAATTTATATCTAAAATTAAATTTATTTATTAAATTTAAATAATTTTTAAAAAATAATCCAAGCATTAATATTTAAAAATTGAAATAAATATATGACTTAATAAATTTTTTTTGAAAGATAAAAATAATATTTAACGTAAATTTATCAATGCATTTACTTGTTAGTAAATAACGATAAAATATTTGATAACTTATTGCAGTTAAATCCTGACGTAAATGCATTCCAACGTAAATTCGTCAATGAAGTCCGTCGGTGCGATGAAATGGAGCGTAAATTGCGGTACCTGGAGAAAGAAATTAAAAAAGATGGAATCCCGATGTTGGACACTGGTGAGAATCCGGAGGCTCCACAACCTCGTGAGATGATCGACTTAGAGGCGACCTTCGAGAAACTCGAAAATGAACTCCGGGAAGTTAATCAGAATGCAGAAGCGCTTAAGAGAAATTTTTTAGAGCTCACTGAGCTCAAGCACATTCTACGCAAGACCCAGGTCTTTTTCGATGAGGTAACAATAATCTAATAATTTTATATTACAGACATTTTGATATGATATTAATAGTACTACAACTAATCAAGGCTAATTATAACCATTACTATTTTGAAAAATCCATGGCTAATTTTTTTTAACAAGTCGATAGACATGATACATATAATAGCAAGATTGATTTTCAATACTTATACCGATTGAGTATGAGTGGCTAATTGTTTTATGATGAATGAGCATGAATCTAAGCTCGCTGCAAATCAAGCATTTGGCTCAATGTTTGTTTTATTATGAAAGTTTATTTCTGCTAAGCGCAATTCACGCAAGATGAATTTTATTTTTTAATTAATAAACATGTCAAAAATCTAGCACCGCACCTACTAAGTACTTTTAATCTTTACATGGTAATTAATAGACACATTTAATTAAGTGTCTCAGACACAATGTTTAATGTTATGATTATTAATACATTAATTAATTAATTATTTCTTTAATAATAATTGAGTGATTTTAGGATTAATGTTAGTGTTGCCAACTAACAATGTTGTTGCAGTGTTTTAATAATTAATACGAATTATTTTTATTTTATAACCGTTTATGGTGATACTAAAAAAATATCAATTTTTACGTTAGAAAATTTATAAACAATTCATTCCATAGTTTTTAATTAATTTGAGTTATAAAATTTTTCATCGATTATTTTGTTGAGGTTATTTAAAATAAAAGTAATTTGTATTAATAAAATAAAAATTAAAAATGCTGAATATGGAGATGTCATGTCACAGATGGCAGACCCAAGCCGCGAAGAAGAACAAGTAACTCTTTTGGGTGAGGAGGGCCTCCGCGCTGGCGGCCAGGCTCTTAAACTCGGGTAATTAATTGTGGTGCTCATTTCAAAGTCTTACAATCTTTATTTAATTTATCAACATCATTTGATAAATTAAAATCAAAGATCATTAAACTATTTAAAATTTACATGACCGAATATCACATGCATGTTATCATATAAAAAATTCAAAACTCACTTATGCACTGCACAGTGTGATCTCGGTCTAGAGTCCTATCCTAAAATCTATTTTCAAAAAATTTAATTATTATTTGGAAAATCAGGCAGTCGATCAATTTATTTTTCATTTTTTTTTTTTTTTTTTTTTTTTTTTTTTTTTTTTTTTTTTTTTTTTTAAATTGACTGAATTGAAAATAAATTCACAGTTAAATAACATATTCACAAAATTTAAACAATAGATAATAATACATATGGTGCACCACGAGGCTTGTGATTTATTTAATATTGAGCACAATAAGTCAGTGTATTGTATAATTGCAGCACCTGTACACTGCTGAAGACACCGTAGGAAGTCACTATAGGAATCCCCTCAGGCAAGCTGTTATCAACCGTTATTTTTTTTTTTTAATATGTTTGCCCATATTTCTTTCGCAAGATTTTTTTATTTATTTTATTTCATGTTTTCATCTACAAGTACACAAGTCTGTCTTTCTTGAGCAATTAAATTTTTTTTAATTAAAATTTTTCACATAGCAATTAAATTTAATTTAAAGAAATTGAAATTCTTATAATGAAATAATCCGAATTGTGTACTTAGAGATTGTCTGAGTGTCGTGGCTAAATTTTTTTTTTAAACTAAAATTAACAATCTAATAGTTAGCTTTTAGTTACAAATTTTTTTTACACAAACTATAACAGTTGATACAGTTTGACATGTGTAATTAAAACCAATAATAAAATATTAATAATGATAGTTAAAAATTTCAAGCTGTATCGAATAAAATCAGCAATTAAATGGCAGCCATAGAATAAAACAAAATCACTAGCTCAATAGCTTCGATTCACTTTTAAAATAATAGATAGTTTATTTATAAAGCCATGTGAATAACAATTTAAAATTAAATTATATAAAGCAAGGAAGTATTATTAATAATTAAAATAATAGATGATGATGGTGGCCATGGGTATGTATATTCACATATATTTATTCCAATTAACATTTCTTAGCACTTGTCTCTTCATTTTCAATTTATTTATCATATATTTTAAATTATATATTATTAACTATTAAAATATATGATAAAAAAAGCCTCGTTTTGCCATAGCACCATGTCTTATGTCTTGTCTTGATGCTTTTTTTTTTTTTTTAATTTTATTTTTGTGTACCTGCATAGCCTCAGATTTTTGTCATTGTTTATTTGTGTGACCTAGTAGTTAATAATAGGAAAAAAAAAAAAAAAAAAAAAAAAAAAAAAAAATCAAAATTTACTAACTATTACATCGGGCCCGTTTAAAAATAAAATGCCAATGGATTTTTAAAAAGCACAAACATAATTTTTTATAAAATTATTTTCAGAATTTTTTTAAAAATATTTATTGCTTAAACGGCAATTTATATTTACATTGTTATTTATATTGGTAATAAATTTAATCTTTAATTATTTGATAAGAAATAACTAAGTATAAAAATAATTAAAGATTAAAATTAGCATAAATTTATAATTTGTTAATTAATTGTTAATAAAATAAAAAATTGAGTTGTGGTCCGGTGTAAATAAATACAGTGTGTTAATGTGGTTGTGTCTTGTCTGTTGTGTCGTCAGCAAGAGCACGCAGGCTTGAACCCCACCGAGTCCATGACACGCGCGTTGATTAGTGATGATAATATCGCCCGCCAGTCCGCCCTTGGTCCTGTCCAGTTGGGGTACGTACCTTCTCTCATCCTTCTGTTCAAATAAATAACAAACAAACCACCTGACTTAACATTTACCACTTGCCACTTGTTACTTGTATTGCCCTACTGTCTAAGTCTAAAATCTTAAATCTTAAATCTTAAATCTTAAATTGACTATCTTGAATCTTCTTCTCTGGTCCTTACCCAGAATTAATCAGCAATGACAAAAAATTACATTAATTGTTAATTATTTCAGAAAACTTCAGTCAACCTGGTAAAGTTATTTCTATTTCTGATAATTTATTATCGTTATAATTATTAACTATTAATCTCTCATCTATCCTGGTAATATTATTACTTTTAAATATAAATGTTTAGTGATTGCTTTACTTAAACGTGTGTCCCTATTCCTTGATTATATTCAGTAGATTGTTTAAATTATATTAAATGTGGTAAATTGTTTTTATTGATACCGTAGATTACTATTACTATTAAATATAATTTTAAAAGATATAAATCTAATGGAGTTGGAATGTATTCGTAGATTTTTATTGTAAAAGCACGGATTATTGAATATCTGTATTGCTTTCACCTCTGTCTAATGCCCAAAAAAATATTTATTTACATTAACATTTTTAGTCAAACAATTATTTTTAGGAGTATAAGAGACTGAAAATATTTATTATTAATATTATTTTTAATCTGGATTTCAGGGATTGGATCTGTACTAATGAACTTTGAAAAATTGAGCTTGGAATTATTAATTTATATTAATATAATTTTAACTAAAAAATTTGAACACTTGTTATCGATATTAATTAAATGAAAGTATAAATGATAATATAATCTAAAAGATTTACAATCATAATAATTATTATAGTAAAATATATGTAGGCACTTTAATTTCCTGACAGAAAAAGTGTAGATTCAAGTAAATAATTCTGTATTTACTTAATGGAAAATTTATTGATTCGTTAAGTAGATATTTGTTTAAGATAAGTAATTTTTATTTGATTTACAATTTATTCTCTAACTAATCAATTCTACAAAATGATATTAATTTTTCAAAGTTCATGTGGTCGATTACCAAAAAAAAAATCAATAAATCTTCTACTTCGAGATATTAAATATTTTTAGTCTCAAAATTTCTCTTAGCAGTACTCTAAAATCTTTTACAGCATCGATATAAACTTACATCAAAACATTTTTACACATCAGACATCACATTACTCTTTTTTTTACTCATAAAAATCAACAGTTTGTTTATCTGCATCCTCGCGTTTATTTGTATCGTTAAAAAAAAATCTAAACTGTAAAAGTAGATTTTAGTTGTTTGAGTAATTATTTTTAAGTGTGGGTTTTACTTATTATTTATTTATATTTATTTGTTTGTCAGTATTTATGTATTATTGCTATATTTTTTATTTAAAGCATTTTTTATTTTATTTAATATTTAATATCAATTTAAATTATTATTACTTTTATTTGTAATTATTTGTTAATTACAAGGTATGTAAAACAAATTAATTTTCTCCATGGCTACGTAAAAAGATCATCATTAATTTTATTAAAATATTCACTTCCAATGGCTTCATTTTTATTATATATATTTTATTCATTCATATTTTTATAAATATATATAAATCATAAATTTTAATTAATAAAATTAATCGATACAGATTGAAAATAGACTAGGGCACTGATGGAGTGTAAGAGCATATAGAAGAACTTTTTATTTTTCCAATGCAATGACGACGTGCCGATTTTTCATCGTTAACAATTTGAAAAAAAAAAAAAAAAAAACTCCTTACTAACAAATCCCAGTCCTTAGAAATTATATTATTTATAGTTAATTAAATTATTCATAAATTAATATTTATTTTTTATTTTAAAAATTAGTTTTGTCGCTGGTGTTATTCTGAGAGAAAGAATACCGGCGTTTGAGCGAATGTTATGGCGAGCATGCAGAGGAAATGTATTTTTACGTCAAGCTGAAATTGAATCTCCTTTGGAGGATCCATCAACAGTGAGTAACTTCTTAATGTAATTTATAATTAAAATTAGTATATGAATAATGATTATTATTATTATTATTATTATTATTATTATTATTATTATTTTTTTTTTTTTTTTTTTTTTTTTTTTAGAGTGACCAAGTCTACAAATCAGTTTTCATCATTTTCTTCCAAGGAGATCAATTGAAAACTCGTGTAAAGAAAATCTGTGAAGGATTTCGCGCAACTCTTTACCCATGCCCTGAAGCTCCTGCTGACAGACGTGAAATGGCAATGGGTGTCATGACACGTATAGAAGATTTAAATACTGTAAGATTTTTTGTTGATAATTTCATTTAATTAGTTAAAAAAAAAATAATTTTACATAATTTTAACAATTATTATCAGTGATTCAATCAATTAGTATTCAATTGTTAAATTATAAAGAATTTTATCAGTTAATATTTTCATAATTACTTATTTATAGTTTTTGAATTAAGATTTATATTCTAAATTAATCACTTAATTTTAAAATGATTAATTTAAATACCATTCATCAGGTACTTGGCCAAACTCAAGATCACCGTCACCGAGTGCTTGTAGCAGCAGCAAAAAATCTTAAGAACTGGTTCATCAAAGTCAGAAAAATTAAAGCTATTTATCACACACTAAACTTGTTCAATCTTGACGTTACACAAAAATGTCTGATCGCCGAGTGTTGGGTTCCTGTGCTCGATATTGAGACAATCCAGTTGGCTCTACGTCGTGGAACGGTATTAAATCAAAATCTTAATAACACTAATAATAATTTACAATATTCAATCAATAAAAACTAAATTATTGTCAAACAGGAACGTAGTGGAAGTTCAGTGCCTCCAATTTTGAATCGCATGGAGTCGTTCGAAGATCCGCCGACTTATAATCGTACGAATAAATTTACCAAAGGGTTCCAAGCACTGATCGACGCTTACGGAGTGGCATCATACCGCGAGATGAACCCCGCGCCTTACACCATTGTCACCTTTCCATTTTTATTCGCAGTCATGTTTGGAGATTGCGGCCACGGCGCGATAATGTTCTTTTTTGGTCTCTGGATGATCTTGAAGGAAAAACCTCTATCAGCTCAAAAATCTGATAATGAAATCTGGAACATCTTCTTTGGCGGTCGCTACATTATATTCCTGATGGGGTTGTTCTCCATGTACACCGGGCTTATATACAACGACATCTTCTCAAAATCTCTCAACATATTCGGTTCCTACTGGGAGGTAAACCTAGACTGGAAGACCATCAACACCAACAAAGGTCTCTCTCTAGACCCGAAGCCAGATTACGTTGGACACCCGTATCCTCTGGGTATGGACCCTGTCTGGCAGCTGGCAGAAAACAAGATCATATTTTTGAACTCCTACAAAATGAAGATATCAATCATATTCGGTATAATCCAAATGTTGTTCGGTGTAATTGTCAGTCTGAAAAACCATCTTTACTTCAAAAGATCGCTTAATGTAATCTACGAGTTCATACCCCAGGTTTTTTTCTTGGTGTGCTTATTCCTGTATATGTGTCTGATGATGTTCATTAAGTGGTCTTCATATTCAGCGACCAACCCGGATCCCTACAGCACTCACTGTGCGCCTTCTATTTTAATAACATTCATCGACATGGTTCTCTTTGCATCTCCGAAGGAAAAAGATCCCAAGGACCCTTGCGACAAGTTTATGTACGGCGGTCAGTTTGGACTTCAACGGTTCCTCGTAGTGATTGCACTGCTCTGTGTACCGGTGCTGCTGCTCGCCAAACCTATCATGATAATGCGCGGACGTAAACAGCATCAGCAGTTAAACAATCACGGCCAGGAAAACGGAGATGTTGAAGGAGCCGGTGCTGTTGTGCAGAATCCAGTACACAGAGAAGAAGAAGAGATGGGTGAAATTTTCATTCATCAGGGTATTCATACTATTGAATTTGTGCTCGGTAGTATTTCACATACTGCCTCTTATTTACGCCTCTGGGCTCTTTCACTTGCTCATGCCCGTTAGTATTATTTTTTTAATCTTGTCTTTAGGAAGAAAAAAATAATTTATCTATTAATGTTTTATTTTATTTTTTTTTTTTTTCAGAATTGTCTGAAGTACTATGGAACATGGTAATGAAAATAGGTCTTACTAGTGGTGACTGGTTTGGAGGAGTAGTTTTGTGGGTATTGTTTGCCTTTTGGGCAGTATTGACAGTCGGAATTCTTGTTCTCATGGAAGGATTGTCAGCTTTCCTCCATACTTTACGTCTTCATTGGTAATTTATTTTTAAAAAAGTCTTTTTTATTAAGAATTAAAAAAATTTTTATTTATAGTTAAAAAAAACGAATTATTTTTTATTTTTTTAGGGTCGAGTTCCAAAGTAAATTCTACGAAGGTACTGGCTATACTTTCAGCCCATTCTCCTTCGAAATAATTTTAGAGTCTGCTCAGACTACTACCGAAGAGTAAATCAGTATCAGCTTTAATACACACTATTCTATTGAATTAAAGCTTTGATTTGTTTATTTTAAAAATTGATAATGACAATATATATTTGTAATGTAATTGTGAAAAATGTTAAAGTAGATAAATTAAAATTGTAATTAATTTATCCTTTAATATGTTAAAATAGCACCTATATCTAGATTTGATAAACTGATTGAAATATCGATCATTAGAATAGATTATTTTGATTGAAATATTTATTTTGTTATTATAATATAATTTGCCGAATTTATCATGCTGCTAAGATCATGGTAATTGTGTACTTATGGTTTTTTCGAATTCATCGTGTATGTAGTATAATATTGAAATAAATATGATTTATTTACTTTAAAAAATGTAAAATTACTTAAAATTCATATTCAAAAATTATGAAATTTATTAAATATAGCTAGCTGTTACCCGCCTGCTCCGTTGGGCGCTTTATAGAATTGCATTTTTAGATCTAGACTTAAAATTCAATCGGAATATTGTTTTTACTTGTACAGATTCCGAATTCCATCGAATCTGCATTTACCTTTTATCATTATAACATTCTCGTACATCACAGCTCATCATATTTGAATGAACAGACATTTAAAAATTTTTAATTTTTTAAAAATACATAAAAAATCATTCTAAATATTTTAGAATTAGATATAAAAAGTATATTTTAAAAATTTCATATAAAATTTTTTTATTTTTCATCATAATTTATACTTAAAAAAAAAAAAGAAATTATCGGATATTTTTTTATGTCAGATTTAAGTATCATCAATAAAATAAAAGTTAAAAATATATATAATTACAAACAAGAAAATAACAAAAAAAAAAAACAGACTATTTACTTATTAACCTTTGTAATTTTTAGATTACATTTTCAACGTCATTTTAAATTTGATTAAAAAATCAAGTCCAGTGCAACGTGTAACGATCGATCCATAAATAATATTATCACATGTCATCCTACCACTGCTGGTAGCTAGCTAGCTAGCTCTTCTCCCACTTGAGTAATGCTATAAACAAAAATACTCAGTATTATTTACAAATATGCATATAATATAAGATAAATGGCCAAGGGAAAAGAGAAAAAAAAAAACCTAGATGATATTCTGCATTGTACCAGTGCAGATCCCAGACCCAGGCATAGTTTTACTTCTCCTTACTTTTACCCTCTCTTTTACCAATTCCATATCTATTTTTCTCCTCCGCTGTTACATATATACTGTTACACGTACATAGAGTTTCATTACTTTACAAATTGAATGTAAGTAACGTATACCTATAGATATAAAGTAGAGTATACAGTGTGCATTTGCGCATTTACCATCTCTCCTCACCACAGTTCCACACTCCTACACTTTCCTGACTGCTATCTGGTTTTTTCTTTTTTCTGTATTCTCTGCTTTTCCAGTTATTCGTCTGGTCTGATCGTCTGCAGTCTGCCCCGCCAGACTTGCCAGTTTACCATCAATAATTATAGCTACAACTACAGTTATAAATAAATAATTTAAATTCTCATAATAATAATTGTTTCATTATTTTTAGACACCAGACACTTTTTAAATTTATTAAATTAATAAAACAATTGTCAATAATGGCTAAACAACGTGTTTGTATTATTGGATCTGGTAATTGGTGAGTTATTGATTTAGTATTTTTGTTTAGAAAATTTAAATAGTATTTTATTACTTTATAACAATTAATAAGTTTCAGTTAAATGCTTTTAATCTTTAAGCCTATTACTATTAAAATAGTTGTGTGATAATGATAAGAGTACAGTTGAGTTAAAAAATAATTTTTAATGATACTCATATTAGCAGATATCTATTTATTGGTTTTTATTTAAAAAAAAAAAAAAAAAAATAAAGTACTAAGAAAATATTTTTAAATAAATTAAATTTTTTTTTTTTTTAATTTCCATCAGTGCAGTTTTTTTTTTAATAATTTATTTATTTAATCTTAAAAATTCTCAGATTTATGTAAGTGTCACAGTTTTTATTGATAAATTACTAAGCTTGAGATTTTCAGTGTTAAAAAGCATTTTTTTTAGTTTTATTAATTTAGTGGCCTTGACCTCTGCGTCAGATAAATATAGATGTATATATATATATATATCGATATAACATTTATTGATTAACTTTTTTAATACGGAAGAAAAATCTAAATTATGTGCCAAGGTTACGTGATTAGATTTTTAGTTTATTTAATTTTATTATTTTTTATTGTCATTAATTGGTGATTGTTTCTCAGGGGATCGGCAATTGCCAAGATTATTGGAGCGAATGCCCAAAGGTTGGAAAATTTTGAAGATCGCGTGACGATGTATGTTTATGAAGAGATGATTGACGGTCGGAAATTAACGGAGATAATAAATGAAGAGCATGAGAATGTCAAATATCTACCGGGTCATAAGATACCAGAGAATGTGGTAAGTTTTTATCGTTACGTATTATTATATTATTATTATTATCTGTATTGATATCGTTAAGAATTACGTTTTAAGTACATAGTTGTAATCGCTGGTGTTAGTTTTTTTTTTTTTTTGTTACTTCTTTTTATTAATACTTAAAAATAGTTATTGTTTGGTATAATTTTATTTTTTTAATGTATAAATTTACATACAAAGTTTTTTAATTTTTAATATTTTTTTTTTATCTTTTAATAAATACTTAAAAAAATTTAATTACCCTGATTAAATAATTTTATCTATAAAAAAAACCTGAGTACCTATTAGCTATCATTTTTTACATTTATTGACTAAAAAAATTTTTTATTAACATCATTATTATGACAATTGTTATTGTTATTGGTCATTGATTTGAAACAAAAAAAAAAATATTTTGCTTATTCAACATCTGTTACACGTCATATTTCACCTCAAACAATTTTATCCAAGGACAAACTTTTGTCTATACTATTTGTGTAATTTTCTTTATCATTTTAAAAAGCTCGCATGACCTTTAGAACAGACAGATAGAAAGTCAACTCCGACGACGGTTTAATAATAAGCTTGATGTATATATTTAAACTTCTTTAAAATAAAATAGAAACAGGAATCTAGTTGGTGAATTATAAAAAAAAAATTTAATATTATTTTTTAATCTTTTAAAATTTATTTTATCAAAATCTCATTTGCTGGAATATCTTAAGGATAATTAATTTTTATTTTATTTTATTTAATTTAATTGCTTTTTAAAAGTACATAGGTCTTTTTTACAGCAATGTGAGAGGCGCAGAAGATTAACAATTTGTAAATTTATAAATTTATAACTTTTTTTCGAAATAATTTACAAAAACAGGTTTTTATGTTAGGTAAGAATAGTTGAGTCATCAGTCAAACTAAATAAAGTTTAAATAGAAAGAGAGGAGTGTTCTTTTCTTTAATGCCCTTGAGATGAAATTAAGGATAATTAATTTAAAAAATAATTTACAGGTCGCTGTCCCAGATGTTGTCGAAGCAGCAGCAGATGCGGACATTCTTGTATTTGTAGTTCCTCACCAGTTTATACGAAGAATATGCAGCACTTTGCTTGGAAAAATAAAGCCAACCGCTTGTGGATTATCGCTTATCAAAGTAAATATTTAATCAAATAATAAAGATTATAATAAATAAATATTGTAATTAAATAATAATCAATAAATTTTTTAAGGGCTTTGACCAAAAGGAAAGCGGTGGAATAGATTTAATTTCACAGATAATCGCCACTGAATTAAACATTCCTATGGCTGTGTTGATGGGCGCTAATTTAGCATCCGAAGTCGCTGATGAAATGTTTTGTGAAACTACTATTGGTAATTATATTTTTATTACTAGCATTAATAAGATAAAATAAAGACTGTGAAGATATGAGATATTAAATTAATTACATAAGTTTATTAGCCGAGATATAATTACAAACAATTTTTTACAGGTTGTAAGGATAATGCAATGGGCGTTATTTTACGTGATATGATTCAGACTCCGTTTTTCCGTGTTGTTGTTGTTGATGACGTTAATTCTGTCGAGTGTTGCGGTGCACTTAAAGTAAGTCATTTATCATTCCTCATATATCTAACTGAATAAAAAAAAAAATTTATATTTATACTTTATTGTTAATTTTTTTTATAGAATATTGTTGCGTGTGGAGCTGGCTTTGTTGATGGTTTAGGTCTAGGAGATAATACGAAAGCTGCTGTTATACGTTTAGGATTAATGGAAATGATTAAATTTGTGGATGTTTTTTATCCTGGCGGTAAATTAAGTACGTTCTTCGAGAGTTGCGGAGTGGCTGATTTAATTACAACCTGCTACGGTGGACGTAATCGTAAAGTTTCCGAGGCTTTTGTTAAGACTGGCAAGGTAAATTATTTTTATTACATTTTTTAAGAATGTATTTTATGTTAAAAATTTCTGAATCTTGAATACAGAAATTTTAATCAGATAATTTTTTACATATTTTTAATTAACAGTTATTAATAATGAAATATTTTTGAGCGATCTTGTAAAATTTTTATTGTTTTTAATACAATAACATTTTTTAATATATATATATAAACTCCATTGATGGCTAGAGCAATAAACTAGATCATTAAAAATTTTATTTTATTATTTTGTTGATAATAAATTTATTCAAAAAATAAAAATAATTTTAGTCGATTGTTGAATTGGAGCAAGAGATGTTGAATGGACAAAAACTTCAAGGACCAATTACTGCTGAAGAAGTAAACTACATGCTGAAAGCCAAAGACATGGAACTCAGATTTCCATTATTCACTGCGATCCACCGAATTTGTGTCGGTGAATTGCAGGCTACTGATCTCATCGACTGTATTCGCAGCCATCCAGAACACATGTAAGCTCAAAATCAAGTATAATAATCGTCTTGTGTCAAGTAAAAAAAATGTATACTGATAATACGAGTCATGGAGTATCGTAACACTTTCTTTCAATTGGTTGTGGAGGCTTAAGGATTTCTTACTTTTTTTTTTTTTTTTTTTTTTTTTTTTTTTTTTTTTTTTCTTCAATCGGACCTTTTATTTAATTAACAATTTTTATTTTAGATTTAATGCTTATGTAAATATGAAAAATTTATCTTGGAATTTTAAATTACAGAAAGTGCATCGCAGTTGTAGATAAAATTCCCTATTTTTTGATATTTTTTCAAATGATACACTTTTATTTTAAATTGATTATTTATTCGACTTATATTTGTTTTGATGATCCTGCTTGAATTTACAATTACAAAAAATTTTCTCAGCATTTACAGTCAGTAAATGAAATTAATTTTTTATTTTACCAGCTGAAAGTATAAGATTTAATTGAAAAAAAATCATGGAGGAACTTTTTTTAATTAAAACTGTAGGACATATTTTCAGTTATTGCATTTTAAAAATTCAATTAGTTGATTTCGTCAACACTAGAACCAAAAACAATTCACCAAATAAATTAATTAAAACTGATAAATAGATACTTAGTATTTTAGAAATGCTATTTTTTTTTAATTAAAAAAAAAAAAATTAATTTTACTTAGATATATTTTTATTTGTTGAATTTATAATGATTAGCTAGAGTAATAGGGTATAGAATTAAATCCAAAGATAAAATATATAAAAAAAAAAAATGAAAATCAGAATGTTTGGTTTTTGGATATGATATAAAAATTGTTGTCAATCTGAATTGTACCAGTACGGATTAAATATATATTAAAATTTTATTGTCTGTTAAATCAAAGAGAATCTACTTGAATTTATTATCCACTGTCCGTTCTAAAGTTATCTTTATTATTAAATTGTTAATTGCATGTCTCTATCATCTGTTATTAATTATTAACTGGCTTGTTAGAATTAATTCTCTGTTTATTTTAAGTAATTAAGTAATCATTGCTTCATATTTTTTTTTATCATTTCATTTCATTCATATTCAGGTATGACAACGACGAGAACCTCCCACCGAGATGTCATCTTTAATATTCAACATCAGGTGTCATCAAATAAACAATAATAATGATAATAACGATTGTTTACTCAAGATTAAAGATTAACCAAATAAATGTAATATTTTTTTACAAGCAATGCTATAAAAAAATTAAATGCCATTAAAATAAGTAATTAATTTTTATGTATCAAGTGTTGATAGTTTTTAAAAATTTTTTAAATGCTTAAAAAAATATTTTATTAAATTTAAGCTAATTTGAGAAAATAATTAATTAGTATTATGATTATAAATATAATGAGTTATAAAATAAGAAAAAAAAATGATGCCAATGTCAGCTTGCGTAAAAAAAATGAATTGAATGTTCGTTTGTTTAAAAAAAGATAAAAAAAGAGAGAGTGAGAAAAAGCTTGACAAGATATTTAAATAACAATAGTAATAATAATAGTAAGTAATGTAATAATTAACGTAGTGATGTTAAATTTAACATTGGCCGAGTACGCGGCTAATAGTTACGTTCGTTAATACTATTCTCAACTCAGTTCATCCTTAAGAGAGATCCGAGACATTGGAGTCTGTCCAATACTAAAGACCTCCAACTAAACCTCCGTCCAACCAGTTGACAATAAAATTTTCTCTCTTGCTCTATCTACGATTAGTTATTTCGCTAACTAAGGTCAATGGTGAATTAGAATCAGCGAGTACTTTTTAAGAAGTCACCTCACCTGTCAGTCGACCGATTCACTCTCTGACAGCAAGTAAACTCTAAATTTTTTATTTAACACTCGTCGCCTTTTTTTATTTATTAAAATGTCTACCAAGAAGAAGGTTTGCATCGTCGGAAGTGGCAATTGGTAATTTATATTTTTTAAATATATATTCTTAAGTTATATTTAGCATATTATTTGAATTGCTAATTTTTTTTTTAAATAGTCATTTGTTTTTCCATTAATATTTATCTATGTTGATGTAATAAAAGTATTATTAAAATAATTCAGGGGCTCAGCAATTGCTAAAATAGTTGGTGCCAATGCTGCTAAATTTAATAATAAATTTGAAGAACAAGTTACCATGTACGTGTACGAAGAAATGATTGATGGAAAAAAGCTTACAGAAATAATAAACACTCAGCATGAGAATGTAAAATATTTACCAGGACATAAACTACCTCCTAATGTTGTAAGTAATTATTATTATTATTTATTAAAAATTCATCTTTCATGAGTTACAAAAAGATCTAAAGTTACATAACATATAAAATTATTAAAGAAGAAATATCAATATTTTAAAAAGCCGTAGTTGGGGTTCGAATCGTGAACCTCGCGTTTTTGATTAGTCGATTGTATAAGATAGTTATTAAAAATAAAATGTTATACATTTTTTTTTTTAATAAATTAACATAGAAAACTTTAATAATCGGTAGTAGTACAAACGTAAACTTTGCCAGAAGGCATAAAAACTTTATCTACCCCACCGGGGAATAATGATGGCAACTCATTATCATCAACTGTAGGTAGAATCATCACTTTCTCACCAGGCTAAAACAAGTGTGTTTATTTATTAAAATTTTGATCACTCGTAAATAATTAAAAAAAAAAAAATTACTTACTGTCCAATTTGCTGGAGTCGCGATTTGTGGTTTGCGATCCACCAGTTGCAATGAATCGATTACACGTAAAATTTCGCTGTGAATATTTAAAACAAATTATGTGTAAGTGTTTATAATAGATTAGATTAAATAATAATTTAGGATTTAATTACTTACTCGACATTACGACCAGTTGAAGTAGGATAGTGCATACTCAAACGAAGACGATGATCAGGACTGACAATGTAAAGCGCTCGGACAGTTATTGCGTTCTCAGGATCATCCTTAGACTCTTCGTCGATCATATCTAGCTTGACCGCTAAACTCCGATCATCATCGGCGATTATTGGGTACGGAAATTCTCCAGGAATGTCTTGGCAATAAGACTTAATATCCTAAATAAAAATTTTCTTGAAAAATAAACTAAGTCTATAAAACTATTTCTAAGAAATTGCATTTATAATTTTCTAGAGTTTCTAAAGATTGAATTTTTTAAATAAAATTTTTTTACTATTTTTTATTTGTTAAAAAAAATTATCAAATGTCTCTTATATCAGTATCATTTTTTAAAATATTATTTTTTTAAGAATTTAATAATTTTTTGTTAGTTAAAAAAAAAAAAAGCAGGGTTTTTATTTAGAGTTTTTGAAATAAATTTTATAATCTAAAATTATGCTTGATAATTCTTGAATTAAAATATCGAAAAAAAAAAATTTTTAATTGAAAAAAAAAAAAAAAAAATGAATTAAAGTATTATAAATTTAATTACTTACATTGACCCAATCAACATGATCCGTGAGTTTATCAACAGAATGTGCGAGTAATTTAACATTACGTTTTTTGAAATGAGGGTAATGAACAGCAATACGACCAAGTTCGGTTGTACAAACCGGAGTAAAGTCCGCTGGATGTGAAAATATAACTACCCAGCTACAAAATAATTATTTTATTAACTGAAAAAAAAATATATAGTTTTTAATTAAATAAAAAAAAAAATGAACTTACGAATCCCCTTGCCATTCGTAAAAGTCAATAGGACCCTTGGTAGAATCAGCTTGAAAGTTAGGAATTACTTGATTCAATCGCATCTTGAATTGAGTAATGCTTCTGAAACTCAATAGCAATTGTTTAATAACAATTTAGCTGGCTCGTATTTGATGTACTTCGTAGCGAGTCTGTACAAGAACTGATGCAAAAAATTTAAGTGGGTGTGTTATTTAATGCGACGCAATATTTGCGTCCTCTGGAACTGCCTTTGTGATCTGGAATGTTATTTATTAGTTATTATTCATACTGTGAATATATATATATATATATATATACCAATTGAATTGAGCGAATTATTTGATAAGATTAATGCATTATTTTTTTTTAAAGATAACTATAGTTATTAATTTGCTTTGAATTTTTATCAATAATTATGTAATTTTTTAATCTCAAGTAACTAAATCCACTTGAAAATAATAAAATAATACATAAAACCATTTTTTAGATAATGAAGTTGGCTTAAAAAATAATTGAAAATATTGCAAAAAAAAATATTTTATAACTTTTTGAAAAAATATAATAATAAATTATAAAAATAATTAAATTGAGATGAATGTCAATTGCGATTAAATAGTTAATAGACTAGACTTCCGTTATATTATTTTAAAAATTACATAATCATGACACGTACAGATGCACGGAAGCGCATTGAGATGCAGTTGACCTTCAAGACACGATTGGATCAACGCCAAACTTAGTAAACGTTAGCAAATAGTTTGTTGATAACAAAAGTAATAATAATAATAATAATAATAATAATAATGCAATATTATAAACAAAATAATAAATCAGTCATTCAATTAGCGTTATAAATGATATTTTACCATTTAAATATTTAGGTCGCTGTTCCGGATGTTGTCGAAGCGGCAAAGGATGCAGATATCCTTATCTTTGTCATCCCGCACCAGTTTATCCGCGGGCTGGCTGCAGCGATGCTGGGAAAAATAAAGTCCACTGCTGTTGGGCTTTCTCTGATCAAAGGGTTCGATTCCAGTGACGGAAAGAGCATTAAATTGATCTCCAAAGTCGTGGAAGAGCATCTGAAGATTCCCTGCTACGTTTTGATGGGCGCTAATCTTGCCAATGAAGTCGCCGAGGAGAAATTCTGTGAAACTACTATTGGTAAAAAAATTTTATTAATTACAAGATAATTTTTTAAATAATTACTAATTAATATTACCTTTTTGCAGGAGTTAGAGACAAGCGTCTTGCACCAGTACTTAGAGATTTAATGATGACACCTAATTTCCGGGTTGTCTGTGTTGAGGATTGCGAGGCTGTTGAAGTTTGCGGTGCACTGAAAGTAAGTTTTAATTAAATTGTCAATTTCAATGAATATATCATTGATTTCTTCTTTTTCTACATTGCTGAAGAAATAAAATTATTTTGAAAAATTATTATAGAATATTGTAGCATGCGGAGCAGGATTTGTCGACGGTCTAGGACTTGGTGACAACACAAAAGCTGCAGTAATAAGACTAGGTCTTATGGAAATGATTAAATTCGTGGATACATTCTACGGTGGATCGAAACTTTCAACATTCTTCGAAAGCTGCGGTGTCGCTGATCTCATCACAACTTGCTACGGTGGTCGTAATCGCCGTGTTTGCGAGCAATTTGTTAAGACAACAAAGTCTATAAAAGAACTCGAGGACGAGTTACTGGGAGGGATGAAACTCCAGGGACCAGCAACTGCTGAAGAAGTTAACGGGATGCTTAAAGCCCAGAACATGACCGATAAATTTCCTCTTTTCACAGCCGTGCATCGGATTTGCACGCGGGAGCTCAAACCCACTGACTTGATTGACCAAATCCGCAACCACCCTGAGCACGCGTGAGTATTTTTTACCTGAAATATGTTACAATGTTAGTTATATTTATATTTACACTATATGGATTTAACTAATCAGTAATTAACTCTCAAAGGGGCGAGACTTCAGACTTGTCGAAATTAAACCTCCACTTTGATATTAAAATTCACATCTTTTTTAACAAAGGACTCCGGTAGTTAATTCAGCAACTATTTTTTTATTAATAAATAAATTTTTAAATAAAAAATATTTTTTTAAGTAAGTACGTTCTATTCCGTATATTTTAATTTCATTATCAATTATCATTATTAGAAATATATATTATTACATGTTTATTGTCGTTCTTTGTATTAAATTCAACAGGAAAAATTGAATAATTTATTTATTTATTTATTTATTTATTTATTATGAATAATTGCTGAATTAATCACTATTAAAATAAACTAACGAATATTTATAAAGTTCATTATTTATGTAATTAATATTTTTATTTTTTTACACCAGATATTGTCCTAAAAATTTATATATGTGTTAATTTATATATGTGTTGCATGCTTAAATGTTTTTTAGCTATCTGTTGGTAAGTAAATCATCAATTATTGTCAATAATATTTACTAAAATTTATATATTTTATTTTTTAGGATGAAAATGGAAGTAATAGAAGACTAGTTACTCATAAATTTAAGGAGCCAAAATTAATGTGATAAAAATTGTAAAGAATTAAAATTGTAAAATTAAATTAATAAATATATTTATTTAGAAAACTTTTGTCTATTTGTTTACTTAACATATCTAAAAACCCTCTCTTAAATTAACTCTTCGATTTTCGGTCAGAGCATCTGCGTTCTGGTTTTGGAAGTGGAGTTCCTGGAGGCGGCACGTTGTCGATTAAGTGATCATTTCTTACTTTTAGTTCAAAAATACCCGGTTTTTTTTCTACAGCCTGAATTATTGTTGTTTTTACTTCATGTTCTACTTCGTTTGCAAATTTATTGAGCTAGAATTTAGTTATTTATTAGAAATTATTTCTATATTACTTTATATAATTAATTGCACGAATTATTTATTACCTCATTGATCGCAGCCGCATCAGTAACATTTTTGTTTTTTTTATACTCATCATTTATTTTATTTCTGACAACTGAAAAATAAAACTTTTAAATCATCAAATTTTTCCTGGTTTTAAAAATTAACAAACTATGAAAAAGAACACTCTTACATGATAGTGCATACTGGTCTCCTTGAAAAGTATTTAATCGTGTACGATGTAATTTTTTGAAAGTTTTAAGAACCTTTAATTAGAAAAAAAAAAAAAAAAAAATTATCCATGATTGTCATTCAATAAAAAATAAACTAAAAAAAATTTTAGGTTAAGTTTTAAACTAAAACATAATTAAATATTTTAACAAATAAAATATATCAGGTGATAATTAATTAACTTGAAGAAACAATGTACCTCTCTGCGAAGTTCAGCACTCATTTTAAAAAAAATTCATAAAAATTTTTTTACAACTAATTGTATAACAAGAGGATATTCAGAAGAGATTTAATTAAATTGATAGCTGAGTAACAAATCCAAAAATTGTAAGTTGTAAGTTTGTATTAAATTATTCGGAGCAATAAAATGCAATTGTTTACAAATTATAAATAAATAACTTTCATAACAATCAGATCAATACAATAATGACATCTTGCGTCGTAAAAAATAAGAAGAGTTTTAATTTTAAAAAACAGATGACAGCAGTGAACCTGTTCCAATTTACCTGGCAAAAATAAAAATAAAAATAATAAAAATTTAATGTTCTTTTAATCGATCAGTATATATTTGTTTAGTTCTTTGTATAGTTAATAATTTATGAATTTATTTAATTTGTTATCGGTTATCTATAAATTCTTATTGGGCAAATAATAAGAAACTACTGATGTAAAAAGAACTGTCACTTAAATTAATACTGTGACTTTAAAATTTAATATTTAATACTTAACCTTCGTTACTAAAATAAATATGACTTAATGGTAACGTTAAGTGAAATTTAAAATATGTAAATAAAGTTCAAAGTGTGTTACGCTGTTTAAGTATTTTTAACTAAATGATGAACGAGGGTTGTCCAAATTGCGGACAATTAACAAATGCTTCTTGCTCACGATTGATTGAGGACACTTGCGGTCATAAAAAGTGTCGGATTTGTTTATTATACGAAGAACAAGGCTGTAAAACTTGCGAAAAAGAGCGATTGATACCTGCAATTATAGGTAAAAAAAAAAAAACATTATTTAAAATTCCCGGTTTAATAATAATAGTAATCAATGTATTTTTTTGTTTTTAGGTACTGTTGAAAAATTTTTAACAAAAACAAGACTGGTTTTATCTGTAAATTTCAATAATTAGAATGTATATCGGTAAAGCGATTAAAAAACACTTGATTTTAATTGACACAGTGGTTTGATAAATATTCATTAATTTCTAGTTAACAATAATTTTATTTATGAAATAATATTCAGGTGACACTACTTATTATAACGCCATATAATAATTAGACATTATTTATTATTTATAATGATTGAGAATAATGACAGACTCAGCTGGTTGAAATACTACACTCGGTATTTACTTTAAAGACTTGGACATTAATTACTGGTGTTTGATAATGGAAAGCTATATAATTATTACTTTAGCTTCAGTTTAAAAGTATGTCATCTGTCCCAAAATTTCAAGAGATGTTGCTTTTTACATTTTTTTTTAATTGAAAATTTTTTCAACCTATTGCTGAACATTAAATTATTGGATGTATGATTTTTATGCTGTTCCAATCAATTTTATTGTGTGAAGCATAATTATTCCATTACAAGGTTGCAATTCAGCTATTTCTGTAGCAATTTCAATTAACAAAGAAAAAAAAAAAAAAAAAAAAAGAGGAATCCTCTCCAAACTATACGTCAAATTTATTATTTTATTTTAAAATGTTTTTTTGTACAGATAATACCGTGATTAAAATGGCATGAAGAGGGATTAAAAATATTTCAACGTTAAACAACTGTGCATAAATTTGATAAAATATCGTTACATTATATAATTAATATTAATAAAAATTCCACCACAAAAGAAAATTTTAGGCGCGCAGTAGCCTGTTGGATCCGGCCCTTGCTACCAAAGCATTGGACCGGGTTCGAGTCCGGCGTACACCAATGAATATTTTCATTATTTAAGTGTATTATTCTGCTCAGCCCAAGAAATACAAACAAGTTCCAATCTCAAAAGTTTACCCCCTACAGTAGTCGCTCATGACCTTAGTAGTTTATGCGACTTTAAACAAATTAAAAAACAAAAAAAATTTTAGCTAATAAAATAATATTTTCATTTGCAAGGAAACTCTCCCCTTAAGTAATTTAAAATCTACACGTTATATCACCTCAGATTACTAAACCATTTCAATATTTATTTTTCAGACTGTCAATATGACGATAAAGTACCTAAAAGCCCATCAATTATACTGGATATATCCGATGCAAAGTCAACAATAATAATAAAACGGCATCATGATAAACATTATCCAGATACTATTTGTGCGCCGCTCAATCCGCCGATTCCTCACGAACAACATGAAGAAAGAAGAGAAAATTTATCCGAAGAGATAAATCCTTCACAAAGACTTGACAACCTAGAAGGCTTAGCTTCAAGTCTCAAGCAGGATTATGTTCCAGATCCTCTACCTTTAGATAATTTAAACACTAATTTATCCAAAATTTCCAATTCAAAGCCAGAAGAAGATAAAGTTAAACAAAGACGGCCTGATCGTAGTCACATCATCGTGCTATCCGCGGACCCTGAGATGTACAAATGCAGCATCTGCAACAAAATCTTCCGCAACAAGAAAGGAAAATGCTACCACGACGGTTGCATAACTGGGATTCGTCCGTACAAATGCGGAATTTGCGAGCGGAGCTTTGTCAAGAAGTCCCACTTTGAGTACCACGAGCGCGTCCATTCCGGCTACAAGCCTTTCAAATGCAGCCTCTGCGACAAAGCATTTCCTCAAAAAAATAAATTGAACCGTCACATGCTGTCACACAGTTCGAAAAAACAGTTCGTTTGCACAAAGTGTGACAAAAGGTACAGCAAAAAAGACGATTTGAAAAGCCACATGATGGTCCACAGCGGGACACTTCCTTATTCGTGCGAGTCTTGTGGCAAATCCTTTAGATTGCGCAACAATCTTAATCGACACGCCTTCATCCACTCCAACGAGCGGCCTTACGCGTGTGATTATTGTGGGAAAAGTTTCAAAGACAAATCTTTGCTATCTAGACACAAGCGAACGCACTCCAAGGAGAGACCTTATTCTTGCGCGCATTGTTCCCGGGTTTTTCTCTCGAAAAGCGAGTTGACAAGACACTTGACTATTCACACTGATGTAAAACCATTCAATTGTAACATTTGTCAGACTGTCTTTCGACGGAAAGATAATCTCAATCGACATGTACGTCACCACCACTCTGAAGATTCAAACAACTTTAACAATTCGGGTGTTGGTACGTCCCAGAAAATTGATAAGACAAAAGACAAAGTTAAGAAAAAATTCGTTAGGAAAGAAAAGGGCAAAGGTAAAATTTCATTGAAAAATAAAGACATTGAAGAAAGAAATGAGATAATGACGAATATAAGAAGTGTCCATAATATTATATCGAGATGCGACGCGCGAGGTAATGTTTATCCGGTGATTAGAGCGACCAGTGAGTTGAGCAACGCGGTCTCTGTTATCAATGGCCCGATAAGCAGACTGAGCCCTGAGGACAAGGGCAGATTTGGAAATGAAAAGAAGAAAGTTTTAACTTACACAGAGCCTATTTCGCCGGCAGAAGCGATCGTTATTAATCAGAGGATTGAAGAAAAACTGTACAACATAAATCAAGGACCGGGTACTTGTTATTATCGTGATTGTAATTCTAGTCGTATTAATGATGCGTCACGTGCTGGTCTGGGTCTTTCAGGTCGCGGTTTGCCTCCTCTGCCACCGATGAGACATAATTCACCGATACGCGCTGTCCCAAGGTACCAGAGGCGGGCTGACAGCTATTTTTCCCCGCCAAAGAGTACAAACTTGATTGAATTGAAAAGCCCGAAGAGTGATTGTGCGGTGGCAAAGGGTAACAGTGAGTGTGAGGCTGCTTGTAATAGTAATGGGGGTGTTGCTGCTGAAAGGAACAGTAATTCTAATGACAGAAAGGGTGTATTCGAAGAGAGGGCTAATTGCGTGCCGACGATACAGAAAAATGTCGGGCTGGAGCATGAAAAAGAAACAAGGGAATTCGAGACGCACTGGCGACGCAGAACTCTCGAAAGTTTAAAGCCCCGTATCAATTTAAATAATTGAAGGTGAATTTTTTGGCTCTGATTTTGTTTATTGTGATTTATTGATTAAATAGCGCTTGTTGAGATAAGGGTTTTGTTTTTTAATTTTAGCTTTTAAATTTTTCAATTTTTTGAAAATTAAATTTTTAGAAACATTTGTGATAATTAAAATTATTTAAAATTCATTGGGAAGATAAATTATGAATATATAGTTTATATTTTTAAATTTGTAAATTGAACTTGAAAAATATTTTTTTAGCAAACGTTCATTGTGATATATTTATTATTATTATTATTATTATTATTTTTTTAAGATTGTTGAAGTAATTATAGGAAAGAAAAAATTAAATTTTTTAAATTTGTTGGCGATTAAAAAATAACAATGTAAATTTGTATAAAAAATGTACTACTGATTTTAAAGTTGTAATTTAAAAGGTCAATCAAGATTTCTGTCAATAAAACTATTGTAAGTAATCAAAGTAATTGATATTTTGGTTTGATTATTTCATATTTTTAGACAAAGCAGCTACTGGGTCTCTTACCCTAAATACATTTTTACAACGATTTTTTTTTCTTATTATAATGACCTGCTAGGAATATCCCCTTTTGAATTCAAAAAATAAAAATAAAAAAGTAAAATGTTTTTATATCAAAAGGAAAACTATTAGAATATAAAGTAGTATTTGGACTTTGGGTCGTCATCTTTGTGGTAAAAATGTAAAAGATCAGAATAGAGAGTAACAAATATCTAGATAGAAGAGAAAATAAAGTACGACTCGTGTTGAAAAAAATAAAAATCAACTCTGTTGAATGCTGAATGAATCAGAATTCAATTTAAAACTCTCTTTTACATTTTACTTCATATTTCATGTTTTATATCTCGAGTTGAGTTTATAATCATACTTTTTTTCAGATAACAAAAATTTTCAATGTCCTTTAGATGATATTGAACTCAGTCAATAGTTAAGAGAGTTTAAACTTGATTTCTTATTATTAGTCAACTTAAATAACAAAAGTTTTCTATTGATTTATTGAGAGTTTAATAAAGATATTCTTTTATAAACTGATATTAAATTGCACGTACATTTTTTTTTTTTTTTTCAACTTTACTGATAAAAATAGGTTTTTTAAAATTAAAATTGTGCTTGTAGTTATCAATTTTATAAATTCCCATGAAGCCCTTCCAGCTATATTAATTTTCATTTTTAAAATTTTATGACTTTTTTCTAAGTCACATGTAACAACCACGTATCAAAATTTATTTAAGGATTGTCCAAAAAAAATGTTAAAAATGACTTAATTATTTTTTTAACAATTTTTTTTTTTTTTACACGGGATGTTATAATAAGAAATAAAATTGTTAAAAATTTACAGCAAATTAATTTCTTATTACTACATTGCTAATTTTTTTCAAAAAAAATTTTTTCTCTTAGTCCAGACGATAAAAATTAAAAAATGACTGATAATAAAAAGCAAAACAATTTATCTTCATTAGGATCGCACATTTGTAAATTCAAAGAGATATGATAAGGGTGAATTGAGCAGAGAATTGGAGAGGGGTGAGATTTACACAAACACATCCTCTGCGTGCGCACTCTTTGAATGAACGTGCTTTTTGAACCTCAGTATCTCTTACGGTGTTCTCGAGTACAGAAACTAGCGTTGTTTATTGTTTCAATAAAAACTTTCATTCATTTTATTCATCAAGATAACATAAGTTAAAATTTTTTTGTTTTAGAGTAGTTTTATTTATAAATTTTGTAAGTGAGAGAAGAAATACATTTCTTATTAATTTTAATTAAACAAAAAAAATTGTGATGAATTTTTAATTTTTGTGGGTTCAAAATAAAATGACAAAAAATTTTTTTCATAGTTAAAAAATGTTCAATGAAAATGATTGCTGTTATTATCAATTTGTCGGATATTTAAGAACAGCAACAACAAAATTCAACTGATAAAGGGCAAGTTAAGAAGTGATGATAACTTTTAATACGTTCAGTGCAATACAAAGTTTTGCTGGAAAAAACTTTGAAAACTATTTATGCAATTGGATATATGTATTTATATTAATAAAACCCGAAGTTTCAATGATGCATCAGAGACCTGAGATTATTTCAATTAAAGTTTCTTTGTATTTATTTTTGCTATTGTTATATTTTTTACTGGAGTTTTGACTTAGTTTATTGACTGATATTTTTTATTAATTAATCGTTAATTATTAAGATCATATTGCCACTGTGGAGTAATAAATATATCTATACATTGTTAATATAAATAGTAAAAATTCAAATTCTTGTGATTTGAAGAAAATTTTTAAGTTAAGATTCGAATTAAAAAAAAGTGTAACTTTGAAAATTTGAATTTTACAAATATTAATTAATATTAAGATAATCGTTGAATTAAAGGAATTAAAATTATTATTATTATTAAGATAACACAATTATAATTATAAAGTGAAGTTTTTAATTAAAAGTCAATATTGAGCCAAGAATTGAAGAAAGGAAAAATTTTCATTTGGTTAAAAATTGTACAAATTAAATTTATAAAGTAAGATAAATATTGACTAAAAAAAGTGTAATTTTTTAAAATTGTGGAAAAAATATATTTGTCATTAAAAGTGGAGGCTAAAAAAAAAAATTAAAAAGTTTTCTTGCAAAAAAATTTGATATTGAAAAAAAAAAAAAAAAAAAAATCAAATATGAGAACAAATATTGTATTTAAAATGAAATCTATAAACAAAAAAGCATATTTAATTAAAAACAACCAAATAATAACAATGAAAATTAAATTTCAATCAAAAAGTCCGCGAACGAATATGAAGTACAAACAGTAAATCTAAACAAAACAAAAATAATGACTTCAGATAATTTAAACAGGTTGTACAATTGCAGTGCAAAAATACTCGATCAAAACCTAACAATATTACAAGAATTAAATCGTAGTGAATTGTTATCAGTTCTCGACCAAGTGTTAAGCTCTGACAATCGTAATTTACTACGCGTTAATTTTACCGACTGTTTATTTACTGGGCAAGAACGTCCCTTCGATTTGCCGTGGTGGCAAAAATTGTCATGGTCCTGTGTTTTCGCAATCATGCTGATCGTTGCGACAGGCGGAAACATTATAGTCATGTGGATTGTGCTAGGTAAGCATAAATATAATCATAAACACATTTAGTTGTAACAGATCCTTAAATATTCATTAATTTACAGAGTATATGACTAATTGATATCATCCCGGGGCAAATTAATCCAATATTAGTCCGCATCATTACATTCCACTCATATGCGGCATTATTAACTCTATTTACTCGCAATAACTTGGTTTACAAATATCTATATTACTATTTACGAGCGATACATTAATCCTTTTATGTCTTATTGGATATTAGATAAATAGACATACATAGATTACTACATTGATTAAAAGATTACGATATGCAGGAATATTTGTATAGATGGATAAATTATTGAAATATAGCATGGCTCAGTTTCGCTGATTATCTAATCAATCATATGACATATGTTTACATTTATATGATACATCTACACTGAAAAAAATTAACTTGATTCAAGGGATTAACTCTTGAATCAAGAAAATTATTTTTTTTTTAATTAATTTAAACATCTTAAATTAAGCAGAAAAATTTTTCTCGGCTTAAGTAAATTTCAGTTAATTAAAAAATTTTCGTTATTTTGTAGAAATTTTTCTTTTATCATGATTTAATAAAAATCTGATCATCTAAGAATTTATAACTTTATATTTGATTTAGACTTAATTGAATTATTATTATTTTTTAGTGTGTGAATCTTTTTATTAATATTACAACTATTATACAAGATAATTGAATTATTTTTTCAATGATATTTCATGTTGATTCTCAGCTTATTATAATAATGAGCCGGAATGATAATTTTATGTTCATTAAAATAACATGGCTTTCACATCGATGAAGCTCTACAATCCGCAGGATATTGATTATCATATTCTATTATTGAAATATTCATTTCAAAGGCATTTTTAAATTAACACTTTAATATATAGTTATTGTTATTAATAATTTTCACCGGACTTGGTTCGTAGAGGCAAAACGTAACAGATGTTTCAGAGTAGTCGAGAGGCAAAGTTGTAAATTTTGATTGAAAACAGTGTGCAAGAATTAAAAGCAATATTGGATGGTGAAGAGGATCTTTGGAAATATAAAATTTATTTTAAAATTCAGTAAAAATTAATAATTTCTATCCCGACTTTGAATTCTACATTTGCAAACTTAAAATAACAAAAAATTAAATTAATTAATATTAAAACAGATAATGAAGATCATTATCTGTTAGACTTTTTATTACTCGGTTGTAATAAAATTATAATAAATTGAAAAATATATTGAATAAGTAAAACTGAATTTTTTTATTTATTCACACTTTTCAATTCAACCTACTGCCGTGTAATTTAAGCATCAACACAATGCAATTCTTAAATCCTTCGTAATATCGAATAAGAATCACAAACTGAATTTAAAATTAAAAAATTCCTACAATTAATTAATTCTCACTCGAAGAATTAATTGAAGTATGAAAGAAATTATTCATAAAATGCATCTTCACGTTTATGCTGTATAGTATAAGTTCTATTAATTACAGATAGATTTTAACATTCACTTAATAAAATGAATAAAATCCGAGAATTAAAATTTAAATGGCAAGAAAAGTGAATAGTTCTTTGTAGAAATGTAAAAAGTTTTAATGAAAGCTCTAGTCTGAGCAATTCAGCGGTGGCGTATACAAAATATAGGAAAAAACTAATACTTAAATAATTGAGTTTATTACTGAATGGAAACTCTTTATACACACCGTCTTACAGTAATTCTTTTAATCGGATGATAGCCATTGATATAACCAATACTCTTTTAGAAAATGGTTGTATCAATATTCTTAATGGCTATGTCGCTATACTAATCGGTTCTTTTTACTAACTTTTTCTTCGTACAAAACATAGAAGCGTTGAAATTTCTTTCATGAAGTTTGCATTTATTTCTTTTCATCTTTAGTATTTCAGTCTCCATTGAGTTAGGATTTACTTTTATTTAATTGAAACTATCAATATAAAATTTTGTGCGACAATATTGATTCCTTTAGATACTTCTTTCAAAGAATACGCAACAATAAACCAGAATATTATTATAAATACGTTTTTCATAAGCATAAAAGTTTTATGCATATTATATGTATGAAGATATATAATATGTCTGGAATAAGAATAAGAAAAATATTCTCGGTGGTGTTTTTTAATTTATGATGAATGAAGAATCATGAAGGAATAAAAGTTTATAATATATTGTCATTCAATTCATAAATCATAGAAGATCAACAAGTTCTCTCTCGGAATACTCTTATATAGTATCGCTTAAATTATTAATATTACATTATAACTTTTTTATGCATTTTCATGGAGATATTTACGGTTAGGAAGTAAAGACTGTAGTGGGTGTAATACGTGAAAAAAAAATAGTTAAAAAGTTTTTAATTATTCCAAACTTTCATATTAATGGTTTTATTATTTTTTTGTTTTTTTAGTTTTTATAAAATGAGAAAAACAAAAAATATTGTTCAGACAAGAATTTATTTAAATATGAATTGTTATTTTTGTATGGAACCCTGTTATTGGCAATAGCTGTTGGGTTCACAGTTTGATAAAAAATAAATAAATGTCGAGATCTGATGAAAACTCGATTTTCGAAAAACGGGCTAAAACCAATAACTTTCCGATTTTTTTAAATTTACAATTTTCTTAGCAGGGAGTTGAAAAAGGCAATCACGCAAACTTTCGCGTATAAAGTTCTTGCAAAGTGATTCTTAAGAGTTTAACTTTCTCCAAATATAAATATATTCATCAACGTCGATATTTGCATAACTATCATTTGATACTGTCTAACAATGACTGATAAATTGAGAGTGAATCCTTTCTTCTTTGTATCTGCGGATATAGATATATAGATGCAACACATTAAAACGGGGAATACGTCCCCAGAGATTACTTTAGAAACTTTGATACTGTTCGTTCTTCCTCTACTTGTGTCTGCAAAAGGTCCGCTCGCATTGTTATTTTTATGTTACAATGGGGATTTTTTATGGTCAATAAATTTTTTTGATTTTCGTTTTAATTAGTTATTTCAAAAATATTATTATTATCAATGAAGTTCCTTTTGGCAGACAAAATTTGCGTTATGGAAAATTATATGGAATTTATTTCTAGTGAAGTTCGGAAAATTGACACTTCTGGTATAGCGCTAATAGTTTTAATTTCTTCAGCACAAATATTAACCAGTCAACATTTACAATTCAAAATTATTGTTTCATTTTTTTTTCTTTTTTTTTTTTAAAAAAAAAAGTACATACTCTTTTAGATTTCGGGAACATAAATTTCCGGAATGAAGTGATAGAATCACCCATAACTGCAATACTCCGCAGAAGTTCTCATTTGTTTTTAAATAATTGTTAAATCGATTTCGATTTACCGTGAACAATTTTACGTGTCTGCGTTACTCTAAGTGTTACCTTTCAGAATATCTCTATGAACATGTTAAATTACCCGGTAAACTCTTGGGATTCTCGAGGTCGATCGACTAATTTATTTATGTAAATGTAAATGTAGATGTACATTGCCATTTTTTTTTTTTTTTCCAGAAAAAAAATTCAACATTTCTCTTTTCATTTTTAATAATTTTTATAAAAAAAAAAATTTATTCAATCGAAATTAACTTTCCAAAGAGTTTCAAAGCACACTTTTTCTATCGAAACTTAAAAATAGTTTGTAGTGGAAAAAGAGTTGCACCCCTTGATTAGATTTCGTGATCGAGGTAAGACATGCCTGCATTAACCTTTACGGATATATAATAAGGTACATACACACATATGTACAAGTATACAGTTTCACAGATATAATACGAAAGATCTGACCTCTGGATATCACCATCAAAAGTTTAGCATGCAAAGCACCTCATGATTTTACACGGATTATCAACGTCCTCTGAGAGTTACACGTCTCGCGAGATTGGCTAAACTTCCTTAAACTCTGTTGCATGTTTTAGCATAAAATGATCAACCGTTCACAATATTCGCGCCTGTTTGCAACTGGAACTCCAAGGGTTAATGAAACAACTTTTCAGGGATAAACTGCGTTTGCAACCCGGAATTCATGCTGGAGGTTTGATTTTGTAAATGAATACAAAAAAAACCTTCGCAAAAAAAAAAAAAGATTCTTTTGTCGAATAGCCTAGAATAAAATATGTTTACGTCAATGTGACGTCAAAATGACATTGGTTGTATTAAAATGATTTTTTTGCACGCTTTAAAGTTATTTTTTAAAAACATAAAAATTCAAATTTTTTTTGGTTTCTTTTTTTAATTTCTTCGGAATGGCTCGATGGACTAACTTTCAAACCTAATGAGATCTAAGTTTTGACCTTAAAACGTGGAGATTTGATGAAAATTCGACTTTCGAAAATCGGACCGATATCAATAACTTCCTTTTTTTTCGAAAATTTTCAATTTTCTTAAAGGGAAGATAAAAAAGGAAAAAACTAACAAACATTGTACAATTAACTTAAAAAGAATCTTGTTCTGTTAAGAAAAATGTAAAAAAGTTTCGTTTAAATTTTAAATAAAATTAATTAATTAAACATTTTTAAAGATATTATCAATTTTCTTTGTCTATGTAAAGTCTTGATTAGCGCAATCATTTTGATAGAAACCATTCCTGTTATTGATTAAACATAATTGTTTGATAAAGACGAATTCATTGAACCGTGTTTAATTTTCGCGACAAAGTATAATTTCCTATTACTTAACTATAAATTACTTTCTCTGATAAGCTTTTATTTAATTGAATTTATGAAGACTTTTATGAAAATCTTTTTTTAAAAATAAAGAAAAATTATGAAATGCAGCGACTCAACTTTTTAAATTAAAGTATGACAGTATTCACTCTTTCTGTCGCGTTAAAATTTCAAGCATACAGTCTATACAAAAATAACATGAAACGTAAATCATTGCATTTAATATGGGAGTGGCGCAATGATACCGAGAGCTATGATAAAAAGAAATAATTAAATATACATCAAGTACATTAACAATGTCATATGTAAATTGAAATGTTTTTTAATCACAATATTTTTATAGTTCACTAATTAATTATGTTTTTTTTTTTTTTGTTTTTAATACATTTAAATGTTAATAAAATTAAAAATTAATATGAAGCGTAAATTTATTTAAGAAATAGTCAATCTGATGATGTAACATTTAACAAAGTTTTAAATTAAGTTTTGCACGAATTTAATGATAGTTTAAAGTTGATTTGTTAAACTGAATTTATTTTTGAGTAAAAATATAATTCGAAGAGTTTAATAAAACATAATAGAAAACACATCTGGAATCACAAGGGACAATTTATGAAAATTTTTAGAAAAATACATACTAACATAAATGTATACTCACGAATAAATAATGTAACTTAAATGTAAAGTATAGTATTTGATATTAAATTGCTTTTTGTACAAACGTGAATAAAATATAATTTGACTGCACTTTTTTAGCTCTTTAAAAATATTTATTCCAAAACTATTCTTTAACGTAATTAAATAATATATAAAACGTGAATTTGTAATCGCTGACTTTTGGTCGATTTTTGTAAATATTTTATGTATTCAGTATAGTTAAAATACATAAAAAATATAGCTTACAATAGATTTATAAATGTGTACATGTAATATTTTTTAAATAAATTATTTTCATCGGGGTATATTGATAAAATTATTTTATTAAAACTTACTTTTATTTTTATTTATTTGATTTTTAATAATGAATCTACTGGTTCCAATGACCAAAAATTAATGAAATCAATGAAAAAAGTTGTAGTAAATTTTTTATTTTTAAATAACTCATAATTAGTTCCGATTATTAGTTTACTTGAATAATTGTTAAATTTCAATTACAATTAAATTATTTCGTTAATATAAAGTTAACAATTCATACATACTTAATTCAAATACCGTCACGAATTTAATAAGCGACTATTAACATACATTTGTAATAAATGTTGATGAAGAGTATTTTTAATTTTCTTCTCTGATGACAAAGATAGTTTAAAGAGGAACGAACGAAAGAACATAATATATAAAAGTGGATTGGAGAAGATTATACACAATTAAATAGAGGTAGTTGTCGAGGACAACTCGAATAACGAGAAATTTCCGGGGTAAGTCAAAAGTCAAGTCTTTTCTTGCAAGTACCACTGACAAATTACAAATTTAATTTTGAACAAGTAGTATACCTCTATCTTTGTAAGCGCATCGAATGTACCTCCTCAATTTTTGCTTTAGTTACTCTTTACCTACTTTGTACCCTCAATCTTCACTTCAGTTAGTTATATTTCTTCAGAATGTTCAAATAAAACAATTCGGTGGAATTTAAGTAAAAATAATGCTACTTGATCTTTCTCTTACTAAATATAAATTTTGTCCTTCCCGCCTCTCAATCTTACTGTTTTGTGCTATTTCACCGTTCTATATTTGCATAATATAAATATACTCCGTAAATTGTAATGCCGACGAAGTCTGTGTTAACCTAGTTTTTATTATCACATGTTACAATCACTTTTATTTATGTGCTATCATTAAAATTTATTTGTTATATAATTTTTTTTTGCTTATACAATTATTTTACACATATTTTAGTTTTTTATTTTGATTTCAAAAATTAATAATAATAATAACAATGATTCATATTCAATAATTAATTCAATTATCAAATACTTGGAAATAAAAAACTTTTATCAGTCTGACTAATTAAAATGATAACTACTGTACAGACATGCGTCAGCTTTTATCTCTTATCTTCAATACTTAGCAATTACACCGTAGAAAACAGTCTATTAACTAAACTACATTCTCTTTTTTAAAATAATTTTATTCCAAGAAATTAAAAATATTTTCTACAATGAACGAATACAATCTTCAAATAATTTTATTTTCTCTAATAGATAAATTCACAATATATATATATATATATATATATATATATGAATGAAAATATAAATAAATAAGTTAGCCTTTAAATTTTTTCCATAGTTTACCCAAAATCTTTTTGATAGGAAAAGTTCCAACTTTGACGGGTAAAAGAGCCGTTTTAACCGGTAAAGTTACTGGAAGGGTAGCAGTGCTAATTGCAGTGGACCCAGCAAATTTACCAACTTTAGCGCCGCCTTTTGCTCCTTTCCAAATTTGTCGCAAGGCGAATTGTGCAGTGTCACGTCTCCTACGGCTGGCAGGGTCAACTGTATCAATCGTATCAGTGAAGAGTTTGTCGTTCAAAAAATTGAAAATCGGCTTAAGCATTGGCCGGAATAATTTGAAAATCATTTTGAAAGGCAAAAGGATCGGTTCAAAGGGTGAAATAACAGGCTCTAATACATGGTTGTAGACAGTAGAGCCAACTTTTTTAGAGCCCCGCCCGGCGTAATCGAGGGCACTGTCTTTGATGGCACGCTTTACTCTGGTACCAGTAGTTTTTTCGATCTCTTTTATGTAACTCAATTCTTCCAGTAAATCTTCAACTGTATCTAGCAGAGTATCAACGAGATCTTTTACTTGATTGAGAGTGCTAACGAGCGATGTTCCTAATTCTCCCAAGCCTAATTCAGTGAGAAGTGTCTTCAGCAGCGCTTCTACTATCCATAGCACTACGTTTAGCAACACTTCAACGACTTTAAGAATTATTATCAGCAAGATAGCTATTGGAGTTAGTAATCCTTTTAATCCCGCTATAAGAGCTTTTACCAGAAATTCTATTATTAGCTCAGGAATGTCATCTGCTTTTGGTGCTGAAAAATACAGTTTTTTTTTGTTATTATTATTATTAATAATCAAGTGCGCAAATTATTATATGTATTATTTATTTAAATTTAATTTTAAATATTAATCGTTCAAATTAAAAGAAAATTCATCTTATTTATTGTAGTTATTTTATCGCAGTTAATTTTCTACAGTAATTTTTGTTGGGTTATTTACTTTGAAATTTTAATTTATGTACAAGTCAAAAATAATAATTTAATTGATTTAACCTTTAAATTGGTTTCATTTCTTACTAAAATTTGTGTAACAAAAATATTGTATTGAATATATATGACCCGAAGACATAATAGCGACCAAATATTAAAATAATATATCGAAAATATAATTTGATATAATTTTATACAAGTTGTTATTTGAGCGGGTGATACTATCTCATCTTCGCAAGGAGTTTCACCCTCAAACCTAGTACGTAACTCGAGATCGGTCGATATAATAAAATATTATATAAAACATATAACCCAGCAATCAATTGAAATAAAAATTTCAAAATTGATTAAATTTAAAATGTTTATTAAATTCTTCAAGGTATTCAATAATTTATAAAAATTCTAAAAGTATTCAAATTATCGCAATGATTTTTTTATGAAAAAACAATTTTTATCTAAAAATAAAAATTTCTAATTTTAAATCTTAAAAATTATTTATTAAATAATTAAAATTTGACTACATACTTCCTCCTTTAGTGCTCCCCAGAGCTTTAGCAAGCACTCCAGCAGCCAGCGCACCAGCTGCACCATCATTCGTAGATCCACCAGTCAATGTTGGAGTACTTTGAGTGTTTAACTTTTTTTGCAGATCAGGGAAACTATTTCTAAGATTTTTAATAAATTCATCGGTCAAGTTCTTCTGCGGAGCAGATGGAACCGCAGCTATAGCTTTTTTTGCAAAATATGACAATAAAATAATAAAAACTAATTTCTTTATTGTATCCATTTTTGGTTTCTACAAAGACTCTTTTATTATATTAAAATTTATCAACAGTTAAAACCAGTTTGAGTGGTAAACTTTGTTTAACTAATTCTTCAAGTACCTTGCAGGCTTATCATTTAGAAGCCTGTTATATGAACACGCGCAATTTAACCTGCCAACAATTACATAAACTTGACATTGAAAATATTTTGAAGTTTATCACTTGTTTTTTTTCGCCTTTAATTATTTTCCTACTTATGCCGTCATTGCAGATAATTAATCAAATTTTTAATAATTATTATGAATAGAGAATATTATAATAATAATTATAAAAAGCTAAAAATTTTTAATTATTTTTTTTTTAACAAAAAGTAAATGCTCGAATTCAATTTCAAGTACACTTTAAAAATAATTAATTAGATAAAAGTATAAGACAGAAAATTGTTATTTATCGACGGAAAAACTATTTAGTTGGATGCAAAAATTACGAACCTTGAATTTATTGTTATTATTAATAATTGTAAGTGTTAATAATCGTAAATGCGTTTATTTCCCGTTATACTTTATAATTATTTAAAAGACTGTAAATTAAAAAAAAAAAAAAAAAGCCATGCGGCCTCACCGGAAATGGAAGGTAGATTTCATTTGATATAAAATTCTCTTTATTTTTGGTATTATAATTAGTTGAAAACCAAATTTTTAAATTAATTACAATAAAGAAGTTCTGCATAAGTTTTCTTGGTGTATTTACTATTTGGATGATTATTATGGACTAGTTCGAAGATAAGCAAAATCTGTCTAAAAATACTATTACTATGATTCATAAAAAGTGCAATATTGATATTAATTATTTTTATAATTTTATGGGCGTAAGAAAATAAATATTATTTCTAAACAAAACATTCACGTACTTGTGAACTCGGATTGCGGGCGTTGGAGCTTCTAATCGAATTTTTACGATTCATAACAAAAGAATTGATCATGCGAATTTTTGTTTTTTAAAAAAATTCTTGCGGAAAATTCACAAAGATAAAGTGGATTAAATAATTAGTGGGGTATTTATTATAAGAGAGCTTTTGTCTGTTATTCAACCATCGGATTTAGATAATAATTCTGATCTAAAATTTAAGCTGACCGTATTGCGAGGATAAAGCACATACTGCTTGTCAAGATCATTCTGCTATGCTCCTAGGATCAAATTCCCCAATCCTCTTAACTGACATTATTCTCCTCGCAAGAAATTATTATGATCGTTAGGTAATACTATAAACGTCAATTAGCAGTGAAATTTTTGAAGTTTTAGCAGTTATATTTATCAAGTTCTCTATTTTCTTAAAGTATAAGTTGCGGTAAGTTATACTTGTTGTCAATCAATGAACCGGTTTTGTTGTTCAACAATTAGGAAAACTTTCCTTTCAAATAATTACATTACAAAAAAAGTTTTTTTCTCGTAAAATTAGTATCATTCATCATCATCATCACTCATCAGAAAGGTATTGACCAAAATTTGTATCTCTTAAAGGTTTCATGTGGTTTTCTAGAATAATTAATTTATTTTGATAAATTTTTTAAGTTTTTCTAAATAATTGGTAATTAATCCTAAAATAGCAATGTTATTTTTAAAATTTATTCAAAAAGTACCCACAATTTTTATTGTGATTTTAAATATCAAAAAATTATTAAGTCAAATTCTTTTATTAACAATTTGTAATTGTTACTTATTATTATTTTAATTAATTTTTTTTATCTGTTAAAAAATTTCTCATAAAAACAATTTAAAATCTAACTTCGATATTTTTTATTTTTCAAAAATAAAATACATCCACAAGCTTCACATATGAAGCGTGCATAACTGTATTATGTTCATAAAAAAAAATAAAACTTAAACAAGCTTAAATAATTGAAGCATTTTTAAAATGAAATCAATGGTAATAATCTTCTTAAAAATATCTAAAATCTCAGATTATCTTCAGATTTTATGTCACAATATTTTTCATAACAACTGAACGTTTGGCTGAAACTTCTCGGTAAAGCGAAATCGATATCAAAGAATAGCTACGATTTTTTGCAGATTTTATTGCTGTACAAAAGTCTGGACGAAAAATAAAACCGTCCGATTGAAATTCAAGCCAGCAGAATGAAACCTCTATTTCATTTAAATTTCAAAAAAGTTGAATGAATTTCTCGAGGCACGGAGAGACGGGAAAAGAACAAAAAGTCGCTCTGATTTTTGACATTGGTTGACGAAATGTATGATTCAAAATTAGATAAGGCACTGGCGGTTCCAAAGCTACTTTCAACGAAAAACTTGTAGAGTTTTTTTCCCGTTAGTTCTCAATTTATGCGGTACACTCAAAGAAGACTTGCTAAAAAAGATTCATGAAGCGACAAAGTCGTTATTAATATTTAAAGAATCTAAAGTTTGTGAATCAGATTGAGTTAGTTACCGATCAGAAGTTTTTTAGCTAAGACAACATCGCAAAGAAAAGTTTTAATGCAATATTGGTAAGAGTATTTGTCTAGATTAACAAATCGATCCTGTTGCTTAAGGAAGTTTTCTATAAATAGTAAATTCACTTGTCGAAGCGTATCAGTAAGTAAGATCGATTTTTGCTTTTGTCCAAGTTTTGCAAAAATGTATCAAAGCAGAGGGTTTGATGCAAAAAAGCTAAAAGATGTTTCAAAAGTACATCTCTTTTCTGGGTCATTGGAGTGCAAAACAATTCTACTTCTACTGCGCGAACTGACATTCACTTTTGTGCTTTTACAATAGAATCTAAAATAGAATGAAATATAAATTCTTGAGTCATGATTGATATCGAAATTCCATTTCTATCCGGGAAAATTCCATTTAATATAATGTAAGTACTCGCATACATCTCAACAATAAAGTAACTAAATTTATTTTATTTTCAGCGCACAGAAGAATGCGGACTGTTACCAATTACCTGCTCGTTAACTTATCAATTGCGGACCTGATGATGGCTATATTAAATTGCGTGTTCAATTTCATCTTTATGCTCAATTCAAACTGGCCGTTTGGAGTTATTTATTGTACTGTTAATAATTTCGTGGCAAATGTTACTGTTGCCTCTAGCACTTTTACTCTAGTCGTCATTTCTTTCGACCGGTAAGTTATCAATTATTTAATAATTACATACAAAAAATAATTACACACTCAGAAAAAAAAAATTAACGAACCAACAAAATATTTTTCAACTTCATCTTTTTGATTTGAGTAAAAAAATATTATTTTCAAAATTTAACTATTGTTTCAAATTATTCAATTTGAATTATTTAAAAAAATTTACGGATTAAAATGAGAAAATTCTTGGACAAAAAGAAGAATTTTTTCGACCTAATAGAAGAATTTGTTAGTATTTATTGATAAACTTTAAACAGAAAATAATTTATCTGATTATTAAAAAATTGTATTTTTTAACAAGATTTAAAAAAACGCTAAGGCATTACGCAAATCAATGTTGACGTTTTATTGACGTCAAAGTAACTAAATGCGTCATTATATTTTATAAAATATTATCGTTGATTACAGTATAAGTGGCGCAAAGAAATCATTTTCAGAAATTTTAATTGAAATTCATAATTAAATTCTCGTTCCCTTGCGCGTAAATTAAAGTTTTAAATGTTTATCACTTTGGGTGACAACTTCTGAACAATAGAGTGATGCAAGTGACGGACCTATTGTTGGTATATTTTATAAACGCACCTGTTTATTTTATTTTTTTGCATGCTAAAATAATTAGATGTACTTTTGATGCTAAACAAAACATGCACCCAAGTTTCACAAACTTCTCTTTGATTTGTTTTTTATTCCTTTGTGAATTGTGGTCTGCAAATAGAAGGGTTTCTTATCCTTTATTTACAATCAACTTTTTTTTATTTAAAATTATTATTATTATTGTTATTAATTTTTAATATATGGATGAGGATTTTTATTTTGCTTTTATTAAACTAATTGTAAACACAGTCAGAGCAAAATTAATATGCGCAGTCATTGATACAATAGAAACTGCTCAAGTTTGCACCCGCTATTTATAAGGTTTTACTTTCGTTGAATAAATATTTCTCTGGCGAATAACTGAAGTAGGTGATTTACATGTAAAAAAAAAAATAATAAATAATATAAACTATCTACAGTCTTTATTGCAACTTGTTAAATTTTTTTTTTTTTTTGGGAAATAAATGCATAATAAAAAAAAAACTTGTTAAATGAACTGTGATACGTTTTCGATTTATATTAACAATGTCCCCTCATACTTCTTAGAAATTCTTTACTCTGTTCTTTAGGCAGTTATAATTGCGAGTGGAGTAAAAGTAATATAGAACATAAAAGGCAGAAATTTCAAAGATTGCTTTATGTTTCAGTATACGAATGATTGTTGAGTGAAAATTACTCAGAGTTAATGTATTATAAGTAAAGTTTTAGGTCGCATTTGCCAGTGAATATGTCAAAGAGATGTAAGTTCTGATAAAGCCCGCATGGGAAAAGGTAACTTGGAAATCTCCTTAGTTACGGACTATCACATGTTGCAATAATTATCCAGTAATATAATTTGCAAGCGGCCATACTGTTTGATATCAAAGTTATATGAGTAAATGTTTCGTCTTTAAATTAAATAATGAGGAACTATTTAATTCAAGAACTTCATTAAGAAAAATTTTATTTTTTAAATTTCACTTTAATTTTGATATATTCTGTTTGAATTGATTCAAAACATTTATTCACAAATCATTAAAATAAAACAAAGAAGAAATTTTTTTTACAGATACGATAATTACTATTTTGGTTGATAAAACTTATTTTCTAACTGAAAATGTAAAATTCTCAAAAGAGAACGAAATAATAATAATTAATTTTCAAAAATGAAAATCTCATTAAGATAATATTCGAATTCCTGTTCACTAAAAAAAAAACAAGTCTCCAAGACAAGAATATCTATGAAAAAAAAAAAAAAGCGTTATCCAATCTATTTTCCGAGGGTCAATTTTTCCAGCTTTTATTTCACATTAAAAAAATTAATCGAATAATAAAAAGTGTGAATTATAATTGTCATAAATAAATATTTACAAAGAACTTAACAGAGTAATATAAAATTCTTGAAGCAAGCACGTTTTGTTGACACATATTCCGAAGGACATAACATAACATTGTCTTTTCTAGATCCCTTCATGCTAAAATAAATAAGAATACCGCATTACGTTAATAATGCGCGTAGCTTTTGTGAATTTGAAAATTTAAAATATACCTATTATTACATGTATATATTTATGTACACCGTCTAGTCGGAATTCCTGAGTGTTTTTTCTACAGATTGTATAAATTAAAGCAGCGAAATTTTTTTTTGTCGCGACAAAGGTGGCGTAAAATCGATGAACTTGGCATGTAATACTTTTCTTTTTTCAAGATTTGCATTCCCACCGGAAAACTTCCTTAAAAAACTTATACCGTTAAAATCTCAAGGGTCTTTTGTTTCTTGTTTAACAAAGCCGAATCCGCGTTACGTATATTTCACACGTTTCTACAGATATATATATATATATATATATATATATATCTCTCTCTCTCTGAATACATATATATATGTTATGAATGAGAATTACTAGGATGTTTTTGAGACTCAGTTCACCTTCTACCAGAAACGCGCTAAAAAGGTTTTCTAGTCTAATTAAGATTAATGGGTAAAAACAATCAGAGTGTAACGATCCTTCTGCAAGTACTTAATATATATAACTATGTATATATATATATATATATAGATATAAAACTATCAAAGTTTGTATCTAGATTAGCTAATGTTAGGAAGATAACTTTTTTAGTTTTCTTCACAAGATAATGATTAATCAAAAAAAATTCTCATTTGCTCTGCACAAATATTTCTTCAGCATCATGTCCGATAAAAAAAAACTTGAAATATGTACTACATATTATTAGTAAAAAATATGATCAATCTTCATTATGATAAAGTTTGAAACATTTTAGTTTGTAATCACCGTAATGGGAAAAAAAATTATTTCAAATATTACCACAAAAAAAAAAATAAAACAAACTTTGCTAATAGTCGTGACAAATAATGCCTAAGGAAAAAGTAAAAATTATAATTTGCAGCGTTTTATTATTCAGTTAAATGTGATTATTAAAAAGTTCACTTCATAACTTTTTCTTGGCGAATTAAGCTTATAAATGTCACGACTGGTGAAAAGTGTCATTCAAGTTAAGCTCCAGCTCCTTTTACCGCCATTTAAATAACATAAAACCTATCATTTGTTTTTGAATTATTTTCGTATTAACGTCAATTAGTCGGTTCAATGAGTCGTGTAACTATTTATCGGGGTGCGAAAGAAGTAATCAAATGGAAATAGTTAATCGGAGATCCCATACAAAATTCTATCCTGAAAAAATTAAGGCATTTTAAGCAATAGGGTGGCGCAAAAAAATTTGTTCATTTACGAGTGAAACGAGTAAAAAACAATAAAACGCCGCGAAAAAAATTAATGGCAAAAAAAACTACTTCATGCTAATTATTGATTTAGTGTAACGTAATATTGTACTAATTAAAATTTATGCGGATAAATATGCATTTCTGTACCCAACGTATTGCCAATTAACGAGAATATTTAATTATCAGACAAATATGTTAAATATGAACATATATTTCAAATATGAATTATGGGACAATGTACAGTTTGTTAACTCGATAATAAATGATTATCAATAATTAATCGCGGTATTGTTGGCTGACAAAAATCAACTAGATATTTGATTGTTTATGTTGCAAGTAAATAAAAGCAGTTGGCTTTAAAAGCTGGAATAAAAGTTCAGTGAAGCTACTAAAAATGAAACAGTTATTTGAATGAGTTTTTCGTTGGAAATAATGGCACATAAATAAATGTATATACGGAGTAGTGTTGTTGTTAAAATACTTCTAATAATAAAGTGATGGATATTTAAAAAATTGAACAGTCGTGTACCGGCAATCCAAACAACATATTTCGCAGATATAAACCTGCAATGTATTGAAATGTTTCTAAGGAATTTATCGTTATCCGATAATGCGACAACTATTGAGTTTCATACGTGCAATATGTTGTAAAAAGGCAAAGAACGTACAAGATGAAGAAAAAAGGCTGTGACATATGTTGTTACAGTCGAAATGTCCTTTGGAAATACTATTTTTCGAATGGAATTTCTAAGAATGAAGTCACTTTATTGAATTTTATACTTTAATTTGTTTTATTTTTTTTTTTTTTTTAGGTTTATATCTACATCTTGTTTTTTAAAGCTAATAATTGAAAGTTACGTGTTTGAATAACCAAATAATAGTAATAATAATAATAATAATAATAATAATAATAATAATAATATGTGCGGATATGATATAAATTTTTTCTATATTCCTCTAAATGTTCTCATATTTAATGAGCATATGTATTATTTTCCGTAAGAGAAAATTCATTGTTGAAACAAAAGCAAAAATTGTTTGGAATATTAAAAGTAAAAAAATGGAGATTTTTATCCACGAAACAACAACCTTAAATAACACGTATTTTATTCTACGCCGCGTAGTTGAATGTAAAGTAAATTCTGATGAGAACGGAATAAAATTGGTGTCAAAAAGTTTCATATAAAAAAAAAAAAAAAAAAAACATGCTTCATTATGGTTGAACTCTGGAGTCACGGAAAACAAGTGTTGTGTTATGTTTTCCACACTACGCAAATTAATAATTATGTCACAATTTTTTATGCAAAATAAGGAACAATAAAACAATAAAATCACTTAGATCCACACACACACACACACATTAATATGTATGTGTATACTTTGAAATGCAAATAAAATCTATAACTCTTGCAGAATTTGGATTATACCCAACGTCCATTAATTTGCATAAGTACATTAAGAAAATTAGGAATGGGTTTTACGTACGTTTATCCCTTAAATCATGTGGGCTTTTTCCCTAAGTTTTTATTTCGTTTAAGCTGAAGTTTTAACTATACCGCAGAAATAGAAAAGTTGTAATGTATAAGGTACAGTACTTTTTAAAATTAATTGTTGTTTTAATTTATTATATCGGTTACTTGTCATTTTTTTTTGTACTCTATAGATTTATCGTTAAAATTTTTTTCTAAAAAACCTGACATTCATTATAGCAACCGGAAAAGTATGATTGTTAAAAAGAAAAAAAATTCTTGATATCAATTGCAAAATCAAGTATCGATTTAATTGTCACGTACACGCCTTTGCAATCACAGGTCAAAAATTGAAGACGTTACAATCCAATTCGTGAGTTGACATTCACAAATTTCCATCAAAATTTTTTTTGTAATAATAATAATCATCACAAATGTGTAGCTAGTAACACTCACAATAATGTCGGATATAAAAAATTTAGATCGAGGAAAAAGATATCAAAAATCACTAAAGTGAGGGGTTTTTATGGAAGAACTTTAAATTCCTTAAGCTCTATATTATATTTACAGAATCCGCTCTATTAAAAATTTCATATCCACACTCAAAAGTTTAACGTCATGCCTGAATAACGTTAATCTATACTGCGTGTCCCTTCACATATCATGCTTATGTACGATTTTTCAAGGAATCAACGTCGGGAACCTTTTTTTCCTCTTGCCTTTTAAAATTTCATGCTTTATCTGTCATTGAGTATTCTTTTTATCATTTTTCATCCGTATTTGGATAATCCCCACTTAAATTTTATTATTATTTCAATTAACGAAAAAGATAAAATCAAAGTACTGAAATTTTTAATAGAATATAAATGATTTTACGAGTAATTGAGGAAATTGAATAATTAATTTTTACAAAGCGAAATACTAAATTTTACAGCGAAATGTTTTTTAGGGCAATAAAAATAATTGGAAGAAGTAAATTATTTAATCTTTTTTAATAATTTTGTTTCATTATTAAATTGAAGCAAATGAAAAATAATTCAACAATTCTATTCATGAAAATATATCTCTAAAAAGCTTCTATTCATAAAAATTAATAATATTGGCTATGTGAAATTACTCACGCTTATTGATATGTCTTCTATGTACGTCATCATTCTATAATTCCAATATTAAAATAGATAAATTTTGTTTTAGCGCTTGATTCTTGACCGATTATTTTTAAATGAATCATATTGTTCAAGCTGATGAATACTTCAGATCTCAACTTGAATAATTTGGTCCGATAGATTTAAAAAAATAGAAATAATAATAATAATAATAATAATAATAAAAAAATTTTAGACTCTTTCAGTAAAATACAGTTTTTGTTTTTTTTTTTCACACTGTAAAAAATTTTAAGTTCAATATTTAACACTTTTTTGTGTTCATTTAAGAGAATTAACACGAGAAAGTGTTAAATATTTAAGACAAATTATTTTGACGCAATGACGCAAAATTTTTTACTGTGTGCACCTACTTGCCTTACAAAAACACTCAGACCAAACATCTTCGTATTAGATTAGAACATGCAGCGCACAAAATTAGAATGTCTATAGACCGTCACCTGGCCAATAAGAAACTGTGTATATGAAGATATGCAATTAGCATTTGTGATGAATATAGGAAGGTATATCAAGAGAATATATGTATAGTAGAACGGATAAACCAGGTGGTGTTGTTTTCATTACATGTGGAGTCTCGGTGATGAATGATAAGTAGTTGAGTACTTGAGACCTGAGAGTAACCTCTTCCTAAAATGTACATAGTGTGTATTGTAGTGCATATAATACATTTGCGTAGTATATAATAGTAAATCTTAGTTAGTAAGCCGTTTGATTATTTCGTGTGGTTAAAGTACACAGGATAAGTACGAACATACACGAGATAGATGGTGATAAATTATATCCTATTTATATATTTTAGCTTTTCAGTCGGAAAATTCAATTTGTTATTTGTAAGCTATTGTTGTCACTTCAAGACCAAATTTACGGCTTGAAAATTATAATTTTTTGTTACAAAATTTGTTTATTCAAATGGAAGGTATTGTATCAAAATTCACTGTTTAAAATTTTTTTTCGCTATTAAATATTTAAATTTGTATTTAAAAAAAAAGATTTCCCAATAAAATTATCAATAAAGTCAGAGAAATTAAAAATGACTTAATAAAAGAATAATGGCAATAAATTGAAAATTTCATGAAATAATTCCATTTTAATTCCTTATTAAAAAATAATTAGAAATAACGAAATTTGAATTCTTTTGAATATTTTAAATACTTTTTAATCCCTCCTATGGAGAATTATATGTCAGAAACGAAAAAAATATTTTGTAGATGCTGAAAAATTAAAAATTTCTTGATAGTCATATTAATTTAAATCAATAAAACTTACAAAAATATTAAAACCCTTTCATGCTAGTAATTAAGTCCCCAGTGGCTAAAAGTTAATCGATAATTATTACTGAGTAGCATACAAAATGTTGTTGTTCTATCACAGACTGAAAATCAATAGACCACTTTCTACCTTAGCAATATTACTAATATTTAATATCCAATAACTATAACTAATAAACTAATAATAATATTTAATGATAATAATAAGTAATATAACGTCTACTATGTGTACCATGGTCGTTACAACGACGATTAATATATCTTAATTTGATGAGTATCTTCGACCGCAAGCCTTATTTCCATTGCCGTGGAAACAAGTGTTTCCTCAGTATCTAAAAAACGTGTAGATTATAACTTACTACTTATAGACTCATAAGTTATAATGTATCACTTTTGACAAATAAATATCCAAACATAATGTCTGCACTGTTGAAAATTTTTGGTAATTATACAAGAAATTTGTTGAAGGTATTTTTTAAAATAGTCTTGTAATTTTTTTGAGGCAATGATGCAAAATTTTTTACTATGTACAAAAGATTTTTTACTGTTTTTCTTTTGCGGATAGTTATACAAAAAAAAGTAGTAGTACAAAAAAATATTGTAATTTCACAAAAAATTTTAACAGTATAAATAAAAGTCAGAAAAATAAATAAATCAATTTATAATTTATCATTTTTATCGCTCGTAACAAATGCGCTTAATAAAAAAAAATGTTGAGTGAAGATTGTAAACCTGTCTGTTCATTCAGTTCAGATTTATCTGAGTTATTGATCGCACTGATAAACCCGGGATTATTTTTGTTGAAAAATAACTTTGTCCTATCAGATATATTAATATAATAGAACAGGATTCAGATCTCATGACTATGATAAGATTAATCATTGTTATTATTACATAATCGTCTCACAGCCCGAGTGTTAAAGTATTGTAAACTACAAGGGTCTTATATATACGTATATTATATCAAAGGTTTTTCAACACTCGGATAAATAATCACTGGTATAAATCGATTTTATATATATATATATACATATAATTGCGTGTGAGAATAATATTTCATCGAATTGAGTTCCATTGGCTAGTATTTTCTCCTAATGGTCGATAAATTTCGGAATAATTTATCGCTTTTATCTTAATGATTTGGCTTGGGATAATTGCTTCAGTATTTTATTCGAGGGTTGCTCAAAAACAAGTTATTGCTTTAGGAAAAATATTTTATTTTGCCACTCAACGCTTTTTTGTTAAAATTAATAACAATTCAAGAAAATAAATGATATTTTTAATTTTAATAAATAAAAAAAAATTTCAATTTTGTATAATATCGGTAAGAAGTAAAAAACTTATTTAAACCTCCAACTCATCAGTTTTAGCAATCGGCTTCTGCTATAAGGATAAATAATTATTTTTTTTTGTTTATGAACATATATATATATCGAAAAAACTGCTTTATTATGTGTAATTAATTTATTTTTGTACATATTTATTTTTTTGTATTCTAATAAAAGCAGGAATAAAAATTAAAAAGATAACATTCATAAAGAAAAAAAGCTAAAAAAAAATTAATTATTAGCCTGGCATTGCGTGAAGCATGAGAGTACATATATATATATATATATACATTACTTGGAATAAAAAATAAAAATATAAAATTCTACATCAGATTTCACTTTAATCATCCCTAAACATTAAGCAAAATTTTAAATCAAATAAAATGTGCCGTGCGGTGGCTGGATGAGAAATAATCTCAAGTCATTAAAGCTTTAATTAAAAAATTTTATTTAAATTTATTGTGATTTCATTCATCTAGATCAAAGAATTTTTTTTCATCTATATACGCACTTGTGTTTATTAAACCCTACATTTTTTATGCACTTGAAATGACAATTCTGTTACATAAAATTCGTTGAATAAATATTTAAACAAAAATTCAAAAGCTGACTCGTCGAGAAGCAAAACTTTGTTTCTGGAATCTTTAGATAAATAACTTATTTTTGAGTACTCGAAGGTTTGTCAATAGTAAACTATATCAACGTCAAAGTAAACAAAAAGCTTGGAATCAATATTGCTGGTCAATGCATTATGTTTACATATGAAAATTCAACATCATATTTTTAATGAATGTTAATTAAATTTAAGTGGAATAGTAAAAATCACAAGAAAAATAGTTGATAAGTGATATTTTTACCTCGAAATTGATTGTAAAAAAAAGTAGGATTTAATTTTCAAATGAATTTTTAAACATCAACCTGATCGTCTGTTTTGTATTTTTATTTAATTTTTCCTTTGAATAAAAAAAGTTAAATAAAAAAAATTAGTTTTTTTTTCTATTTTGTTATTTTCACCGAACGGAAATTAATATTTAGTTTAAGTTTCAGTGAAAAGTTTAAACTTCAATTACTAGAGGTAGTATTGAAAGTGTCCTTCAACTTAATTAAAGCTTTTGATTAATTAAAATTCTTATTAAAAGTATATTAGAGATATAAAAATATAAATCTTGATAAAAAAAGCTATTCATTAATATCATTATCCTTCTCCATTAAAATTATTATTATAATTATAGTTTTTATTTTATTTTTTGGCAGATACATGGCAATCATGAGGCCGCTGCAACATCACATGTCACGTAAACGTACAACAGTAGCACTAGTTTTAATTTGGTTAGCTTCTGCATTACTTGCGATGCCGTGTCTACTCTACTCGACCACAATGACTCGAAGGTAATTGGATAATTATTTTTTATGTATGAATTCTTTGTCCAAGCTTCTCCTCTCTCTTAAGCTGGTGTTTTATTATATCATTTTCACATTTACATATGCTCTTCATTAATAGACACACCAGCTGTGTTGAGATATTAAAGAGACAAATTAAAAAATTTCTTGTTTTTCGTAAATTAAGGAGAAATTTTAGCTGTGTTATAATTATCAAAAATTTTAAGCTCAAAAAATATATTTTATAATTAAATTTGAATTCTGTGTAAAGTATTCAAAGTAATTTATTAATCATGATTAATGTGTAAATTATTAATCAAACCTTTAACTTTCATAAAATAAATCAAACAATTGAAATGAACATTGCGATTGAAACCTTTGTCAATAATTATAATGATCAGACACAAATAATAATTACATGCTTGAGTAATATCGCATTATTAACAATACGCCGTATTGAAATAAGTAAATTGCACTTTAATAATCATAATAAGCATTGTATTCACCGATATATCTACATAAACGAATACAGTAAGCAGTGATAGAACAAAGTGTGTTCCAGCGCTACTTACAATTAATTTAATAATTATGGTAATGTATGGGCGAAATTGAATGTTTCAGATATTCCAACGGCAAATCGAGAATTGTTTGCTACATGTTATGGCCGGATGGAGATTACCTGAATAGTAGAAGTGAATACATGTGAGTATTACACTCATCCGAATCCTAAATTAATTATTTTAGATCGCGCTATCATGAATTCCGAGCATTCCGTCAAGCTCCGTTGAAGAAGTATAATTACAGCGATTAATTTTTATTTTTAATTTAATTTTTACAATTTGTTTTATTTTTTAATCATTTAAATTGTCGGTAGAGTGCGTAATTCTGGGAATAAAATTATTCTCAAATTGCCGGGCAGGGATTATTTGAACGGATAAATGTCCCAATCATGACCTAGAGCAATCGGTGAGGGAAATTAGCAGATGTTTGTTAGTATAAACATGACAGACCACCGCTAGGATGCCAGCGGGAGTAATGAAAGTACGGGAAGCTAATTAAGTCACTGTGTTACAAACGTGACATGTGATATGTGTAGATTGCATGATTTGTACTATGAAAATATGGACAATACTTCTTGTAAATTAATTACTTATCCGCTTACATTAAACGATAAAAGTCCTTGCTAAAAAAAAATTTTTGTTACTCAATTATTTTGTTTTTTTTCTTTAAAGTAATCATAGCTTCAAAAATGAATTTTTTAAATTTATATTTTATCAACAACTACCGTAAACTTAAACAAGAATTGTAACCAACTTTTTTCTAGATACAATTTGATATTTCTTGGTGTGACATATCTGATACCAATGATTGTGATGGCTATCTGTTACACCCTTATGGGACGCGAATTGTGGGGGATTAAATCGATTGGTGAACACACGGAGCATCAAAAATATTCAATGAAATCCAAACGAAAGGTATTTAATTAATAAGTGATAATATTAACATTTAACATTAATGTTTCTTAATTATTAACCCCTGACAATCTGTCAGGGGTTAATAATGACTGCGGGATTAATAAAAATGTAAAAAAACTATTTTATTTCTTTAAAGACATTTTAACTACACTAAACTCTAGCCCCAAACAATAAAAGAAAAGACGCCATTGTATTAGAGGAAATCTACGTATTTTCTAGAAGGTCAAATAACTAGCTGAATTCTAATTTTACTCATTTTTATAAATAATTTTCAAGGAAAAACTGTGTATTTTAATCTATGTAATTTTTATGTCAAACGTGTATTGAGGATTGTATCCTGTTTGACACAATAAATTATTATTATTATTATTATTATATATAATTAAATTAATTAATTTTTAAATAAATTTAATTAAAAAAATTAATTAATTAAATTAATAGACAAAAAAATAAGAACTTTTAAAAATAAACATAATTATTGAATACTTTTTTCAGGTCGTAAAAATGTTCATAATTGTCGTGACAATATTTGGAGTATGCTGGCTGCCCTACCATGGATTTTTCATATTTCTCTATCATTACCGAAGCGTAATGGCCAACAGCTATGTACAGCATGTATATCTGAGTTTCTACTGGCTTGCCATGTCAAACGCGGTTGTTAATCCAATTATTTATTATTGGATGAACAACAGGTGAGAAATTAAAAATTATATACACGTCCCTTTCTAAAATTATTACGTCAGAGCTGAGAAATTTCATCTAAAAATAGTAATAATAGCGGATTATAAATGAAACAATTATAAATATTTCATTCATGAAAATCCGGTGGAAAGGAGAGCATCGATCGTAGATAATTACCCGTTTATCTGTATGTCTTGAAAACTTGACTCTGCACTTTAGATAATCGTCTCTCGTTAAAAAAAGCTCACTTACTTTTTATACCCATTCAATAAAATTGCTTTCCTGCTAAATAAATAGACTTTTACCTTATATTTAATTTTGGGTTTTTTATCCTCAGTCAATTTAATTTGGTTCTTCATTTTATTTCACCCAATTATCCGCAGGTTTATTTATTTTTTATATCATTCATCAGACATCACTTATTGTAATTAGTTTTAAAAATTAAGTACAAAATACTAATATCATAAATTTATTGTAACAACGAAAAAAATAGCCAATTATTTTTATCAAGTAGAAAATAATTTAAAAACTACTATAATATACTTTTAATGACTGAGAATAAAAAATAAGTGATGAAAGAAGAATAAAGTAAGATGCAACTCGATAGAACTTTTTCACGAGTTTGTTAAAATTTTTCTTCCTTAATCTACCAAGTTGCATTTACAATTGCATGGGACTAGAATAAGAGAAAAAATAATATCAGAAAAGTTGCTCTCGAAATGTCGGAGAGTCAAAGTTCAAGTTATAGTTGAAGAGAGACAAGCGAAGTTAATTTTGATTTTCGTTTCATTTTATATTTTTAATTTTGTTGTATAAAAAATAAATGTGTTATTTTGTTTACAGATTTCGAGTGTATTTTCAACAAATTATTTGTAATTGCTGCTGTTTACTGGGCTACTCAGACTCGGAAAACTGTCAGATGCAAGAGATGACAAGACTGAGGCACTCTGATACTGTCCGCTCACAATCAGGTGATTGTTTTTAAATTTATATGCTAACTATACTGTTTTAGATTTTTATTTTGAATTACAAAGCTATTCAATTTATTTATTCAAGAAAAAACCATCTTTTTTCGTTTAAAAATTAATTAATATTTTAGTTATCAATTTTTAACTTCCCGATTTTTGAAAATTTTCAATTATCTTAGCGGGAAGCTAAAAATACATTAATCTCTCAGTACACTGTATAGAAAATATTTACAATGCGTTTTATAACAAACAGTCGAACATATCTATTAAATTTACGTAACATATAATTTTTCCATCCTTCCCATCCCATTTCACTGTTGCTTCAACAGATAGTAAATATTTTCCTCAAAATACATATTTTTAAAAACAACAAACGAAAAACAGAAAGTATCTATAAATATTAACTATTTTCGCTCGATAAATATCGAAAACTCCTATGCAAAAGCACCGCAAACATTTGCAGTAAAAATTTTAATAAAAAATTGATAGAAATAAAAATGAAAATTTAAAAAAAAAAGTAAAATATTTATAAACCGGTTAATCCATAAATGAATAAAAATAATTTTCATAATTTATGCAACAATACGAGGTTTTTTAATTAAACTTGCCTAATCGAGTCATTTTTCTTAGGCAGAACAAGAACCTCAAGGCAATAACCGTTTAATTATACGGAATAAATAAAAGATTTAACATTAAATCTCCAGATACCCGACTTACTTTTTCTCACTACGCTAATATGCTAACCTTGGGCTAACGGATGAAAACGGCAATAAGTTACCGACCTACAAAATTATGTATTCAATAATAAATATTTAGAAAAATCAATTTATTGAATAGTAAAAAAGAAAATTAATAATAAAAAAACTTGTCTCGTATAAAATATACTCGAGTAATTTTTCTCTTGAAACTTTAACGGCATAAACTTTAGTTTCTTAATTGATACCTTATAGTTACAGAATATGCATATTTTATAATAATTTCCGTCAAGCCGAGTGTTACCCCGCAAAATTCAGAGCCATAATGTCTTTTAAAATATAACTCAAAAGTTCTTGGTGTGTTGAGCAAAAATATCAAGCATATAGATATGTAAAAGACGTAAATTTAACGACTGATAAAGAAATTAAATTGATCCAAGAAGGAAAATTCTTAGCCCAGAGAATAATTTTAACCCTAGGTAAGTAATATAATACTTTTAATCAAGTTAATTTTTTTATCAGTCCGTTTGTCTTGTTAACAGTTGGTTTGTTAAAATTTGGATAACAAACACCTGACATTAAATTACTGTGTTTGCTATTCGATAACATCTAATAGTCCACGAAATCTAGACTAGCAAACTCAAACACAAAGAGAATCTATAGAGATATATAGATATGCATATACATATATGTAATATAAATGTTAGAGCAATAGGTGGCCATTGAGAATCAAATACGCGTGAGTATGTGGAAATAGTTACCATGCATTGGGAAAATTATACGTAGAGTGTACATAGATTGAGGGTAATTTGCATTTGAGAACAGATCCTTTCCTCTACACGTACACTTACGTATACATTTACATTGCGTCAGTTCTGAGTAGCCCTGAACTAAGATTTGTTTTTTGCGGTTTTATATTCTATGCCAGTTGAACTTCTTGGCGCTTCACCAGCGGAACCTCTACTCAATATCTTAATATTTATGCATTTACGACGGAAAATTTTTTTTCAAGCATGAACAAAGTTCAGATTGTTGTTTTTAACAGGATATTCATTTTTTAGTTAATCTAAATAAATTAATATGCAATTTTTTCTTGTAAAGAAATTGAATTAAAGAAAAAATAAATCATTTTAATTTTATTACACAAGTATAGAAAAAAATATAAGCCGAATTTCATGTTTTTTTTTTTTTTATACGTCAAATACGGACTCTAGATTACATGAAACTTTTATGTTGTTATTTTTAACCTTTCAATAGTAAACTGGATTTACAAATAGCGTCTGCAGATGAAGAAAAATTCTTTTTTCTTCTCAACTTTTTATTAATAATAGAAAGTGAGCGGAAATCAGCAACTAATTTATATATTTTAATGATATGTCCAATATTTATTTTTTTTACTTTCTGAAAAAAAAATTCATCAAATATAAAATGACCACCGCACTTTTTTCAAATTAAAAAAATATCCTTTCAATTATTCTCTAATCCATAAGCTTAAAATTAATAATCCCTAAAAGTGACAAACCAATAATCCGAATTTATAGATTAATTGTCTTAACTTTTCACAAAAGTATCCTAACCAGAGTTTCCAATAATGAACCGAACAATAAACAACAAACTGAGTGAACCTCATCTGCTTCTAGGTCGATTCAAATCAATGTCGATACGTTGGCGACACAGCACCGCTGAGAGCCATGTCCAGACATTAAGAATGAATTCACGGTCAATATGTGACAAGAACCATTTACACCCAGGCACCACTAATATCTGAGTGGTCGAATATGCTCTGACGGCGAACCCTCGCTCGTATTTTTTTTAAATTTAAGTTCCAACTTTCTCTACCTCGAATTTTCCCTCAACTTTCCTGTCCTATATTCTTCCAACGCAAAAAATAAAACTGTAACTTTCATCTTCAACTTTTCACGTCAATTGAAACTCCAAGTTATTGCAATGGACGTACTTCCTCGCCACTGCTCCATGTTTTTATTCATATAATTATATAAAAGTGTACATAGTTTTATTTCATAAACATACTCGTTAATAAATTAAATTTATTCTCGTAAAACTTCTATTAATTAAATTGTATATTTTTAAAAAATTTAATAAAAACGTTGAAATTATTTATTGTCAAAACAATTACTATATTATATTTGTGTGATAAAATATAAAAATGTTATTAATATTAATATATGTAAATAAATCATTTAATTATTAAATTTATAATAAAAATAAATGATGTTGTTTATTAAAAATATTTGTCTAATTTTTTTTACTTGAAAATGTAAAACTTTTTTATTGTCTTCTCCGTTAATTCCAATAAAAATTGCAATTTTTTACAACAATGTCGCGCCCTTGTAAATTAAAGTACTTTTCAATAATATTTCATTATTTATAAATAACGAGCTCGGAACAATAATAATAAAATTTAAGGTGTAATTTATGCACGTTTAATTTTACTTGCGATAAAAAAGTTGAACGTAAATCAGATGGTGGGAAATTTAAGGCCATTTTTTTTTATTCTTCAAGTAATCACGAGATAATTCTTTTCGTAGAATAGATAATTTATATTGTGGGGAAGAAGACGGTTTTATAACGATAATGGATCAGGTAAAAGAAGAAATAAATTTGTTTTTAATTATTTTAAGCCTGAAAGTTTTTCTGGTTTAAAAGTTGATACTTAAGTTCTTAGTGGAGTAAGCGTAAAATAGTTGGTTTGTTGTTAAAGCTCGATGCTTTAATCTTCGAGTTATTCTTATGATCTTTAGAACCAATGACCAAAAGTTCGCGTGCTAGGTAAATAACTTTGGGAATAGTTCGATATTCGTGATCTATTTTAAGGATATTTGAGAAGAAAACTTTGGATCGTTTTAGAGAAGTTGATTATAAAAATATTTTAGATCAATTTTAAACGAGTATTGATTTTACTTGGACATGAAAAATAAATTAAGCAACTTTTGACAACCTTGAAGGTATAGTAACAATTTTTGGAAAAATTAATTTTTTTTTAATCCAAAGTATGATAAATTTTTGACGTGATAAATTGAAATTAAAAAAAAATAATTTAATAAATTTTCAAGAAAAATATTTTTTTGATATCAAAAGTTGCTTAATTTATTTTTTTATCCCACATGATAATTTTTTAGTGAAATATAAATTCAATTAAAAAAAAATGTTTAATACAATTTTGGTATGAAAAACAAATTCTTCTCTAAAAGTTTCATTAAAATTTTTTGTACTTTAAAATGAATGTAATTTGTTAAAAATAAAAATTTTATTTTTATTAAAAAAAAAAAGATTTAATTAATTAATAATTAAAAAAAAAAATTGTAAAATAAACAATAAGCGCAAACAACAGTATTAACCTTTTATTTATCCAGCCTCTATCCTAGAGCTCTAGATCACTGTCAACACGCGATTACGTCCGACGATTCATAGTTTGCTCTACTGCAATAACATTCACGCTTCCTTCTCTGATGCTACAAATTTTTCAACTTTTTAATCGTCAATATTGGAACTTTAATTTTAAGTTTTCGATCCAATAACTTTGTTCAATTTTTTTATCGTTGTTATTCATCCATCAATTAATCAATCGGCGACTGACAGTTTCTAATTAAAAAACTTAGTTATTGATTGGAACAAATATTTTTATACCAAGAAAGTATTAACCAATATCATCTGGATAATCTAAAAAATAACTTTTATTACGTTTTGTTAATTAGAGGAATAGTTTTTTCGCTGGCAGCTTTTCACTTACTGGTGAATATTTGCATTGAGTTTTGAGAGAGAAATCCAATTACAGCGTCAGATCAGTGACTAGTTTCCGTAGAAAAAACTGTTTAATCATACTAATATATGCGAATGATATCTTTTGTCGCATTTCTGGGTGATGTATATTATAAATTTACTTTTATTAGCTGACAAGATTACTCGGGGACTTGATATCTTCCCACGTAGATTTAAACAACTGCGTATACGCAGTGTAAGAAAATTTTTCCGTGTCAAGAGACTCGATATTATTCTTTTCGCCTACCGTACATTTTTTACTTTATTTTTCATTCTAATTTTTCTTTTACGCTCTTTTTATTGTAGTTTTTGTTCTTAAAGTCTCAGAAAGTCCCTTAATTTATTACAATAATAAATAACTGTTAATAAATAAAGAACCAAATAAATAAATAATTGAAAATAGTTTTTTTATATTTAATAATAATAATCTAAAAATCCCCATAGCGGCAATTACGAAGCTTATGTAAGCATTGCACTAAGTAAAGTTTTTTCCATAAATTTTTTATCATCTTCAGCTTAAATAAACAAAAATAATGATAATAATACATTTTGCTGAAAAATATTCTCAACTAAACATTGCCAAAAATTTATTGTGAATTTTTGGCATGCAATGTACGAATTTTTCGTAGTGTATAAGACGGAATTTATTTTTAATTCTCAATAAAACATACTTGTAGAGATGTTTGACATGCCTAATAGTACACGAGCAATCTCCGGAATTTCGTTCTAGTTGCTAACGATCGGTCTTTTTATTTAGGTTCTACACTCTACAATTTATCCTATACTTAGTAATCCATACGTTTATTTAGACAATTATTTTCGTGTTATCTCTTAATTTTTATGAATTAGATTATATTCTATGTAAACTTAGCTAACTAGTTACAATATAGATAGTAAATGAACTTCTCTTATAGCACGAAAACTATAAAAATTAATATTAAATCTTCTGATATATCTATTTTTTTAAATGAAATTTTTAAATAATTCTAAAATTATATTAAAAAACCCAGTCATAAAAAAATTTTTCCTAAAAATTGAATATACATGTAATATAACATAAAATTCTGAAAATAAAATTTGAGATTAATATAATTAATTACTTTTGAACCTTCTTCATTATGATACAGTAAAAATTAGTTAGAATATTAATAATTAAACTACTGTTACAAAATAATTGTACTGATAAAACTGTCACGAGTCTTCACGATACTCAATAGAGTTTCTGATAAAATTTATAGCCGAATAACCGAATTGTGTTCAGTTTTAGCGACAATGTAATTATAAAGGTGCCATTTAATTGATCTATTGATGTAAATTGACTAGAAATTTCTATTAACACAAGTCAATTTGATAATATAAATAAACCCGTCAATTTTAGATAGATAACCTGATGATAAGATCACTTTCACTTTTACTTAAATTGTTTAATTTTGTAGCTTCAAGGGTCGAGAAGAAAAATGATTACTACTCTCGAGTAGAACAGACTGATATTACGAGTTAAAGTTGATTAATGGGGTCATCATTTTGGAGCCTAAACCGGATCGGCAACAAAGTCTTATCTCCTTTGAGTTTGGATTTTCACGTCACGTAAATATGCGTGTATCAAATCGACGTTGATTTGGGTTGAAATACATGAATAAAGAAGATAAATTTTGAATTATTTTATTTATCTTTTCCCTCTTCGGCGGAATCTTAATATAATGAGAATAACGCTCGAAAAATACAATAATATCATACGTTTGGTGGTTGCGTTTAGAAAGTATAAGTCTAAGCGGTAAAAAGTAGAAAGTAGGAATAATAAAAGTTGAAAGGAGAAATGATAAAAAGTTACTGAAAGTAGAATTGGCGATTCCCCTGGATAAGTACCTATACATCTGTGCGCGTTATTAGGGATAGAAACCATCTTTTGGAGAAAATAAACGTTTAGATGAGTTCTTTTTTGCTGTTTTTTTTATTTTTATTTTTATCAGATATGGAATTATTTTAGAAATGAAAGTTGTAAAAGGATTATTTTTGTAAAATTGGAAACTTTTCAGACTAATTTTTTAACTTCGACATTTTGAATAAAGAAAGAAAAAAAATATTTTTTAAACTTTTTCGATTTTTTTGAACTTCTAAGAATTGAAGCAAGTGGAAAATAATTTAAACAGGCCATTTTAGACTTTACTTCATGAAAAAATGTATACAGAGTAACATTTGGTGTTTTATGACACGTCCGGTCGATAAAATCAGTTTTTTTTTCTTAATTTTTAAACCTGTTTTGACTTTATCAGATATCTTTCAACTTCAGTAACATTAAAAACGGTCAATTGTCGGGGAGTTACATTATTTTATCATATAATTCATGTTGAACTCGTTATGAATCAAAATTATATACTTTCAATATACATGTAGCTATGGTAGGAACTACGGAGATTAATATTTATTGATAAAAAACAAAATGACTAAGATTAAAACAAAAAATCTTAAAAATGTGGCTTTTTTTTCCCCAGTTTTTAGTCCTAAAAAAATAGTAAAAATCAAAATGTTGATTTGGTTGTAGTTCGTGCCATAGCTACTACTATATGTAGAATATGTGGTTTAAATTTCATTATGATCGGGTCAGTGGTTTCGGAAGTATCCTGTACGTTAACCAGAACAGTATAGTTCTGAAATAAACAAGTTTAAAGTTTTTTTTTAATAAAAAAAAAAATGAAATCTTACCTTAATTTCAAAATCTCTTCAGCTAGTTTGAAAATTTGATTTTTTTCCACTTGAAAATCTACATAAACTTCGTAAAATAATATAGTTACAGTGGTCCGATCACTTAGAAGTTTCAACACAATACTTTTAGATATATGTACTTTCGAAAAATGTAAAAAAAAAAAAAAAAAAAATAATTTTTTCAAAAGTCACAAACCAAAATGATCCCTTAAATGAAAATTCAAATTTTTTTAGATGATAAGTTTGGAAAATAGTTTTAAGGCCGTTTTTGTACAGCACTTTTAGGTTTCAGTTGTAAATATTGTAAGCGGAACGGGGATCCGCTATTTATACCCCTATTTTGTTGGGCAAATAAATACTAATAATAATTAAAATTAAAATTTAAGAATAAATGTGAAAAAATTTAAATATGAATGTTGGTAGCGCGGGAAAGTTTTGAGCGTTGGTAACTTGGTAAGCTGCACTTTAATCTTCCATTCACGACACCTTCAAGTACTTGGATTATTCACCTAGCAATAGGTGTAGATCAGTAGATTAAATTGTTTAAATACCGCATAAAATAACAAGTAATTATTATTAAAAAGCTTCTACCAATAAAATAAAAAACAGTTTATACAATGGAACCGTACGACGTAATAGTTAACCAACCCGTCGTCATCGATAACGTAAGTAATTTGCCATCGTAACCTAATAAATCGCACGGTTATTGTCTACCCGAAGTGTCAAACGCCAGGCCATATTGTTGCCAAGTGATAAATACCAATAAAAATATTTTAAAATCATTACATAAATTTATGATCACTGAATTTCAGCACCTGCTGGCCAAAGATACCGTTACACTCCGATTAGATTCCTAAAACGTCTGTTTGACAGTTTTGGTGTCAAGACAATTAAATCAATACAACTAATAATTATTTATTATTGGTTATTTATTGTAATTATTTTTTTTTTTTAGGGTTCTGGAGTTATAAAAGCTGGTTTTGCTGGTGACCAAATACCTAAATGTCGTTTTCCAAATTAGTAAGTTGATAATTTATTTTTTATTACTTGATAGGTTAATTCTAATTACACAAAGTATCAGAAACCTAACAATTTTTTTATTATATTTTTTAAACAATTAAATTATCTTTAAATAAATTTCTGTACAAAATAAAATTGTTTTCTAATTATTAACTCGGTAAAAAATTTTTTTAACAAATAAATGAAGGCAAAAAAAATTTATTTAAAAAATTTCACTTTTAGAAGTTCTAAAAAATGGTAAATTTGATTTCTAAAAATAATTTTTTTAATTTATTTATTTGTTAAAAAAAAAAAAAAACCAAAAATGTTCAAGTGTCGGCTGACTTTTGTGTCATAAATTTCATGTTATTCTTCCAAAAATAGATACGTTAAAAATTTTGAAATTGTAATGATAATATAAATTTCAGTATCGGAAGGCCAAAACACGTTCGGGTGATGGCCGGAGCTCTGGAAGGAGATTTATTTGTAGGACCGATAGCCGAAGAACACCGTGGTCTGCTGTCTCTGCGCTACCCAATGGAGCACGGAATAGTGACAGATTGGAACGACATGGAAAGAATCTGGTCCTACGTATACAGCAAAGACCAACTATCAACATTCGTTGAAGAACATCCAGTTTTACTGACCGAGGCACCGTTAAACCCGCGCATAAACCGCGAAAAGGCTGCTGAAATATTCTTTGAGTCATTCAACGTTCCGGCGTTGTTCATCTCCATGCAGGCTGTCTTGAGTTTGTACGCGACTGGTCGTACTACTGGAGTGGTGCTTGATGCAGGAGACGGAGTCACCCACGCAGTTCCCATCTACGAGGGTTTCGCGATGCCACACAGTATAATGAGGGTAGACATCGCCGGTCGCGACGTCACCAGATACTTGAGGCTACTCCTTCGCAAAGAGGGCGTCAATTTTAAAACGACAGCTGAGTTTGAGATTGTACGAACGATCAAGGAGAAATCTTGCTACTTGGCCAGTAATCCACAAAAAGAAGAAACTGTCGAAACTGAAAAATTCCAGTACAGTTTGCCTGATGGCAGTTCTTTAGAAGTATTTATTTTTAATTTACAAAGTCTTTTTTTTTAATTGATGCATTTCAGAAATTTACATTTAATATTATTGTTTCAGATCGGCCCAGCAAGATTTAGAGCGCCGGAAGTATTATTTAGACCCGACTTAATTGGTGAAGAATGTGAAGGTCTCCATGAAGTCCTCATGTATTCGATTCAAAAGTCTGATTTAGATTTACGGAAAGTTTTATTCCAAAATATTGTACTTTCTGGAGGTTCTACACTATTTAGAGTAAGTGCATCATTGTTATTATGATTATTTATTTTATTATTTTAGTTTACCTGTAACAATTAATTGATTGTTTTAGGGATTTGGTGATAGACTATTATCAGAAATTCGAAAAATGGCGCCAAAGGATATAAAAATAAGGGTAAGATTATTAAATAATTACAATTATTGTTAATTAGCTGCTATACAAATTTATTAATTAATAAAATTATCAAACCAGATATCAGCACCACAAGAACGTCTCTACAGTACATGGATCGGTGGATCTATCCTAGCTTCTCTCGACACATTCAAAAAAATGTGGGTTAGCAAGCGCGAGTATGACGAAGACGGTGCAAGAGCGATACACCGTAAGACATTTTGAACATTTATTATCGCCATTATAAAATAATAACTGATGAAATTTCATTTTTATAACAATGCTCGGCACAACGTACGTTTTTTTTTTTTTTTTTTTTTTTTTTTTTTAATTTATTTATTTTTTTTATGGTAAACGTACAACTATAGATTGAAACTCAATTATTATTATTTTTTTAAATGATTTGTAATTAAAATTAAATCAGCAGTAATTGTTTCAATCTGAACTCTGGTCTGTACTCAACATTTGTTTATCAAGATTAATTTATATTAATTTTTTTATACTCATGGTATTAATATTTAATTGTTGCGCATATTAGTTAAGTAATTCAATCTAATTATTGTTTGTGTCATAATTAATATTTTGTGGATTAAAAAAAATCTAAGAAAAAACAAACTTAAACGCTTTATTACACAAAATTTATCAGTTAAAAATAATTAATTATTAAATAAACAATATTAATGTAGACGTTTTTGCAAAGTATTTGTAAATATGTATGCTTTGGTAAAAAAAAAAAAAAAAAATAAACAACAAAAACAAATATTTTATCCACTTATATGAATATTTTTTATTTTACCTTTAAATTTTAATTATTTATAGCTTTTATTAAACTAGATATAACACGCTCGCCTTCATTCTTTCAAAAATCCCGCCACTATCTCAGTTGACCAATCAACAACTGAATAAAATAGTCACAGAAGTGACGTAGTAAAATAAAACGACATCCGGTCATCAACTTTTTATTAGAAAAAAAGAGGATTAATTTTACAAATTTTAAAATTCCAAAAATTATAATCTTAAATAAAGAAAAAACTAAATCTATTTTAATATAGAATCTTTTAAAGTCACAAAGTCTCAATTAAATTAAAAAACATAACAACGAAAATGAATCAACGGACGAACACTCATTTAGCCGAAAAATGTAAATAATTTTATATTTAGATTAGAAATTTTTTTTAATTAAGTTTATTTTAATGTACAAGCATGTATGGAAAATACTCAAATTTCATGCTTGTAAAGGTGGACCATCTAATAAAAATTTCCAATTTTTTGGATGAGTAATTTTCGGCTGAATTGTCTGTATATAAATACACAAGAAGAATTTAAAACTACAGTTCCCGCTTTCAGTCTGTCGGTAAAATGTAACTTAACCTAAAAACTTGTCCAAAAATAAACAAATAAATAAAGAATATAAATACTGATTATTAAAAATACCGCAAGTTATAAAAAAAAAAAAAAAATATAAAGATAAAATTATAACCACACTTTACCACAGATTTATTATTTAAATATCTGCAAATCTGGATGAAACCGAGGAAATAATGATCGCCGCATCAGATCCACTGGTAAATATTTACAAATCTCCATCATTTTAATTTAAACTGACAATTAAAAATAAAAAATAAAATTACAACTAAAAATTTAACCAGGAATATACACCAGGTGGACGACAGACATACCAGCGGCATCCTGGTCCTGTAATCCATCACCTGAACTCGCAATCTCCTCCGACGCAGGACAGCGTTCTGTTACAAAAATTTAGTCAGGTAAACATATCCGAAAAATCCCCGAAAGAATTCTGGATAGTCCGCGAGAACAAAACCTGCGGCGAAGAAGAACTCTACTGTTCAGGTAAGGTCGCAGTGCACACCCAAGGCTCGCCCTCAACCCGAGTACTCCAGAAGTCATTTTGCCTCGAGTCGGACATAAAACACGCTCTTTGGTGCAGGTTTTGCACCACGACCCCAAATTTAGTCGACAAAGACAAAAACAAAAATGAAGACGAGGTTAAAGACGACCAGACTATTGAGTGCATTTGTCTGCTGGACACTCACACTCTCCGAGTATTCACTCCCGACGGTGAGGACTACATGACTAGTCTGCAGTTCAAAGTATCCGCAGTCTGGCCCACTAAGTTTGGGATATTGATGGAAAAATCTTCAGTTAAGTCGTCGATAAACGAGGAAAGTTTGCCAACAGCTTATTCACTAACTCACCCGCTTGATGAAATATGTCCGCTGCTGATAAAGCACGGTGGAGTTAGCTACATGCGTGACACTAACCTAAAAATCATTTTCACCAGCTCTGAACCGTCATTGGCGGTGATTTACGACACCAAGACCGGCCTCCACTCTGTCTACAAAATCAGAAAGTCGTCGGTAGAAGAGCGTCAGGTAGTTTACGACGTGACAGCCAGCATGATGAGCATCGCGTCGCCTCTGCACGGCAACAAGAGCAACCCTAAATCCGTAAGCATGTTTGGGCTTCCAAACCCGCAGTTGAGCGGTCTGGGCATGTCCAGCAGTCCGTTTGGATCTCGAGGAACGTCTTACACAACATCTTGCTCTGGAGGAGTATCACCAGCTCAAGCTCACCAGAGCGCCCATTCAAGGTCTCAGAGTCCCATGGCCACGATATCGCGCTGCCAGTCTCCGACTCATACATTTTCTCCGTTAGCCGGTGGGTCGATGCACCAGAATCGACTCCACCAGACAGTTATGGCCTCAATGCTGTGTCACTCCCAGCACAACCCTAGCGGCTGCAATAGTTTTATGCTTTCAGAGGCCCCGATGGTCTCCAGCAAGCCACTCTACCCAGAAATTTGCCTAGACCACGTCTGGACAGAAGCTGCGTTCAAAGAAGTCGACAGAGCTGCTGATAAGGCCTCCAAAGTCTTCCTGACGACAGACCTTGTCGGGCAGAGTTACCTGGGCTACCTGGTCCCTTCAAAAACTCAGTTATTTATTGTCAGGATGGAGAAGACCAACAAACAGCAGCAGATAATCTTCGGGATGTCTACTAGCATCATTGCAAAAGACGCGGTGAGTCTCAGCTCGCTGAACATGATCGCGATAATTGATTCTTCCAATGGAGTGACTCTCTACTCGGGAGTGACCTGTATAGGAAAGGTCCACATCACCAGCACACCCTCGATCGGTTGTAATTACTTTTTGACCCCCAGAACAAGTGTCAGCTCGCCGTTTCCCCGCAGAAGCTCAATGATATCACAGAATACCGCTGCGGACGTCAAATTTGAGGAAGCTCTGCATACTTTGAGTCCAGTTGGAGCTTGTGTACGACCACCGATGCTGGATAGCGTGGATGCTGGGCTTGTTGGGCTCAAAGACGCAGTTGGTAATCAGCTAACTCTTGAATATGGCAATAAAGTATTTTATCGCATCACTTTGCCTAAATTTAGTAGCTCACCGTTAGTTAGAGAGTGCTTGCAGGTTTTAAAGACTGTTTTGCAACGGGAGCTGGCTATGCAGTTGCTGGTGAAGTGGTATGGAGCGAGAAATGCTCCTGGACCTCAAGATTTTACGATAGAAGAAGAATGGCAGTTGTTTATAGTCACTCTGCTGACACTTATGGGTTATGACGTTGACAAGTTGCAGTTGATAAGAAAAAATGATGATGACTGCTCTGGTAGCAGCCCCATTGCTCTGGTAGCAGCCCCAAAGAAGGCTAAAACTAGCGATTGTGGCTCTGATGAAGACTGGTTGTATATTTTGAACTCTGGTGAGCATAAACAGTGTCAGTTTTTCTTAGAAAATGTTCTGCACTTGGTTAAATTCAACGAGGGTGCTGAAGAACTTGGTAAAACAAAAGCTGAAAAGAAACCTGAGGTTGGAAGAATCACCAGCTCGGCTGTTTTGTTTCCGCATATGCCGGTGGTTCTTTTTTCGCTTCATTTACTTTACGAGGAGCTGAAGCTCAACTGTGTAATGGCGGAAAGCAGACCGTTGCTAGCACAATTGCTGAACCACCTGAGCAGAGATTTGAAATTTAATTGGTACTCGTACCATTACTTACTCGACTATCCTACTCACTGTTCGAAGCAAGAATTGTCGCAGATGACTCAGCAAGACCTGGCCAAGATATCTGTACCAAACTATGTTCCCGAGAAGCCTCCAAGTATCTTCAGCACTCTCAACAGCCTTCTCAAGGGCTCTGAAGTATCTCCTTATCCAATTTTAGCGCGTGTAAATCCGCGTACCAAGACCATAATCTCGCTAATAGCGCTTCTGGCAGCAGAGTCAAAGGTTAACAGTCTAAATCTTGATCAGTTGGTAAAAACAGTGACGCCAGCCGGCAGCAGAGTTGATTACCAAGATCCAGTTAAGGACAAAGACAAAGAATTTAATCGAATAGAATCTCCAGACGCTGATCGTATAGTTTTGCTGTTCCATGAAATGGAATTAACCAAGAAAGATCTCGAGATTTTACCTCCAGGAATTTCAATTCTGCTGAAAGACATAATGTACAGATGTCGCGAGCGTCCGCCTTCTAACTGGCCAGTGGAAGCGTACGAGCTGGTGGATCGTCAAGACCTAGCTGCTTTGGTAAAACACTCGAGTTTTAACAAAGCCGATGACGAAACAACCGGAGTCTGCCCGATCAGGGACCCCGAGCAAGATGACGGCATGAGTTTCGACGATACTATTTTAAAATTACGTTTCAATAAAGATCACCGAGTTACCGAACTGCGTCGCATGTTAAATTCCTCAAAGCCAGTTCGGATTTCGATAACCCAGCGACCTGAAGTAACTGATCACGACTTTATAGAGGAACAGGAACGGTATCTCTGCGCAGTCTGTTCACGGACGATGGCGCTACCTGTTGCTAGAGGAATGTTCACCCTGAGAACTTCTACCCCGATAATAACCGAACAACTACCGATTCCCCGGCTCTGTTTAACGGGTAAAACAGCTCTGAGAGGGACTACAATAGAACTGTGCCACATTGACGTTCCACCGAACATGAACCTGTGGCCGCTGTTTCACAATGGAGTAGCTGCGGGCCTTCGTATCCATCCCGATGCATTGGACATAGATTCTACCTGGATTGTCTACAACAAACACCAGCAGAACGAGTGCGGAATTGAACACTCGGGTTTCCTGATGGCGCTAGGGCTCAACGGGCACCTAAAAAAGCTGGCGCCTATCAGCACTTATGAGTACTTGGTCGAGTGCCATGAAACTACCAACGTTGGACTTCTTCTGGGTCTCTCTGCAACCCACCGTGGAACAATGGACGTATCTATGACCAAGCTACTGTCTCTTCATGTGGAGACACTTTTACCACCCACCAGCATTGAGCTAAACGTCCAGCAGAATGTCCACGTCGCCGCATTGATGGGAGTCGGGCTGGTTTACGAAGGAACAGGCCACCGGCACATTTCTCACGCTTTGCTTTCAGAAATAGGTCGACCACCAGGTCCAGAAATGAAGAACTGCGTCGACCGAGAATCTTATTCACTAGCAGCTGGACTTGCGCTTGGTCTGGTGGTCCTAGGACGCGGTGGTGGAGCTGATTTAAGCAGCATTCCAGATACTCTGCACTACTACATGGTCGGTGGTAATGTAAGGCCTTTCACAGGAGCCCAGAAAGAGAAATACAAGTCCCCTAGCTATCAGATCCGCGAGGGAGATTCTATCAACACAGACGTGACCAGTCCTGGAGCTACAATAGCCCTCGGATTGATGTACTTCAACTCAAAGAACCGCGCAGTCGCTGAGTGGATGCGCGCTCCAGATACTCAATATTTGTTAGATTTTGTGAGACCAGATCTGCTGATGCTGCGGATCCTAGCCCACTCATTGATCCTATGGGACGAAATAGAGCCCACCAAGGCCTGGGTGTCCAGCCACGTGCCTGATATTGTTTACAAGTATCGACTCCAGAAGCCCACGCCGGAAATAACCCAGCACGTTGACCTGGAAACTATGAACCAAGCGTACTGCAACATTATCGCTGGAGCCTGCATGGCTCTGGGACTCAAATTTGCAGGGACAGCCAATGAGAATGCTTTCAAGACGCTATTTAATTACACCCAGATGTTTACGGCCTTGTCTCATAAATCCATCGGCGAACTGGCAGGTAAATCAACTATTGAAACTTGCTTAAACGTGACTCTTCTTTCTTCTGCTGTGGTGATGGCTGGTACCGGCAACCTCGACATAATGCGAATTTGCAGACAAATTAGGACGAGAGTTGGACCAGCAAGCAGTGTCGTTACTTATGGGTCACATTTGGCGACTCACATGGCTCTGGGTCTCACTTTCCTCGGTGGAGGTCGCTATACACTCTCTAACAGTCCGAATGCAGTTGCTGCGTTGATTATTTCGCTGTTTCCAAAGTTCCCGACGCACAGCAATGACAACAGGTATCACTTACAGGCGCTCAGACATCTGTATGTCCTTGCAGCCCAGCCTAGGCTTATTTTGCCGAGGGATATTGACAATAAGCAGTACTGCTACGCCACCGTAAAGCTTACTTTTAAGTCAGACAAGTTCACCAGGGGCCAAGAAGTTATCCTGAAGGCTCCGTGTCTGCTTCCTCAGCTGGAGAGTCTTCAGAAAGTTGAGCTGAAAGATGAAAGGTACTGGGAAATTATTTTTGAACGCGGGCATAATTGGAAACTACTTGAAGGCATGCTGAATAAATGCGACTCGCTGGATGTAAAACAGAAAACTGGGTGCCTTTCGTATATTGAAGATCCTCATGGGTTCCGCAGTCTTGTAGCTCAAACTCTCACTACTGAAAATGTTATCCCCTGGGCTACGAAGCAGGATTTAATCACCTCGTTTACCAACGACGAGACTGTGCTGAATATTGTCAAGTATTTCTTGCAGCCCACGGCTGAACCGAACCCGAGGAAGAAACGCGTTCGTAGACGTCCGAAGAAAGAGCTTGATTGCTCCGCTGAGAAAATGGATTTTAGTGATACTTCAATAGTGAAAATTCGAGAACAGGATTCTATTTTAAATTTGGGAATTTACAAAGATTTTAGACTGAAGGAGAAACATTTTATGCAGACGCTTGCAGTTATTGTTTATGAGTGCGTGATTAAAGATAAGATCAGCTTCATGCCGCTCTGGATAAATATTTATAAAAGCATCGAGGCAATTGAAAAGACTCCAGATGCTGGACTCGTCTGGCAGATTAAATTACTTTCTTCTTACACGATGCTGAAGGCGCAACAGCAGACTCAGCCGCTGCTGAGGATCGAAAGTGTTCTTGCTATTCACCAACGGCTGGCTTTAATTGTTGATTCTTGGGAAGATGGTACGTTCTTTTAAATTGAAATAAATTATTTGTTCTGTTTTTTGAGTAAATATATTTTTATAAATTATGTTTTTTTCTTTTGTTACAGAAGTGAAACCATTGATAGAAAGTTATCGGATCAATGGGACTATTGATAAGCAAAATGATACCACACTAAGAAAATTTAGCGCTTATTGTACATATTTTGATATACCGTATCGTTTAATTTATAATAGTGATATTAATCAGACTATAAAAAATTTATTACAACGTATTCAACGGTTCCCGTCAATAAATTAATTTATATTGATAAATTTATCAAATTATTTATTATTTAATTTTTTTTTCGTTTTGTTAATACAAAGTTCTAGTCTTCTAGCTTGGTATATTATATAAAAAAAAAAAGTTTGTTACTTTTCTTAGATTAATTTAATTAATCTTACTGATCAACTTTTTTTTATACCCTAAATAAAATCAATGTCAAACACTATTTATTTGAAAATGATTTTATTTTGTAATTTAATTAAAAATAAATCTTGATCAATAAAAAAATTTATTTAAGAGACTAGAACTTTTTATCTCACACAAAAAAAGTCTAAGAATTAGTGGAAGTATTATATAAATAATCATAAATAACCAAAGTAATTTAAAAAATAATGGAGTATGTAAATATCTAAATACAATATACATTTTTATATAGTAAAAATTTTTTAACAGCCTTAAAAAAGTATTTAAGTATCAAAACTTGTTCGAAAATAAGTCGTTTCAAAAAAACAGCGAAGAGCGTCTCCTGTAGAAGGCCTCCTCGTGAATAATAGGCTTTCCGGTGATCATATTGATTTTACTGTCAATAATCGCTCCGACAAATGAGTAACAATAAATACAGCCGACAAGAATTCCGCCAAGATGACCGACGAAGGAAGCATTGGGTACCAGAACGTGTATCAGCACCAGTTCGGCCCACACTGCATACTTGCTGGGAACTCTGAAGCCACCTACGTCATGCAAGCGATCTCGCTCCTCGCAGACGACAATAACTTTCAGCGCAAAGAGTACCGCCGAAAATCCAATAGCGCAGGTTGTATAATACGAGTAGTCAGCGGTGATTTGCATAAGCAGCCATGAAACAAATACGTACATTCCGCTGCAGCCCAGTGACAGGACTCCCAAGAGTATCCCGAAGTTAGCTGTCGAGTACATTGGCTCTAGGTAAGATCCTTTGAATATCAAAGAGACCATGTTGTAGTACAGATGCATGTCCGAGCCGTGTTCAAAGTTTGAGATTATAAATGACCGCCAGTCTTTGTATTTCAAGACTTTTACAGCTGATATGCAGACATCTTCAGAGTTCCAGGGTACTTGAATCAATCCTGTGTATAACAGCGCCTGGAAGTTAAATTTTTATGCATAAATATTATTTTAGAATTATACTGAAATTAGCAGACATCTGACCATTTTTAGAATTTTTCTTACTGAAAAAATTATTACAAAAAAAATATAAGAAAAAATTCTACATGTAGAAAATTTGAGAAGCTATCTGTGCAATAAATAAAATATTTTTTATTTATAATTTAAGACAAGTTTTTTTATTTTTATAAAAAAAAAATAATTTTAAAAAGTTTGCACTTGTAATTTTTTTTAATTTCTAGATGTGGAATTTTATTATTAAAATTTTTTCATAGTTGTTCATCAAGCTGAAGATAAAGCGTATTGCTGAGTTTAGAGAGCGTTGGAGTTTGCGATCATTATCAAATGTAGAATTCATTAAGACTATCGAGCAATAATCAATTAGAGGTAGTATAGTTGCTGAGACTAAAAGTTTTTTAATATTAGGAGTATAAATATTCTTACGTAATTTTAAACTATACAATGATGAATTTATTTTACTGATACTCTTGGATATATGAAGATTCCACGATAAATTACACGATAAATGGAGACCGAGGCACTTAGCAGACTCAGTAAAAGGTAGAGCCACTCCGTCGATAATGATGGGAGGTAAACCTTCTCGTTGCAATGCTTTTACCCTACTATTCGTTCCTAGAAGCATAGCCTTTGTTTTTAAAAGATTAATTTCTAATCCGTTGTCTCTGGCCCAATTCATGACAGCTTGGGCATCAGCATTTATCCGAGCTGACGCTTCTTCCAATTGATACGAGTAAAAGTGAATATATATATTTAATTGTTATAAAAATCAAAAAATTAACAGATGTCTGTTATAACTTCAGGATCATTATTTTAGAAGCAACAGGATGATGTAAATTATGACTTACCTGGCCAATGATCGCCAGAAGTGTAACAGGTGGAATTTTGTCAACACCATAATTGACAGCTTGCATTCCCAGCAAATAGAGTCCATATTCTAGACCTGGTTGTCTTCTTCTGACGTTGCGACTCATTTTTAACCTTCTTAGTAAATATTTGTCACTTTAACATTTAATTTGTTTATTTTTTAAAATAATAAATAAATATTACTGACACTTGACGTTCGTAATTTTTATTTACAGGTTAACGTATGGTAAGTAAGCTGAAGTATTGGTTTAACACTTGAAATTCAAAAGTGATTTTCTGATTTTTATTTTATAAGTAAAGAATGGTCTAGAAGATGTTTGTAGTGGATGTGGAGGTTATTTTGATGTTTTGATCAACACCACGTGGCCCAATGACTTTCTAGACGCTTGCGTACTTACGCAGCGCTCAATTTACTTATACTTGATGCAATAATTACTTTTCACATCCTCAGAAATGTTCGTCATTGTTCATAATAATAATAATAATAATAATAATAATAATAATAATAATAATAATAATCTTTTTAAATTTATGAATATTTTATGTTACAAAAAAAAAAATAATACAGACAATCAAAAATACAAACTCAACAATTATAATTTATATATTTGTTATAAAAAAAAAAAAAATTAATTTTATTACCGAATTTAAAATTTATAAAAAACAAAAATTTGATAAATTAATCCATTTTATGAATACCTATAACAAATAAAAGTAATGTAAATTTAATTTATTTTTTAAAATAATTAACATATAAAACAAATACAAAATATTTAATTACAATAAAATTTATTTAAGCGCTAATGTTAATTAAATAATAAAAATGAAAAAAAAAGTCAATAAAATTACAAGATAATGTTATTGAAATATATATATATATATATATATATATATTTATAAAAAAGTAAAGAATTAAACTAAATAAATATAATATAATATATTTCGTCGCTAAGGCAGGCAATTAAAAATTTTACAGCCGAAAACATCCCAAATAATAAATTGTTAATAAATAAAAAATGAAACATAGCAAAGCGGCAAATAAATCAGCTGGAGAATCCGGGATTGGTGTGCTCTATCACGCACCTCCTGCAGTAACTTTTGACAGCGCGGTACCCGACCTTTGTGACTCTGGTGCACTCTCCAATATTAAGCTGTCTCAGTCCGCGGACGTAGTACGCGAGAGCTTCAAGGCCTGCATCAGTCACGCGCTCACAGCCGCAGAGAGATAGTTTCTTGAGATTCGGGCACCCGGTGGAGAGAGCCTCCAGGGTCGGATCCCCGATATCACACTTTCCAAGATCTAGCGCGCGGAGCCTGGGACAACCGCGAGCCAGAGCGCAGGTCGCGATATCGCTGAGCGCTTCACAGCCTCGTGCATTCAAGTATCTTAATTTGTAGCAGTGTCTGGCGACCACCAGGAGTCCGGCATCGGAGACACGATCACATTTACCTACAGAAAAGTACCGAAGAGAAGGACCAAGTCTGGCAGCGAGCTCTCTCACTCCGTAGTCGGTTATCCTGGTGCAATCCGACACCGAGAGCTGTCTCAGACAGGTGCAGTAACTCGCTATCGATATCAAGCTGGCGTCCGTGATCCGGATGCAACGTCTCAAGTATAAAAACGTCAACTGGGACATCTGTGACAGGGTCAACACCAGTCCCGAGTCATCGACGCCGTGACAGTCGCTCAGATCCAGCGATTCCAGCTGCGTCGAGCCGACGTGTGAGTACGCGCGAGTGACATTTACACACCCAGTAAGATCTGCCAAGAAAAAATAATTTTTTTTATTATTTATAAGTTATCTGTATATATAGTTAACACAATAATTATAAAGAGAATTTTTCTTTGACGTATTTATATGATAAAATAGCAGGTTTTTTTTTTTTTTTTAATTTTGTATCAGAAAAATCTTGATCAAAATTTGTAACTTTTAAAGGTTTCAAGTGGTTTTTTAAGATAGTTAATTTATTATAATAAATTTTCGGAGTTATATTCTAAATAGATTCAAATTTGAAGATAGATATAATTTTTCATTTATTTATTTTTTTTTGTGCATATAAATAATATTGTTAAATATCAAATATTAATCCATATAATTAAGAGAATCAGGAAAATTTTTTTTGGATTTCTTTAGTTAAATTTGATATTATCAAAAAGGCCGTAACTTGTAGTTATGTACTTTTTAAAAGTTTGATGTTTTTTCCGATGATAGTAAACTTATCATCTAAATAATCAAAATTTTATTGGAATTTTTATGGTGAAATTTTGTATCATCAGACTCTTGAGGTAAATTTGAGTTTTTTCACAATTTTATATATTTTTTGGTGATAATCAATTTTTGGAAGAATTTTGAATAATTTTAGAAGACACTTGACAATTTTTTGATTTTTCTTTAAAAATAAACTAGGGTAAAAGACCCCATTAGTTGCGGGGATCCCATTACTGATTATACTTTATTTGATTTTGGTACTTATTCAATTAATGAAATCATTAATTTTTATTATAAATATATTATTTCTAATCTTTAAGACCTTTAGATCAAAAAAATTTTTAATTTTTATTCCAAAAGTACAACATTTTTTCATTGAAAGAAAAAGTGCCACTAATGGGGTCTTTTACCTTATGTTTAGAAAATTATTTTTAAAAAATTGCATTTATAATTTTTTAGAGCTTCTAAAGATGGAGGGAATTTTTGAAATAAATGACTGCAGTTAGCTAATTGCAATAAATATAAAATAAATTTCCACTGACCTAGCTCTTTCAAATGAACGCAGTTGTCCAAAATAGTAGTGACATTCGGATCAGTTACCCGCCGAGAGTGACGGAGCACCAAAGACGTCAAGCTGGCAAACGGCAGCATGGAGAACAGCCCAGAGAACCCGGTAGCGCCTTCAACTACCAGCCGTCTTATACATGAGTGGCAGCCGCGTCTTGCGATAGACCTCAGCGCAGTGGTCGCATTCTGAGGATACCGTATCTCTACCTCCTTCCAGAGTGACGGATGCCACGCGATTTCCCAGAGCCGTCGACAGGTCTGAGCTAGTGTACATCTTTCCCTGGTGCTCAGCCAGCTGAATATCTTCAAGAGGATTGTGTCATCTAGCTGGCAGAGGTTCGGATTTGCGATGCGCTTATAAATCTGCTGATGCTGGTGCTGATGTTGATGCTGATGCTGATGCTGATGCTGATGCTGGTGCTGATGCTGGTGATGGTGCTGGTAATGATGTCGAGGATTAACATTGGTGATAACAGTGGGAGAGGAAGAGGACCTGCATGGATTGTTGTCAAGCGTATGGTATCCCAAGTCAATGGAATCTGACGCTGGAGAATAAAGAGACAGTTTTTGTAGCTGGTGATTGATTGTCCGGTCGGTGATTGAGTCTCCGAACGAGTTAAATAGTAAAGGGCAAGAGTTATCCATTCCATTCTCCGACCTACATTGACAATATTTTATTTATTACCATTAATTTTTATTCATTGTAAGTATCTCAGAAAAAATGATTCAATTTTTAATTAGTAAAATAAATATTCATTTATTATTTTTTCTAGCTTACCTGGATTACAGTGACGGGAATGATCAGCAATTTATGACATAATCGGATATAAGTTTTATAGCTACCACCATCTTGATCTTGCATTCCAAATACCTCGCAGCTGGATCTGGAATGCGAGTCTTTAAATTCTTTGGTATGGTGGATGGTTACATTAATATGGTACAGTAATATTCCAGAGTATAGTTGTGGGTACTCGAGGATTATAATTGCAAGACAACAATATGCTCAGATGGTGTGTGTTATTATTGATAATTATAATTATAAGGGCCTACTGATAACGCAGTCCCCAATTATCTAAACATTTCAATATTATTATTGTTCTAGATTATGATGTGGTATCTCACTCTCACACTAATCCACACTAATCGTTTTGTTCACTCGATACCTCAATACTGAACTGTACTGAGTATAATCATAATAAGTGGTAAGTGGTGTGTGTGTGTGTGTGTGTGTGTGTTGGTGGTTGGTGGTTGGGTCCACTGTCCGCTGCTGCTGGTTGGGTCACTTATCGGGCTGAGCCGATCTCCAAGCTACGATTTGACCCGATCAGGATGATGTATATGATGAAGGTAGAGGGGATCGCTCCGGGCTTTATACTTCTTGGTTCACTTCTTGGGTACCAATAACAACTAATACTATTACTTTCTACTAATACTTTTACTACTCTACCACCACTCACTCGCTAATGGGCCCGGCCGATGGGACTTGTTTGCTGCGCTTGCGCGTTCGAGTCAATAAATAAATTATATAAAATAATCTGAAAGATTTATTTAAATCAACAAGATATTTAATCATACTCAGTATTTTATTTAATGTGATGTTTTGTTTAATTATTTTAATAATTATTAGAATCGATAAAACTTATTAGGCTTATATTATTATTATTAGCTTCTTTCTTTATTTCTTCTACTTTGTTGATAATTTAAATTTACCGCTAAATTTATAGAAGAGTGCGCGCGCACTCGGGACCTCAAAATGGCGATCTAACCTAAATTTCTGAAGTAGTCATTATATAGTCATTAGTCAAGTAGTAAATAATAACATTTGTCGTTGAACGTTTTGTTGGAATCAATAATTTTGTATATTTATTAAAATATAAATTCAAGTGTTTAATCATACAAGTAAGTAATTTTAAATAATTATTAAAAGTAAATTGGTTATTGAATATAAAAGAAATTTAGTTTGAAAAATTTTATTTATATATAAAATAAAATTTATTTGTTCAATCTACACATTGAATATTAATAAAAAGTAATTTTTAATATTTTTATTCAACCATATGTGATTTATTTATTAAAATAATCTGTTACTTGTTAATTTTCAATATTTTAAAATTACAAGTCAGCATATTTATTGTTAAAAATTGAATTAATTTTATTTTCAATGACATTAAAGTTAGCAGTCGCTTGAAAAGTTTTTAATCAATAAATTTGCTCCAAAAAATTGGATTTTTTATTTTTATAATTTTCTAAATGTCAATTTTTTTTCTCTCATTTTTTTTGGCATAATTTATTTGTAAAAAAAAATTCTTAAAATTATAAAATATCTGCTAAATTAATTTTCATTTATTTTCAACAGTATAAAACAAAATGGAGAACCCATCATTAAAGAACATAGTGGAGAAGGAAGAAGAGGAGCTGGTCCCTAAAAAGAAGAGCCGTGAGGACTGGAGAAAAGCCAAGGAGCTCGAAGAAGCTCGAAAAGCTGGTACAGCACCAGCAGCTGTTGATGAAGAGGGTAAAGACATCAATCCACATATTCCTCAGTATATTAGCGCAACACCATGGTACTTTGGAGCGACTGGTCCTACTTTGAAGCACCAGCGGCCCCAGCCAGAGAAGCAAAAGACTCTGAGTGGCATAGACGACTGGTATCGTCGTGGTGTTGATACGTCAAAGGTCGCTAAAAAATGGAAACCCGGTTCCTGTGAGAACTGTGGCGCTGAAGACCACATAAAGAAAGACTGCTTCGACAGACCTCGGAAAGTAGGTGCGCGCTGGAATAACAAAAACATAGCACCCAACAGTTTTGCGCAACCGAGCTTGTCAACGGACTATGATGGAAAGCGCGACCGATGGGCAGGTTACGATCCTGCAGAGCATCGCGCTATCGTCGAGGAATACCAGAAGATTGAGGATGCCAAGAGAGAGATACGTGCTGAGAAGCTGAACACTGGAGAAGACGACGGTGGCCAGGACTCCGACAAAGATGAGGACAAATACGTCGACGAAGTTGACATGCCTGGGACTAAAGTTGACTCCAAGCAACGTATTACTGTCCGTAATTTGCGAATCCGTGAAGACACTGCCAAGTATTTGCGTAATTTGGATCCAAACTCGGCTTACTATGATCCTAAGACGCGTTCTATGAGAGACAACCCTTATGATGGAAAGAGTGCCGAGGTGGATTATCAAGGAGAGAACTTTGTAAGGTTCACTGGTGACACCTCCAAGCATGCAAACGCTCAGCTGTTTGCTTGGGATGCCTATGAGAAGGGTGTTGATGTTCATTTGCTTGCTGAGCCCACCAAGTTGGAATTATTGAAGCAGGAGTATGACAAAAAGCGTGACGAGCTGAAGAATGAAGTTAAGTCTAGTATTATCGAGCGTTACGGAGGCGAGGAACATCTGAAGCAGCCAGATCTCGACCTGGTGTCAGCACAATCCGAACACTACGTTGAATATTCCCGGAGTGGAAAAGTTATAAAAGGTCAAGAGAAACAGATTATTCGCTCGAGGTACGAAGAAGATGTCTTTATGCATAACCATACGTCGGTCTGGGGCTCCTGGTGGTCTAAAGGACAGTGGGGATACAAATGCTGTCATTCCTATTCTAAGAATTCTTATTGCACTGGTGAAGCTGGAATTGCTGCTGCTGCTGAAGCAGCTCAGAATGTGACTGCTCCGTCGAGATCCGGGGAAGTTGACGAGAAAGAAGAACCAAAGAAGAAGAGTAAAAAACAAAAGGATGAATCGAGTTCCAGTGATTCGTCATCATCGTCTGAAGATGAGGAGGACGAGGAGGAAAAGCTAGAAAATACATCCAAGAGTGAGCGTAAGAGTTCAGCTAAAAAAGAAAAGCGGAAGCGGCATAAGGAGAATCTAAAGCACAAGAAGAAGCTCAAACGTGCTTTGAAAAAAGAAGAGGAACATCAAAGGGAAGTTGATAGGCTCATGACAATCGACGAGAGGAAAAGACCGTATAATTCCATGTACCAGGTCAAGGAGCCTACTGCTGAAGAATTGGAGGCTTTCCAGATGAAGCGGAGACTTGAAGAAGATCCCATGTTGCAATTTAACTTGTAAAATTTTATTATTAAATGTATTTATTAGCATAATTCTCGATGTACATATACATATGTTTAATTAGATCCCTCTTAGAGGAATAATTTAAGTATATAAGTTTTTTGTGATAACAACTTATCACATAATAATTAATCTTTGATAAATAGATGATACTGAAATCAGCAGATATCTGACGATATTTGTAACAATTTTTATAACAAATAAATTATGGTGGAAAAATATTTTTGAAAATTTGCACTTAAAATTTTTTTTTCAATTTCTCCATGGGAAGGGGAATTTTTTTACAAAATTTTTTTAAATAATTTAATTGTTATAAAATCATAAAAATTTTTAGATATCTGTTAATTTCACCTGGAGCTTTTTTACCTTACTCTTGATATTTTTTTTTTTAATAAAACTTATCAAGGATTGATATTAAAAAAAATAATACAATTAATTATACAGTTTTATTTATATTTAAATAACATGTCATATTTGGTTATTATCAAAGAAAAAAAAAAATAAATTTTTATTAACAAAAAAGTTATTGTGATAAAATTTAATTATAAAATTCATAATACAACGAGCCAGTCTCCCCCATAACACACAGCGCTGCCAACGGAAAATGGAAAAAGTAAAATTTTCTCCATAATAACTACGCACGCGTCCCCAATCTCTCTCTTGTGTGTTCTCGTTTCCTCTCTCTCACTCTCAACTCGTAATGCTGAAATCATGGCATTGTTTCTGATCAGCTCGAGGAAGACAGTTCATCAGCTAGTGACTTTATCTCATCGTTATTACAGCAGCTGTTCCAAAATGAAGGTAAGCCTCGTACATCATCTTCGTCGCTATCACCCTCACCTCCTAAAAAAATTTTCCACGCAATCTGCTGATTTTTCTCATCAAATATAAAAAAATACTCAAGCCATAAAATTTTCCTTAATCATGATTTCACCTCATCTCCTTCATTTTCCAATCACTAGATTTTCCACAATCCAGTATCCGTTCACTGCTATAATATCAACTGTCTACTATCTACTCTAAAATTCCTCTCGCTCCAGTTTCCAACCTGCCCTAAATTCTATCTAACTAGCCTCGCCGCATTTCTCTTCAATTGATTTCATGTATTATTCACAAAGCAACTCCAAAATTAGAATTTGCCAAACATTATTATATATTTCCGTCTTAGTTCTATTCCATTTTCCGTCGTCTATTCATCAATCAATCAATCAATCAATCATTTAAATTAATTATATTTTATTTTATTTAACTAATTATTATTATTTTGATTAATAGAGAGGATTATTACTGGGAGTTTACGAAGGAGATAATGGTAGTGACGTTGTCCTAACTCCAGCAGCTGCTAAATATAATGAACTCGTCAACGGTAAATTGGTTACAAACATAAACCTGTAAGTATAAATAAAAGTGTAAATTAATAATAACAAAAAATAATATATAATAATGTTATTTTTTAACTACATAAAAAAATTCTTGAATTTATTTTATCGTATTTTCTTAATTTCAATCACGTTCATTTATTTTATTTTCATTACTCATGAATCATGCGAACAATAATAATAGTACGATAATATTGCTGATAAAGCGACGTAATACGATACAATAGCATTTGTAATTGTAAAATGAAAAAAAAAAAACGAATTATTTACAATAAGTAATTTCTTTGTTTATTTTAACCTCTAATAAATATGCAAAGAAATTTAATTTAAAAAAAAAATTAATAATATTAGTATATAAAATATAAATAAATATTCCTGAAACAATTATTCCAATGCTGCCTGAGCTTATCATCTGACATAATTTTATTTATTTAATTTAATTAATCAGTCAAATAAATTATTTTATTTTTTAAAAATACTCATACATATATTTACAATTATTTATAATTATTTTAATATTACTTCTATTCAAATAATAAAAATTGAGCTCACTGGCATCATTTTGATTGTTTCAGGAGAGGCTAGGGTGCTAAGATAACACGAATCAAGATTAACAGTAAAGAGTAAGAGTAAATAAGACCCCGGGTCATTGATCGATTAATACATAATACAAATAATAAATAATAAATTGTAAGATAATAAATTAAAGATAAAAGCAATTATGGCTGCACCGGGTGCTGGGGGCAGCGGAACACCGACAGCAACGAACAAGCGGCAATCAGCGACAGCGAATGTCTTGCATGGTATTGGCGGCTCAATAGAAGATAAAAACAACGACTACTTGTGTCCAATATGCTTCGAAGTTATCGAGGAGGCCCACATAACGCGGTGTGGCCATACTTTCTGCTACAAGTGCATCGGAAAAACCCTCGAGACAATTGGGCGTTGCCCGAAATGCAGCTTCACGCTCACGCAGCAAGACATATTCCCGAACTTTCTTCTCAACGAGTTGATCTCAAAGTACAAGACCAAAGTTCGCGGCCTTGGAGACGTTGGATGCCTGCACGGAGACAAGCGTCGCGGTAGCGCAAGCGAGCTGCCAATTTGCGACGGACTCAGAGACTTTGTAGCTGCCGAAAGTGCTAATCTAACTTTGCCAGACGTAAATGTCATGTTGGAGGTGTTGACGCAGCGAAAGCACTTGCTGGAAGCCGAGTCGTGTGCCGCCCAGAACAAACTGCTCCACGAGTTTCTCAAGCACTTGCTCAAGCAAAAGGAAGAACAGAGGAACCAGCTGCAAAAGGAGGTCGCTTTAATTCAGCACGACATGCTGGAGGTCGAAAGTATTTTAAGAGATGTCCAAAGCAAGTGTCCTCGAGTTGAGGACATCAAATCCTCTGCTGGAGAGAATGAAACTGCCCAAATGTCTGCGATACGCAAAGAAATGATTGACTTGCTTGATATTATAGATTCTAACATGGTGAAGCCGGAGACTGGGAACGTCACCGCCGATGAGAAGCAGTACGCCTCAGCAGTGTCAACTCTTGCTGCCAGGAGAAAGAGGATGTACGCTCATTTCGACGACTTTGTCTCCTGCTACTTCGAAGCTCGAGCTAAAGACCTTCTGCTGGGTTCTCAGAAGCTCACTGCGATTGACACTGTTCACGGGATGAGCTCCGGGCTGGATATCTTCAGAGAGAATCTGATTAAATTCTCTCGGTACAGCGCATTGAGGCCCCTGGCGACGCTCAATTACTCCTCAGACATCTTCAATAACTCGACGATAGTCTCGAGCATTGAGTTTGACAAAGACAACGAATTTTTCGCCATTGCTGGCGTAACCAAGCGCATTAAAGTATTCGAATTCGGGTCTGTAGTCCGCGACTCGGTGGACATTCACTATCCTTGCGTGGAAATGATCTCCAGTTCGAAAATTTCCTGCGTTTCTTGGAACTCTTACCACAAGGGGATGCTGGCCTCGTCGGACTACGAGGGTACAGTGACGGTCTGGGACGCGACCACTGGTCAGAGAATAAAAGCCTTTCAGGAGCACGAGAAGCGGTGCTGGTCCGTGGACTTTAATGACGTAGACACGCGGCTGATCGCCTCCGGGTCTGACGACGCGCGCGTTAAACTCTGGTCTCTTAATATTGATCACTCGGTAGCTTCTTTGGAGGCCAAGGCGAATGTATGCTGCGTTAAATTCAACCCTAGGAGCTCTTGTCACCTGGCTTTTGGGTCTGCTGACCACTGTGTGCATTATTACGACCTGAGGAACCTCAAAGAGGCGCTCTGTGTCTTCAAAGGACACCGCAAAGCTGTTTCTTATGTTAAATTTATCAACAAAGAAGAGATTGTGTCGGCTAGCACGGACTCACAGCTTAAAGTATGGAACATCAATAATCCTCACTGCTTGAGGTCCTTCGTTGGGCACATCAATGAAAAGAATTTCGTCGGGCTTGCTACTGATGGTGATTATGTAGCATGTGGATCTGAAAACAACGCGCTCTATGTTTACTATAAAGGACTTACCAAGCAATTGTTCTCCTACAAATTTGATCCGGTGAGAAGTGTCCTCGAGATGCAGGAGAGACGCGAAGAGGAGTCTAATGAATTTGTTTCCGCGGTTTGCTGGAGGCAAAACTCAAACGTCGTTGTAGCTGCTAATTCTCAAGGGATTATTAAAATTCTTGAGCTTGTTTAATTTATCGCATGCCTCGTAGTAAGATATGTTTTAATATTCAGGGAGTGCTTTATATTTTTTATCTCAGGCTTTTTTTTTTTTTTTTTTTTTTTTTTTAATTTTTTTTTTTTTTTTTTTTTTTTTCTTTTTTTTTTAAATTAATTAATTAATTAATTATTAAGTTTTCAATAATCTTTTATTGTAATTTTTTTTTATTTAATGAATATTAATTCAGTTCTCAGGCTTTTTATTAAATGTAAAATAACGAACTATTTTTTAAATTTAAATAATAATGTGCCAATTTAAACTAAAGTTAATAATTATAAGTTTAAATTTTGTAATTAGTGAAGAGTGGGAAAAACAATTTTCATTACTTCCTCGAATTTTCTAAATTTGTTCAAGTGATTTTTTACTCGTCCAAAAAAAATTTTTAAATAATTATAATTTTATAATTTTTATATTATTTAAAAAAATTTAGAGATTCGAGGAAATAAAAATGAACTAGTTTTTTTGACCCAGACTAGTGATTAGTAATTATTTTTTACATTGTTTAATCTCTCGAATTTTAAATAGAGAATTAGGGTTACTTGAAATAATTGTTCATTAGATGCGAATATCAGTAGAGGTTTTATTTATAATTGTTAATTATAAAAAATTAATTAAATAATTAACGAACAGATGGAGTTTATTAATGCATCATCAGGTTTTATGAAAACTTTTATGCTAATCGGATGTTGTGACTAAAGTGAAGGACATAAATAATAATGAAATATTATTAATTATAATTATAATTACATAAATTGAAGTAAATATTATGTAAAAATAATTTAAAGGAAAGAGAATGGAACGAAAAGAAATAGTATATTTTTAGAATGTATTTTGAAAAAAAAAAAATGTTTAATGAATCTAATTAATTTAAGATTGATTCAGTGTCCTAATGCTAGAATATAAAAATAAATACGTTTTAATGTCTAATTAATTTTATAATTAATTTGATCCTTGGACTCTATTCCTTTCGGAACTTGACCGATTTTAAAGTTTCTAGATTAATTAATTAATTTAATTGGATTGAATAAAATTAATAGGATGAAATAATTTCAGTGCTGGACCAAAAATAAAAAAGAGCAAAACTCACGTTTTCTGGGGCCTTGAAAATGCACAGCACGCTTGCGTTGCCGTAGTAGGACTTGGCAAGAAAAATGTCGGAATCAACGTGTTGGAAGAGATTGATGAAGCTAAAGAAAACATTCGTACGGCTGTTGCTGGTAAATTTTATTATTTTTTCATAGTATACTAACATAGTTCAAGAGTTTATTAATTAATTTATTAATAATAGATAAATAGATAATCAATAGAAAATATTTATATTTAAAATTATAATTTATAATCAGCTGGATGCGGTGCCCTTGAGAATGTTGACGTTAAAGAAATTGACGTCGAGCCGATGGGAGATGCTGAGGCCGCTGCTGAAGGCTCGCTTCTCGCTTCCTGGATTTTTCAGGAGTTCAAGAACAAATCTAAGCAGAAAGTTTTGCCCAATGTTTCATTGTACGGTTCTGATCAAGCGTAAGTTTTTTTTTTTTTTTTTTTTTTTTTTTTTTTTTTTTTTTTTTTTTTTCTTACTTGAAATTTTAAATTCTTAAAATAGCAAACTTTAAATTATATTGTTCGAGAGAGAATTGATTTATAACTAATTTATCCTGAAACTAGGGTAAGTGCGTATTACTGTAGTGGAAAATGTGAAACTATCTTCAAAAGTATTTTCTGAAATTTATATTTTTTTTTCATCAATATTAAACATTGTTTGATAATAAAACTTGTTAAGGATTATAAATAATGGCACGTTAAGATCAGATTAAATAACAAGTTTATTTAACAATAATTAAGAAGTAGTAAAATATTAGTATATATAAAGTACAATACAGGTGAGAGCGTTGCAATGCTAACTCGATGGCTTATTGCCTTAGACTGACTCATAGAGCATTCCAATTTGGATTATATACCCAAAATACATTACAATAGGATAATCTGAAATATGCTAAGTATACATGCACCTTTGATATATTCAACAAAACTCATTTTAATTTTAATTATTTTGATGATTCAGAGACAGCTGGGAGGTCGGTAAAATAAAAGCACAAGCTCAGAATTGGGCACGTCGGTTAGCTGACACGCCTGCGAATTTAATGACCCCAACGATCTTCAGCGACACTGTTGCCAGCACCCTCCGTTCGCTTATCAATGTCCAGGTTATTATTCATGACAAGCAATGGGCTGAAGATAAAAAAATGGGATCATTTTTAAGCGTGTCTCGCGGTAGCGTTCAAGAGCCCAAGTTTTTGGAGATCCATTATAAGGGAGCGAATGATGTTACCGAATCTCCCATTGCTTTAGTTGGCAAAGGAGTTACTTTTGATGCTGGTGGTATCAGTCTTAAGGTAATTTTATCTTATTCACAATCTACTTGTTTTAATTTAAAGTGGCCGAATGGCGCTTTTTTTAACTTAAATGAATTCTCATAAAAAAAAAAGTTATATTATTAAAAAATATTCTTTAAAATCAGTCCCCAGGTAATATGGATGAAATGCGCGCGGACATGGGAGGAGCCGCATGTGTAGTAGCTTCAATAAAAGCAGCTGCGGAATTAAAATTAAAAGCAAACATCGTCGGATTGATTCCACTGACGGAAAATTTACCGTCCGGCTCGGCGACCAAACCCGGAGACTTGGTCATTGCGATGAACGGTAAGACGATTATCGTCGACAACACTGATGCCGAGGGCCGACTTATTCTGGCTGATGCACTCTGCTACGCTGCTGAATTCAAACCAAAGCTTACGCTGGACATCGCTACCCTCACTGGTGCTATGGGAGTCGCTCTGGGAGCCGCGGCTACTGGAGTTTTCTCAACTGATACCACTTACTGGGAGGCATTGAAAACTGCTGGTACTTTCACTGGCGATCGTGTTTGGAGAATGCCTTTGTGGCAACACTACAACAATAAAATGACAAGTAATTATCATGAAAAGTTATAAATATTATAAATATTAAATTAAATTGTTATTTATTTTTTTTCAGAACCAGTTAAAGCTGCAGATGTCAACAACATGGCTAAAGTTAAAGGCGGTGGTGCCTGCTCAGCGGCTGGATTTTTGCGCGAATTCGCAAGTGACGCATGTCCATGGATGCACTTGGACATTGCTGGTGTCATGAGTTCAAACAACGACGACCTTAATTACTTGCATGGCGGAATGAGTGGCAGACCTACGAGAACGTTGATACAATTCCTACGACAACTTTCTGCCTAATTTATTTATTTAAGCCACACTATTAACTAAATAATAATTAATAATAATAATAATAATAATAATAATAAATAATTAACAGAACTCTTTACTTTGTGGCATTTACACTAACTCTTTTTATACAACTTTGATAACTGTTCTTCGATGCTCTAGACTTCTCTTCCTTGTACAGCTTTACTTTTGTAGTTTATTTTCTTCAATTGTATTAAATTAAATTCACTGTCTACTTATAATTATTGTTAATATTACAGTACACATACATTAGTAAATGATTAATTTTTTTTAATTGTGAAGGCGATTTTGAGGTGATTTATTATTTAATTATTAAATTAATTCGTTGTACAGGATGAGAAAGGAGAGTCATTAAGTGATTGATAATTCATTTCTGTAAAAGTTTGTAACTAATAAATAAATAAATAAAATATAATTTAATGATTACAATATTTTATACGATAAAAAATTAAAGATAATTATCTCAACTTAAATTAGCGAATGTTGACAACTTTTCACGCATGCGCACTTAATCGTTATCTACCGTTTTACCTTATTTACTTGTTCTTATAAATATTGGCCAGGTGCACGATGGTGCTGCCCTCATTTTTCATGCTTTTTCTATGTTAAATCAAACGGAGTAATTTAGTTCCAGTGGTCGCCATGAGCGTTAAATCATGCTCTTCCATAAGATTTACATGTAAAAGTGGTAGTCAGAGCCAGCCCTCCCCACCATATGCTTCGCACACTGCCATATTGACAATACACAGATCTCCTTACCTCTACCCTTCATAAGTCCATATATACAATGTGTCCTTTACGTGTATTAAAATAAAAAAAATAGCACGAGTTATATTTTCTAATATTTATTGAGTTTAATTTAATAAATTGGCTTCATAATTTGTGTTTTAAAAATTTAATAATTGATTTTAAAATGGTCAAATGGATTGAAAATTTGAATATTTATAATTACATTGTTTAATACTTGTGATACACTGTATCCAACTGCCTTATAACCTAAAAAGTTGTCATTTTGTTTAAATGTGAATAAGGATCAAGTAAATATTTTTCTACGTATAATTAAGCTTTTAATTAATAATGGCAACTCCAACTAATGGAAATGGAAATTTAATTGATGAGTTTGAAGACTCGCTTCAAGTAAGTTATTTATAATAATTTTTTTTTTTTTTTTTATTAATCAGAATTGATTATTCAAAAAACCGTGGACATTAACTTTTCTGATACATATTTATAAACTTATGTATCAAATGTTTGATGTAATTTTTTTCATAACCGAAAATTGGAAAAAAAAAAAAAAAAAAAAAAAAAAAAAAAAAAAATTTTTATCACTATGAATAAGAAAAATTTTCATTGACGATTCAACAATTTTTTTTTTTGTCTTGAACTACAAGTAGAATTTTTTTTTTAATTTTTGTTAAAATAAATTATCAGATGTCTGTAAATTTCAATATAAATTTTTTATATTGATAATTTTTAATAAACAAATTAATTAATTTATTTATATAGCAATGTATGAATATATTAACCAAAGAAGAAGGACTGACCAATAATAGTATCGGAAGCAGCTTAGCCGTCGACAAGGAAGAAGCCAAAGCAGAAGTTGAACAAGTCGTTTCTCGCTTCATTGATCTCGCCCGGCAAACAGAAGCATTTTTTCTCCAAAAGCGTTTTCTATTATCAGCATTGAAACCAGAGCTGCTCGTAAAAGAAGACATCAGTGAACTGCGTCAGGAGTTAGCTCGAAAAGATGAACTCATCAAGAGACACTACGATAAGATAGCGACTTGGCAGCACTTGCTCGCTGATTTACAAGGTTGGGACAAATCACTAGCCCAAGGATCTGCTCCTAATGGCAAGTATTTATTTTTATTTCCTTATTTCTTCTTTTTAATTTTCCACATTTAAATTTTAATCCTTAACAATTCATAATTACTAATTGCGATTACTTTTCTGCAGGACTAGCTAATGGACAAGGTCCACAAGGGCCACCAGGCAATGGAGCTCCAAACCCAGTACTCCAGCAGCAGCAGCAGCAGCAGCAACAACAACAACAGCAACAGCAACAGCAACAACAAATGTTGCATCAGCAACAATTACAGCAACAACAGCAGCTCCACATGCAGCAGCACCAAATGCAGCAACAACAACAACTTCATCAACAACAGGTATTTAAATAAACGCCGTTTAATGTTACTACTTATGAACTATGAACTATTAAATCAATTTTCAAAAGGGCTCTATATATTTTTATAATTATTGTTTGTTTGTATTTATGAGTGAGTTTATGGTGGTGTTAAAAATATTTACTCTGCTTCAATGGCTCTTTTGTTGCTTAATACTCGTTAGTTTATGCTGGTTAATTATAAATTATAATGTACTGATAAATATGAAAAGAGAATTACAATTTGACTTAAGATTTTTATTATATATTAATATGAGATATGAGATTAATAATTCTGAGTATCTAAAGTAGCGATAAAAGCGAATTACTGTGATTAAAAAAACTTGTCATAGAAAAATCATCTTCCATTTAAGATTATATTACTAATCATTTTGAATAGAATGATTTCAATGAAAGTCTCATAGGCATTTTTATTATTTTTTTTTAAATTGAGTTTTTTTTTTTTTTTTTTTTTTTTTTTTTTTAAGTAAAAATAAATAATTTGTGGATTATTAAGTTTTAAGTTTAAACTTCTTCATTTAGTTTTTTTTGAAATATTTTATCATAAATTTTTAAAAAATAATTATGAATATTTTTATTTAAAAATTTTGAAGATAATAATAATATTACATAACTTACATCACTACAAAAGAATATAAAAAAAAATATATAAATATTGAAATAATTTAAATTCCTTGTGTGCCTTATGAGAAAAAAAAAGTCCATGGTTACCAAATTAAATTCATTACTCCATTAATAAATTATTACTATGATTACTATAATTAAATTATTTATTATAAATAGATAAACTGTAAAGACTTGTACTAGAGATTTAACGTACTAATGCATACAGATCTCAAAGATAAATTAATTGATGTTACTTAATGAATAATTATGGTGCCAAAAGTATTTAATTAGAGTAAAATGTACTGAAATTAAAGCACTAAAGTTAGCCGATATTTATTTATTTTGAAAAAAAAAAAAAAATCTGAAAATAATCTGCTAACTTTAGGATAAATTAAAAGCCAAATCAATGGATATATTTGACAATGAAATTTTATTACTTGTTTTATTATTTATTATAATACATTCATTAAACATCATTTCATTGGCTTTCTTTTTTATTTACTATTACTATGGGTTCTGTTTATTTTTAACTCTATTATTCACACGTTTATTATTTTTTTTTTTATTAAATGTTTTTCTATAAAACATTGTAAGTAATTAATAAAAATAAGCGTTGGCGTCAAAGTGATTTATCGAAATAATTGAATCGAATGAATTTTTAAGAATAAAAATAAATAATCGTGTAAATTATTGTTTAATTTAAAAATAAATCGTGGAACTTGTAGTAGAATAAAATTTACTCTTTTCATGGTGAATCTTTGTGCTTTTTTTCATTTACCTTCCCTTATGTACATTCCTATCATTTATTTTTAAATTTATTATTATTATAATTACAATTATTATTTTTATCAATTGATAAATTTTTAATGAATAAAATCTCTAAAGTTCTAAACTCTCCCTTAATGCATGAAATTAAAAAAGTTAAAAAAAAATTGAATGGGTAAAAAAATGAATAAATTGCAGGTTCAACCAGGAGGTGCGGTGCCTCCAGGACTGCAGGGAGTTAACGTGAACCCGCAAGGAATGTTCATGGGTCAAGGAGTACCTGGACGCGCGGGGTTCCCGGTCGGTGGAGTTCCAGGTGTCGGAGTTGGAAACAGCGCACTCCAGGGTCCACTCGCGTTCCTGGAGAAGACTACGAGCAATATAGGCATGCCAGAGAGGCGGAGTTGACGCGGAAGGGGGAGGGGGCGAGGACGGGGTCGTGGTAGAGGCCGAGGACGAGGTCGTGGTGCTGGTGGCGGGTTGCCACCGCCACCCCCAATCCTCGACCCGAATGATCCTTCGTCCTATGCTGCCGCAGCTGCGGCTGCCGCTGCTGCGGCCGCCGCCGTCGCCTCCTCACCCCTTCCGAGTCAACAACAACAGCCTCCACCTCCTCCTTGCACCTGATAATTCCTTATCGGGGGCTTTACCGTCTCCGATAATGGCTTTCATTCCATTTTCCTGCTCAATACATTCCAAATAGTTATTTTTTTTTTAATTAAAAAATTTTTGTTTTTTAATTAAAAAAAAAAAGTTTATTTAGTTTCCTTACGGAGGTTGTTTTTTTTTTTTTTTTTTAACTTTTTTTTTTTAGTAAAAAAAAAAAATTAGTTACAAATTTAGAATAAATTTTTTGAAAAAATAATTATCTAAGTTTGGTGATAATTATTTTTTTAATGAAACTCATTGCAAATTTTTTTAAAATATCTTTTGAAAAATAATTATTTCTTATCTATATGATTTAATAATTGTTTTTCAGAAGAAAATTGATTAAAAATTTTTAAATAATTTAATCATAAGTTTGATAATTATTTTTTAAAATGTTAAAAATTATGAATTTTCTATACTAAAATTAATTGTAAATTTTTAAAAAGTATTTATTAAAAAAAAATTAAATTATATTTTTTTTTGACAAATATTTTTTAAAAATTAAATCTTTTGTAAATTTATAAAAACTTTATTTTGATTTATAAGCAAATTACTTTAAGTTTTCAAGACTATAGTGCAAATAATTTAATTTAATATTTAAAAATAATTTATGATTTAGAAATAAATTTAACTTATTTAAAGATTGTATTTAATTTAGTTAGTTATACTTATTATTCAACTTTTTTAAATCATTTAGTTACAAGTTTAATTATTTTTAATTTTATATACTTTAACAATAACTTAGCAGCATAATTATCAATATTAATAAGCTCTTACTCAATAAAAATCAATAATGTGTAAATATCTAGCTCTTATAGATACATCATCAATGTTATTTTTTATCGAATAAAATATTACGATAATTATAATAATTCAATAATTTTTTATTTATTCATATTTCAAGTACTAACTTTTACAGGAATTATCAATTATTTAATGTCTCCTTTCTCATCCTGTACAAAAAAATAGAATAATTCATTAAATCATCAGCTAAAGTACAAAATAAACAGTTTTAGTAATTATTTATTTATATTATATTACAGACAGTGGGATTTAAATAAATAACTAAATTAGCTAGACAGTTGTAACAGTTAAATTCATTAATTCCTCGAATTAAAATTTTTTAAATTAAATTTTTATTTATAAGAATGCTTACAAATATAAGTAAAGTAAATTTTACTGAATCTGTACACCAGATTTGAAAAAACCTGCGGAAATAATAGTAATAGTGATCAGAACAATCAGAAAGGCTTAATTAAATTTTAACTATATGGCGATTAAATTAAATTTAAGACCAAAGTCATTAATATATCACTCAGATATTAATTTTAAAAGTAACATTGACTTTTAAGTAATGTATACTTAATTTTTTCAGATTTACTCGAAATATTTATATAACTAAATCTGTATTTAAAAATTACAAATAAGTGTTACATGAATGAATACTTGTTTTAATAAGCTTTGCAATTTTTACTGATATTTAAATAATTTTTTACAAAAATTTTTCTGTGGCACAGAATTTTCTTCTACCCAAAAAAAAAAAAAACATTATAAGTAAACCTCCAACTCTGTTCACAGAACAGTATCAAGTTTGTTAAAAATATTAATTGATTAAATATAAATAATCTAAACAAGTTTTTTGGCTTCGAAGAAACTCTTGAGATGTCTCATTTGCCATGCACCCATAACCAGAAGGATAACTGTTTGAGTGATAGACCACCACAAGACCCGGCTGTTTGTACTCTCAGACGTTTGTCTGAATCTTTCCTCGCGGTACTGTAAAAAAGTTATTTTTTAACATCATATCAATTTTTAATGTAAACTTGATTTATAATTTAAAAGCTTAGATAAAAAAAATAATAATTACCCGTTGGTAGTTTTGTTCTTTAGTTATCTGCTCAACTTGATCCAACAATTGTCTTATTCTTAATTGCAATTTAGATAATTTTTCTTTCTGCGCCAAGTTGGCGTAATCGATAGCGTGATCTCCAACTTGAATATCCAAATGTACTCTCTGCAATTAATAAATAAGTTTAGAATAAATTATATGCACATAATAAAATTCATAATTTTTAAGTTTTATTCATCAAAAAAAAAAATTAATACTAAAATAATTAAAAAAAAAAAAATTGCAATTATACTTTTTTAAAATTTCTACAAGTAAAACTTTTTTATTGACAATTTGTGTAATTAAAAAAATTTTTCCAAGTCTGTTGATTTCAAAATTATATTAAATATTTTCAGTATCACGCTTTTTGTATTAATTTAAATTTTAACATAAATAAATGACAATAATCAGCCAAAAATAAAAATTAATTATTGCGCAACTATGGGCTAGCTATATTGATTATAGTAATAATAATAATATAAAATAAAAAAAAAATTTCATTTGTAAAAAACTTTAAAAACTGTAAGTGCAATTTTTTAAAAATATTTTTTTGTTCTAATTTAATTACTGAAAAAAAAAAAAAAAAAATCAAAAAATTAAAAACGTCAGTTAACTTTAGTATTATAACAAATTCATATATAAATAAATTTATAAAACACACATACCAGCTGTGTACCACTGAACCATGCAGTACTGTTACTGTACAAACAAATGACATGTTCACCAGGAGTTTGTGAAGTGAAGGATATCCGTCCTTCAGAACTGTACACTCTTGACAGAATAATTTTGTCATCTGGATCACGTACTTCGACATGCATGCCAATGCCTGGGCTGCTTGGCATGTAACCTCCACTTCTGGGGTCGAATAATTCAACTTTGTAATGAACTGAAAAAAAAAAAAAAAAAAAAAAAAAAAAAAATTAACAATATTCATAATTAAATACAAAAAAAAAAAAATAAATAATTAAATAAATTACCTAAAACTGTGGTTTCATCGGGAATTTCTTCAATGAAACATTTACGTTCCGTTTCACCAATGTGGAAATACAATCCCGACACCGAGTTGGCAATAAGTGCCCAGGTTATTACTGAATATATGTACTTTAACATTGTATTTTACGTAATAATTATAAATTCTGAGGTATTTTTTTTTTATGTATTAAATAGTACTTGAGAAAAAACTAGTATAAATAATAATAAAATACGTTTATTGTAACGAGACACTTGGACAAGACACACGTCATCTAAACACCGCCATAAAGGTTTTGTTTTTAATATCGTGACTCGTGACGTGGCGCCGCCACTGATCAGAGTTGTCATTATTATCATTATTACTCCATTTTTATATTATTATTGTAGTTTTAGTTTTCTATCGATTCTGTGTTATCGATACTTGTCATTGCATCAATTTATAAAATTTATTTTCAAGTTGTTTATTTATATTTTTTAGTAGTTTTTAAATTAAAATGGATACTACGATATTAATTTCTATTGCGGTGGGAATTGTTACACTTATTATTTTTTTGACTATTTGGTCGACTAGAAGCAAAGGTTTGTAATTATTTATTTATTTTAACAAGTTAACCTACAAAGTTTATAATTATCCAGATGTTTTTATTTGATTATTTTTACAGTTTAATATTTTTTTTTAATGAAAATTTTTATCATTTTCATTGAATTAAAAAAAATTTCAAATGTTTTTTTTTACTGGTGATAGGAAAATTAACATGACAATTTGTTAAAAAAAAATATTAAACAATAATTTTTTTTTTTTTTATTAGCATAAAAATTTTAATTAATAGAAAATTATTTTTAATGAAATATTTTACAATATAAAATTAATAAAATAAACAGGAAAGTCAGTTAAAGAAGATGAAAACCCAAGACCAAGAGGACAACCAGTAAGAAGAGCTGCTGGAGTGAGAAATCCACGTCGTATGCAGCACCGTCGAGAAGAACCAGAACCCAGAGAAGCAGCTGGAGATGGCGGGTCTGAGGACGAAGGAGACGAAAAAGCTGCGGAGCTGCCTGACGGTAAAATAGGAGCGAAGAAGCGCGCGAAACTAGAAGCCAAAGCCGAGAAGAAACAAGCTCGCGAAGCTATGGAGCGCGAAAGAGAAGAGCGGAAAAAACGCGAGCATATGCAACAGGAAGAAGCTGATAAGCAGCGGGAGCGAGAACGAGCCGAGGAGCTGAAGCAGGAGGAGTTGGAGAAGAAAGCTCGCGAAGAAAAAGAAAAAGCCGAGTACGAAGAGTACCTCAAGATGAAGGAGGCTTTCAGTGTTGAGGAGGAAGGCTTTGATCAGAATGACGTTGATGAGGAAAATTTACTCGATGAGTTTATCAAGTATATTCAGTATAACAAGGTCGTGGTCCTGGAAGACCTAGCTGGACACTTTAATCTTAAGACTGCCAGTGTCATTGAGAGGATCCAGAGTCTTCAGGCCAGTGGAAGACTCACTGGAGTCGTTGATGACAGAGGAAAATTCATTTATATTTCTCAGAAAGAATTAGAAGCGGTTGCTAAGTTTGTCAAGCAGCGCGGACGTGTCAGTATCGCGGAACTTGCGGAAAATTCTAATCGACTAATTAGCCTCACTCCTGGTAACCAGACTGTCGAAGCTAATTAATTTTAATGTTAATTTGTTTAATAATTAAGTTTTAAGAATTTCTTTATTAATAAATTTAAATAATTTAATTTATTTTGTCTTTTTTTTTTTTGTCAACCCAGAAAAGAAATTATTTTTAGAACTAATATTCTTCTGGAAGAAATAATCAAAAGCTTAAATTTTTTTACTTAACGTACTACATTTTTATAGCTCTTAATAAATATCAAAAATGAAATTTTTAAAACTCTGAAACAAAAAAAAAATTTTTGTTAAGTAATTCAAATTTAACTCCAGTAAATATTTCTTCCAATGCAATGAAATATTCTTTAAATAAAGTTTTAGGCAGTTGTTGAGTTATTAATAACTACCTGTTATTAATTTAATATTATTTATGTATTAAATATTCTAATTACTTCCAGAGTTTGAGTCAGGTTAAAAAAATTTATAACATAAATCATATTTGTTTTGTTATTTATTTTGCGTCATCAAATTTTCCTATAATAACTATTTTTAAAATTACTGAGATTTAATTATTTTAAATAGGAATCAAAGTTTTTGCTAAGAGAAGCTAAAGGTTTCGTCTGACTAAAAAATATAATAATAATAATAATAACTTAAGACCTAAAATATGGAATACTAAAAATCTGTTTAAGCAAACTAGTCATAAAAACTCTTAATTTAAAGTCTTCATCAATATCTGGCGCCTTAAGAGGGTTAAATAGCAACTATAAAATCATGTTAGATATAAAGTAATGAATATTATAAAATAAAATATTAAAAAAAGGTGGCTTGAAAAGATGACGAGACTGGATAGAGTATTGCATCAGATTCTTGTTTACCTTACAAACCCACAATCCTACAAGCTATCTCATTTCCCTGTATCTGACAAATATTTCCTCTTTATAAGTCTTCAATATAATATTTCCAGTTTCAATAATCAATAATAATTGCTAATAAATAGCTTCATTATAAATTATAATCACAATTAATATTATTATTAGACTACCGAAGCTTCTATTGGTTATTCTTACCGACGATAAAAATTCTTGCGCCATCTTTCTTTTCTTCGGTGTCTTCGCGCTCTTCATGACCTTCTTCCTTCATTTTTCTTAAACTGGTAATTAAAAAAATTGGGAATTATGCAGAAGTGGAGCTACACCTATTTTTGAGTTTAAAAAATCGAAAAATTGATCTTTTTGAATATTAATTTTTTTTCAAATTATTCTTCATGGCGGATTTATGATAAAAAGTATGAAGAATATTTTGTTGATTTTTTTTTTTTCATTTGAAGTTCAAAAATTTACAATTTTAGATGTTTTTCAATGAAATGGTGACGATGCTATTTTTTTCCGATTATTGAAATATTTTTTTTCTTAAAAAGCGATAAAAATCGAACAAATATATCATAATTTGAAAATTTTTGAACTTCAAATGAAAAAAAATCACAAAAATATTCGATTTTTATACTTTTTATCATTTTTATCAAAAATCCGCCGCGAAGAAGATAAATTAAAAAAAAAAAAAGAAATATTCAAAGAAATAAATTTTTCGATTTTTTATTTTATTTCAATTTTATCTAAAATAGATAGAGCCCCACTTCTGCATAATTACCACGAATTTTTATTAAGGTAAGCGCGAATAATTTTTGAAGTTAAAATTTATAAATTAAAAATAGCGTAATACTGTGTCTACGTGCAGATAGTCAGGTATTTTTCGTAAATTATAATTCTGATGACCTCGTGATGGTTTGTCCACGTGAACTACCACTTGGTTCCTTAAAAAATAACCTAGTGAGCACGTGAACAGGAGAAAGAGTAAACAAAATTCTCAAATAAACCGTCAGCAGGCTAAAAAAAATTTTCCATTTATATATAGATATATGTGAGTACAGGACAAGAGAGTTGTCCCATTGAATGTATGCAGATTCTCAATCTACCTCTACCTCACCTGGACCGAAAGAAGGGGATCCGGTGTATAAGCAACCGGCTTCACACGCTCCATACAGTCTTTCAACAAAGCTCATCGCTTATTATTGGATTATTTCGAAATTTATTTCCTCAGTTGTAATAAAGAGATTAATTAGAATTTTTTTTATTTCTTTATTTGATACTAGTATCAAGGGAAATTAATACTTCTCGAGTACTTCAAATTGTTTGATTACAATTTTTATTTGAGTCACTGGTGATTGTAACTAACGTTCAATCAGACCTTATGTGTCGATGAGGTGCAAAGTTTTAGATTGTCAAGGAAATTCCCCAACATTTTTACCAAGTGTCCGGTAAATATTTTTTTTTGTTTTATAAAAAATTAAAAATATTGATTTTATGGAAAAATTTTGTGATTTTAATTATTAAAAATTTTTTTTTTTTGGAAAATTTGATTAAAATTTTAGTGTCAATTTTTTTTTTTTTTTCGCTACAATTAATGAAAATTATTGGATAAAAATTTTCAATCTCATACTAATTAATATTTTAATTTTTAACTTCAATAATAACAATTTATAAAATTTTTTTCAGGCTTGCAAAAAATCTGAGATCACGTAAAGGCAGTCGATGTGGTAATTCTGGAAACCGCCTAGAACTTTTAGTACTTGTCCATTTACACCACGTACCATAGAGTAAGTATTTTATTTTTAAAATATTTATTATAATTGTAAATTATAATTAATTTATTAATTGTTTCAGTTATCGGAATAAACTAAAAAGGCCCGAAAGTAACAAAAATATTTATTAGAGCAGTGAAAATATTTATATAAAGTTTAAAAGAATTTTAAAATATTGCTATCGAGCCACTGTTGATCGCGGAGCTCGGTATTTCTTATTGACGAAGGAATACTTTTTGACTCTTAATAAAATTTAATTCAAGTAATTTTTTATCCAAATTATAATTATTAATCATGGTGCACAAAGATTACAACACTGCCCTTAAGGGTCCATACCAAGAAATCAAGTAAGTTTTTTTTCTTCTTTAATTAAAATTTTTATCTCTACAATTTTTTAATTAGAAAATTGTGTATTAAGATTTTTTTAAATTTTATTAATTAAAAAAATAAAAAAAATTTACGATTTTTATTAAAAAATAACTAAAAATATTTTTTTTTAATTACAGAAAAGACAAACCAATATCTAAAATGCCATCAACATCATCAGCGTACAAAAATTCCGACAAAAACGATAAAAATAACCCTTGGGGACCGGTTTTCAAAAACAAACAAAACTTCATCGACATGCACATTTTTTAATGGTTTTATTATCCGATTTAACGAAATGGTTAATACCATGACCCTAGCTAGACTCTGGAATTTTTTTCTTTCTTATTTATTTATTAATTTTAAAAAATAAAAATATTTTTTTACCAAAATTAACTTTTAAATTTGATTTATGTTGTCAAAATTAAAAAAATTTTTGGAGACAAAAATGCAATAATTAATAAAAATTAATACTTGAAGAAGAAAGATTAAAAAATAAGCGATTATGATGAAAAATAATTTCCTTCGCAGTAACGACTGACTCGCATCAATTTGTTCCTTGCATCTACCAAAAAATAAGAATAAAATAAACAAAATCCGAGGCATTATTCCGACAAAGTATATACTAGTCAATGTATTGTTAAATATTAATTTTAATCGGCCTATTATTGTAACTTTTATTTTATTGATAATATAATTTGCTTTTAAATTTTTATATTAATAATTTATAAATTGAAATGTTAAATAAATTTAATTGGTTTTAAAAATTTATTTTACTATCATTTTTTTGTTGAATTAATCATTTTTTTTTAGTTTTGCAAGGAACAATAAAATCCGCGAGAACAGTGGCTCGATTACGCAATTTATAAAATTATTTAAAATATGAATAATAATCCGGTCACTGCTCTACTAAATATCAATCGTTACTTTCGTGTATTTTTAAAATAATTACTAACTAACATGTTATATTTTTATTATCTATGTTTTTTGTTGTTTTGTCATGAAAATTTTTAACTAACCGGTGGTTGAATAAATTGGTGGCGGTAAAAAATCTGAGGAAAATTTATTTATTATAAATTTAAAGACTGAGATTATGTATCTTTATCAGTTACTGTTTACTTTTATAGAAATATATTTTTATATATAAAATATATAAATTGATAATATATCACTGAAAAAAAAAAGTTTATATGTTAATTTATTGTGAATAAATTATTACATAAAAACTTCTCAATATTTTTGAATAATCAGCGTGTTTTAGAGAAAGTCTACGAGTTTGAAATCTATATTTGATAATAAAAATTTTTTATTTTGTTATAAGTGATAGGAATTATTAATTGGGTCTTAATTATCAAAATTTGAAAAAAAAAAAAAATTATACAAAATTTGTTAATTTATTAAAAGACTAACTAATCCTAGTTGTGTAACAATTTTTGTCATACACTGATATAGAAGGATTTTTTTGTATTTAAAAAGATTTGTTAATATTTAATAAATGATTTATTAGAGGATAGGTCCTTAACAAATATTTATTA
>CAJNRD030001119.1:1144891-1156749 GCA_905319865.3 Cotesia congregata
TCCGCGTGGCTATTGTTTTCAAAAGTTATCAAAAGTTAACTAGGGTAAGGTTTAAAATTTTCGATAAGTTTATTTTTAATCATTATTATGCATCAATTGACTCGTTTTTACATTCTCTACAAGGATTCTATGCCAAACAGTTGATTAGATTAGTAATTTGGAAAAAATTTAGTCTTCATTTTTACATTTCCGCGTGGCTGTTGTTATCAAGAGTTAACTAGACTAGGGTTTGAAATTTTCGATAAGTTCATTTTTAATGATTATTATGCATCAATCGAATCGTTTTTTCATTCTCTACAAGGATTCTAGGCCAGACAGTTGATTAGATTAGTAACTTGGAAGAAATTTAGAGCTTTCATTTTTACATGTCCGCGTGGCTATTGTTATCAAAAGTTATCAAAAGTTAACTAGAGTAAGGTTTAAAATTTTCGATAAGTTCATTTTTAATCATTATTATGCATCAATCGAATCGTTTTCACATTCTCTACAAGGATTCTAGGCCAAACAGTTGATTAGATTAGTAACTTGGAAAAAATTAAGAGTCTTCATTTTTACATGTCCGCGTGGCTATTGCTATCAAGACTTATCAAGACTTAACTAGATTAGGGTTTAAAATTAGGGGTGTGAGAATAATTCGAACTTACAAATCATTCGTTCCGAATCGAATAATTTGAATTTTCGAATTATTTGAAATTCGACGAACAATTCGAAAAAATTCGATTAATTCGAAAAAATTCGAATTATTCGAAAAATTACGAATAATTTGAAAAGTTTCGAATTATTCGAATTCTTTTGAATTATTCGTCGAATGTTGATTAATTCGAAAATTTGAATTATTCGGTTCGAATATTAATATTCGATTCGATTCGATTCGATTCGATTCGAACGATATTCGCACACCCCTAATTTTTAACTATACAAAATTAGTTAAAAATAACTTTAATTTTTATCAAAGTAAAAATCTAAAAAGAATTTTTTATAAAAAAAAATTGAAGAAATTGGTAGTATAATTTATGAAGTATATTTGTAAATAGAATAAAATAAAAATAATTATATAGAGTACGCAGAAAAATAATTACCTGTAACTTCCGGCCGTGGGGGGTAGCCTTAAAAAAATTAAGCTTTGAAGTCGGTTTCGCTTTGATATGAAGTGAGCTGAACAGAACGAACCCACGGGAGATTTAACTTGACATTATTATTCATCTGCATGTAGGGCAGCCTAACATGAAATGGTGCCTTATTCCTGGTTTTGATATACCCAGCACGCGTGCACCGCAACACAAGAGAGATGACAGACACTTTTATTCTTTGACAGCTGAAACCGAAAAATAGAATCTTTTTAATTATAAATCCACTTTTTTCTTATGTAATTATTCGGGAAGTCTATTAAAGAGAGAGTAGAGTTTTCCTTTTCCTGTTTGGAAAAATATATGTTGAGAGAGGGACTTGATTTTTTTTTATGTTCCTAAAAGTCATAACATCCGTTTTGAAAACAATTAGATAATTCGATTGAAATTACTATCAATTGCTCTTAAGATTTATTTAAGTTTACAGAACAAAATTTGAAGTTTTGAGCAGTAATCAAATTAAAATTTTGTCCTTTTTGAATTTAGAAATAACAATACAATATTTACATTTTTTAATGTCATTCAATGTCTACAAATTTGACAATTTGTAATTATAATAACAAATTTATTTTTATGATCCTAATAAAAGAGAAACACTTAAAATAAATTAGTGTATGACTCCAAAAATAACAAATAGGTAATCTTGTATTTTTGTAAACATTTTATATATTTTTAAATATTAGAACAATCATTTTTATTTGTACTTCATGATTGTCCTATTTAAAAATTCATTTTATAAAACATGGAACTCAAATTCTCGCCAAAATATCAAAGAAAAATGATAAGAAAATTAAATTCTCTATAAAAAAAAAAAAAAAAAAAACCTTTATCAATTTTACCGTATCTCCCATCCTTTAATTATAATTTTGACTAAAAGTAAAAATCTTTGAACTTTACAATTTATTTATTAATAAAATTCTTAAAAGTAGTTCAAAAATCTAACATTCAAAATTAATAATAAATTTTTAATTCTCAACTTACCTTAAAAAATTAAAATTAAAAAATTTCTGGCACCGTCATATTTTTATTAAATTCTTTTAATATCTATGAACTAAAATCAATTCCTCTATATTGATCTACTGACTTCAAATATCCCGAATATGACTGACATTAAAAAAATATTTTTCTTAGTCCATTGTAGCAACTTATATCAGTCTATCGAGAAAAAAAGTATAGCAAAGATCGTGCGAACACATAAACTTCCTTTTATCCCATCGGCAAATGCGGATGTTTTATTTAATACTGACCTTAGTCCCACGTTTATATTCAATGACCTTACATTTCACACAGGAATGAAAAAATGTCTATTTGTATAGCATTGTTATCATTATTATTACTAAACAAATATGATGTGAGAATAATAATGGATGTAAAGAGGGCGTAATTCTATTGAATAAAATGAAAATTACAATAATTCAAATCAAATGTGTAACTACAGCTGTTAGCTTCCCGTCAACTTTGATTATTTTTTCTTAAAAGTTTATACGTGTCTCCTGCTTCCGTTTACCAATTTTTATTCTTATATCCGTAGTTTTTGGGATTATACGCTCCAATTTACCATCTTGCCCCTAACCAATAATAATATACTCAAGCAGTAGTGACTGTACAGTAAAATTAAAAAATTGAAGAGGTTCAAAAAGAAGAAGAATAAATAGGATAGATAGAGCCAGATAGAAAGCAAAAAGTTGTGACGAGAAAAATAAAGGGGACGGAATACCGAAATAGATATTTTGATACATTCCCGTGATAATTTTTACCGAAAGTTAATTTATAAAAATAAAAATAAATTTTACTTACTGTTTATAATGGAATGATAAAGTGTATGGGAAGAAATAGATATTAGATTCAACTTTAATTTGTATTTCTAGTTCTCCTTCGGAATTCCTTCTGATGATATGGCCTCGGTTTTGTTCCTCGTGGTCGTCTTGCTCTTGTCCGTCGACGGATTCGAAGAATAACGGCGTCTAGTAACGCTCAAGACAAGTCCAGACGTCGGCGACTAAAATAGACTATTTCGCACCAATTTACTTCAGACACTTCTTGTAACTAAGTTTCTTTTTTTTTTTCCAATGTTTATATTTATGTCAAGTACGTTATTGTGATAATTGTAATATGGATTCATTTTACACACCTGGTTCAGGTGATTTCGGTTTAAAAATCATTTTTTCAATTAGTTTTGAAGATTTTAATGTTATTAAAAATTTATATCGACTGCAAATTGTTAATAAAATTTTGACACACATCAAAAAGAACGAAGTTTTGTAGGGATAAAATGTAATTTTTTAGACAAGAGAAAAAATTAACTTGATTAATAAAAATTTTTTTAAAGATCTTCATCTTGATTTAAGTAAAAAATTCTTGAACTCGAGAATTTTTCTTGGTTTAAGTAAATTTTATTTTATTCAAAAATTTTTCTTCTTTAATCAAGACATTCAAACCCGTACAAATGATTTTATAGACTCAAGATTTTTTCTCACTAATCAATTTTTTTTCGCATTTTAAGAATAAAAATAAGCAAAACAAAATTCTTTTCGAGAATATCAATTTTTTACATTTATAAAAAAGTTTTCTTTTAATGAATCTAAAAGAATGTATAATTGTTAGAAAAAAATTGTAATTATAATTTATGTGGGTTGAAATTTTGAATTACCTTGAAGGTCTTACATAAAAAACTTATCAAAATTTGTCTAAAATTTATTATAAACCAAAATTTCTATATATGTCAATAATAACCGATCTATAAAATTCTATTTAAACATTGCCTGATACTTTATTATCATCAACCGATCTGTATCATTCGTTGGTAAAGTCACCATTGAAAAAAATTTGCCCTTTTCTCAATTTATATATCGCCTATAAATTTATTAAAAAATATATCTTATAAACTGCACGATAAATAATCTTTCTTCGATTTTCCAGGCTTGTTAACCAGGAAGAAATAGTGCGTAATAAAAAGCAAAAATGAGAGCCAGAGAATCACTAGTCTACACCCCGGTGTCTTTGGGACCGGACACCGACGACGAAGACACATTAGTTAATGAAGAAATTTACAACAATGGTAAGTGCAATAATACTTACCTTAAAAACAAAGTTATTTTGTTTAAGTAAAAATAAAAAAAAAAAATACTCGAGTTTAATTAGTCGTTCCGTATACTAATGAGTAATAGCTTAACAGACTAGTCGGATTCAAAACTGCTAATTACTAGTACAGTCTTTACTCGGTGAAGTATATTGAATGAAAATATACGGCTTATATACAACTCGATTAATTACGGCGGTAAGCGGTAAGGTGAGTGTCCTCTGGGTGATTTCTTCCTGAGATCTCACGAGTCGAGACTCAAGTTAAGACTCAAGACGATGACAAGATACCAGTAGACAAGTACGACAAGTGAACAAGAAACTTTCCTCCTCGATGACTCACAACTTGTCTTTCCAAATATCACTAGTCTTCTTTATTTTTAATCGCCTTTTGTTATTGTTGTCTTCTTTTTAATTCATTAATAAATTAATAATTATTTTTTATTTAATCAATTAATGGATTGATGATTGCTCTACTTAAGTACATCAATTAAATCCATTGTTGTAAAAAATCGGGTCAGATTAAATTATCAAAAAGTACAATTGTGAAGAAATGAATGAGAAGGGAAAATTTAAAGTTTGACATAAAATTATTTATGTAAGTTTTCTCGAAGATAATTCCAGGCATTAAGTGTCTGCGTAGTCAAGGTTAAACAGAAAAAAATTAAAATAATAATGTCGATATTGAATTGTGCTGTTAAATCCGAGGTGTATGTTGTCTCTTAAACCCGTGATAACAGTTATCACGCTGGCTGGCGCCGTCTGGCTGGTTTATAGTTTATATTTTATTTTAATGTGGATAGATACTTATAATGTTATATTATATATATTTATTAATTTCTCAATCACTTCCTCACGGACGTTGTTCCGTTTCGTTGCCGCAGTGACCGTCGATTGATTATTTTTTATCTGTCTTTTAATAATAGTTATTCTTTCCGTGTCGTGTGTCGGTAATTATTTCTTCATGGTTGGGAAGATATCTCGGTGTTATGGTATATATACTTAATGAAAATTAGTTTTTATGCTATATAATATTTTTTATGGAAAATTACGGAGTAATTAGTAAAATAACGGTGGTAAATTATTTAGTGATGAATTTTTGATATTTTATTATGAGAAGATGATATTAATGTAGTGTAAAGTATTAGTTATTTTATTTTTTTACATATTAGAAATTAAAATATTTTTAATTATGGATTTGGGGGATTAAAAAAAATTCCCAATACTCTTCATGACAATTGTAATAAAAATTAATCATCGAATTTGAATAAAAAAAACTATTTATAATTTCTTCATCAAAATCAAACTACTAAACCATATAATTATATTATAATTTTCTTTAAAAAATAAATGTTCTTTATTTACAACAATAATTTAAATTTCACACCTAAAAAACTTTTATTTCTTCCAATTTTACGACCCCCAACTTCGTCTAAATTAAAAATTCAATCTCTACCATGTCATAATGTTTTCGTAATAGCTTAAGCGACTTCCTAATAGATAAAATACATTCATCATAAAAATTCTCCCCGGAAATTTTTATTATATACAACAATATATATTTTTGAAATAAGAAAAAAAAAAAAACTCAAGAATTTAAGGATAAAATTAGAAGCTTAAATTTTTCAGAGAGATTTAATCTGAAAATAAAAAAAATGAAAATGTCGAGATGAATAATTGAGTCGGTTTTTAAGTTTCATTATACATATAACAGAATATAGTGTTAAAGTTATCTCTTATTCGAGTTGAAGAATCGTACTCACGTTCAAAGTTAATCGTACATGCCGACGATGTAAATTAAAGGAAAGTTTATTAAATAAAAATGTGTATATATATATATATATATATAATATAATATAATCCAACTATCATTATAATTTTTAATGTTTGCAAAAATAATTTACTCATTATTTTATAATAATAATTTGATGGAACTAGGAAGTATAAATGGTTAAAAAAGCAAAATAAAAATAAAAGTGTTTCCATCTCCTTGCGGCGGGTACGATTCTTATTATAAATATAAAAAAAACAGGTAACCTGGGAATAATATTTAATGCAAGACACGTACACACATATGATAAAAGAGCCAGCAAAACCGTTTTAGCTCGCTGCTGATGAATCGGAGACCTGGAGATCTTAAATCTCGGACACGTAATCTAAGCAGGACAAAAAGGTAACTACATATAATCACAATAATAAAACTTTTTATTATTTCGGAGTTATCGTAAAAAATCTTAAGAAGATAATCGATCTGGAGCTTAAATTAAAGACCGCGGACGCCTAGCTCGAGTACGGAGGTTAACCTCGCGGTTTTTATCAACAGGATAAGGAGACAGGTTACCTGTCCCACGGGCAAATTAAAACGGATCGTTGGGAATGAATTATACAAGATACAAGGGATATATACGAGATCTGGAGCCATGAAAAATAATAATAAAATTATAAATAAATATCTTGATATACACTCTACACTTTTATTATTATGCTGTTTGTTACAACTCAGTCCTCGGGATCTGGCCACAAGTGACTCGTTAGTTTTAACAGCCTTTTTTTATTAGCCTAAATTTTATATTAGCTGATGGTTAATGTATTAATTTCACTTTTTTTAAATCCCATGAATTTTGTTGACTGATTTGGGAGAATTTAAATTAAACTATACGAAATTTTCAGGCACTTTAAAGAACTCAAAATTTTAATTTATGAATTTAGATTTTTTGGAAATTTTACTTTGAGGTGACGAGTGAAAAAAAAAGAGGTGTGAAATAGGTGTGAAATTTTTTACACTAGAAAAAGAAAATCTTAAGCAAGGACGAAGTTGATTTGAAGCGAGAGGAAATTTTCTTGAGACAAGATTTAAGAAACTTTTCTGTATATTTTTTTTTTTAGTTAGGAAAATTTATTTTTTTATTTTTGTTTAATTAATTCAAGAGAAGTCTTCAAAAATTTACACTTGTTTAAAACTATTCAGTTTAAATTTATCAAAGTAATTTAAGAGCAGAATCAATTATTTAATTTATTGTTTCAAACTTGTGTTTTTTGCTACAAAATTTCATTTTATATCATAACGATGAAATACTTTTGATCAATGATGTCGAATTTTTTCAAGCTAAATAAATCTCAAGACAAAAAATTCTTGAATCAAAACATCTGATTTTCTTCAAAATAATTTTTATGTTGGATCACGAATATTCATTTACAATAGAGTATTTTTGTATACAGTGTACTTAAAATTTTACATAATTTTTTTTTTTGAAGTTATAAAACTAAAAATCAGATTAATTAACAAATTATAAAATTTTATCCTCACAATTTTCTTAATAATTCAAAAACAAATATTAAATCACAGTCTGAGACTTCAAGAAACAGCGGTGAGATTTGAACAAAAATTTTCAGGTTTTCAAGTAACGGAAGTATATAAATAAATATAATATTATCAGAGTTACTAATAATAACCAATTATAGACAAATATCGAAATGCAAATGTTAGTAAAGTTTAAAAGTATAAGAGGGAAAATGTGGTAAGTCATTAAAAAGTTATAAGATCAAAGCAAAGCATTTAAATAAAAAAAAAAAAAAAAAAACATATAAAGACTTTTAGACGCTAATAATAATAAAACAAGCAACAAGATAATAAACGAATAATTTAATGTGTTCATTTGAATTAATGACTGGTACAGCAATTTAAGCCTTTGAGAAATTATAAACGTGACATCAGCGTTATAAATAATAGGTGGGCTATTTATCGTGTATCGAAAGTACGTACACATATGCAAGTATTATAATAACAATAATAATGATGATAATAAAGTAATGGTAATGGTGATATATATGTATCGAGCATATTAAGTGTAAAGTGAATGAAAGAACCGATAGGATGAATGAACCAACTCTCTACTCGTATTATGTATCACGGTAAGTTGTTGAGTTTGCAGTTTACAGGCTGTAGTACTATAGCGGTTACGGAAATAATAATAATAACAACAACAACAACAACAACAACAACAATAATAATAATCACATGTGAATTTTGAAAATTTAAGTTTATATCAATGTTAAAAAAGAATTAAAATTTCTATTGAAAAAAAATAAAATAAAATAATAATAATAATGGATGTATGGAACTGTAGGAGAAAGCGGGAGAGCCGAGATATTACGAGATAGTGGTAGCTAGAATGAGATGAAGTGAAGAAAAGAGCAAGATCGAGTATTGGAAAATTTAAAATAAAAGAAAGAGAGAAAATTAAAATCGCGTGGGAGCCGTGTGGGCGAACATGCTATCACCTTGTTCTGGTGCAGAACCAATACAAGTGTGTCTTGTCTCGTCTGTATATGGCATAGGTGAGGAACTACCAGACAGAACGACGGGATCTGTCTCTGTACTCTTTGCTAAACTCTATTCAATGAATTCTGTATCTTGGAATTTTACTCGCATCGGTTAAATTATTTATTATTTTCAGGAATATTATTTACTGCAAGATTGCCTACTTATCGAGATTATCAATTACATTCGATTCTAAGAACAATGAAACTTTTTTTTTCTTTTTTAATCAATTATTATATTATTGTACGCAATTGATCAATTGATAGACGTGGAATATTCATGATCATGATGTAGTATTGTATACAAGTATAGTAGGCAATCGAGGAGTATTTGAATTTATTTATTTTGTATGCAACTGATCAGTAGGCATCTGTTACGTATTCGTATTGTAGAGATCTGTAGGCATTTGACATAATCATCAAACATCATGTAGGCAAGTGACATAGCTTCCCACATATTACGTTTGTTACTCAAAAATTTTTAATTCAAATTTAAAAGACGTATCGAATTTCGTTACAGATTCTGATGTTTTTATTGAATATATTCATTTTTGAAGCATATTCCGGATAGAGAAATATATATGTCGCATATATTTACGCAAAAAATTTTGGTGTTAAATATTTAACACTTTTTTGTATTTGAAAAACATCCAAGTACGGAGTTTTTATTCTAAAATAACTTTTAATTAGTTTAAACAAGTTTCTTTAAATTTTTTACTGTGTACTAAAAATGAAAAAAAAAAATTAACTTGAATCATATCAAGAAAAAATCAGTTTCAGAATTTTTCTATTTAAATCAAGACGATGAAGCTCTTTCAAATGATTTTCTTGGTTGAAGAATTTTTCTGTTAAAATAGTTAATTTTTTTTTACTTTTTCTAAAAAAAATTGGACTAACCATAGAAACCGAAATCTCAAAAATTCAATAATCAAAAACTCAAAACATGACGAATGATGGTAAATCCGATAAATAATCAATAGCAACAGTATCGATGATGAAAATCTGCAGGGAACTGTCAGAAGTAATATACATTTATAAATATCCATCTTGAATGATGTCTTACTAGTCGTTTTTTTAGGTGTAACACGATCCGCGATGAAGCTTCGCGCCCATACTAAGTTAGTCATATGTACAGTGTCTACTACATGTACTAACAAGTACCAGTTGATACTAAAATACCGATATTATATATACATATATACTGTTGAGATGAGTGAAGGTGAACGCTTCTCATACCGGTAGGACCAGAAACTAAAACAGGACTCAGCTCCAGTTCTATAAAATAAGTTCTCTCGGTGATTTTTTATTTTTCCTGTCTTCCCTTTGTTTCAACTAGAGTCTTTTTTCGGATTAGATTCGCAACATAACACTGTCGAGATTTTGGTCTCCATACCAGTTCTATCCGCGGTGGTTAGAGCAGGTAGATCAAGGATACCTGTTCTAAATTATCTCAGTGTAGGGTTTTGTTTTAAATTTAATACTTTTATCTGCTGGTCGGCCCTTTCATCCTCTTCTTCTTCTTCTTCTTCTTGTTCTTGGCAGTAAAAAATATTTAAAAATTCGACGTTAAAATTCTTATTTTCTTAAAGTTGGTTTCAATTTTGTCTATGTGTTAGCAATAATTTAAAAACTAATGACCGGTCCACGGACAGGAAGTTAATCGTCCGTAGGCGTGTTAGTAATGTGCGAGTACGGGGGCTCATCGCGTCGCGAATCATTGAGATGATTTAACGCTCAACTTGTTTCTCTGCCCACACTGATAATTCCCGGTTTTAATTTGCGTTTCTGTCGTGTCCACGGGTTTTGTGGGTACACACTGATTATATTACTAGAGACACTTTCATTCATGTTTACCACGCAAAGGAATAGTAATGGTTCTTTTTTATTTCACTGAGAGGTGGATGCCCATTTGGTAGGTTAATAGAACATGCATACATACGTGTTCATTGATAATGTTGATAACTGTTGACTGTTGACTGTTAACTCCCGATTTTTAATGCTAATAACTTGCATGATTTATCGGTAGTTGAGATGTATTTATTCAAGGTATCAAAACACTAATTGCTTTTTACGATCGAAGGATGATTATTGATAGAGGATTATCTAGACGGGGAGTCGGAAAGTCTATTGTATTTTTTTGCAAGCTGACAACCCACCAGACTATTAACTCGTTTGGGTTTTAATTATTTTATTTACAGTTTTGTTTATTAAGAAAATTTTTTTATTTTTAACTTGAAGGATTCTTTGATATTTTATTCAAAATTTGAATTTTAAATATCAATATTTTAATTTTTAACTTGAAGTCAAAATTCTGACTAAATAGGAGATATGATAAAACTGATAAGTACTTTTTTTATAGAAAATTTAATTGCCTATAAAAAATAGTTTTGTACTTTTATCGTATCTACGATATTTTGGCTAGAATTTAACTATAAAGTTTTTAGAAATGATCTTTAAACTGAAAAGAGTAAGAGAAATTATATCGAGGCATAGTTATATGTGATAAAATGAATTTTTATTGTAAAATTCATGACACTGAAGTTAGCAGACGTGTAAAAATTTTTGATTTTTTTTTATTAATTAAATTACATCTAAAAAGATATTTCTAAAAAATTGCATTTACAGTTTTTAAAGTTTTTTACATGTGAAATTTTTTTTTTAATTGTTTAAAAAATTTTTATAAATTTTGAAATGTCGGCTAACTTAAATTTCATTAAAATTCTGTGTTATTATAAAAATTAAGCCTTTAATTTCTATATACCTTAACATATTTTTTGGCGATAGTTAATGTATTATCTAAATTTATTCAGTGAAAACAAAATTCATGATCCACCAGTAAAAAAATAATCAAAAATAGCCGTAAGCCTTAAAAATAATAACTTTTTGATCGAAAGTGAGGAACACCATGGACAACATGGAAACTATCCGCATATAGAAGCAAAATGAAAGAACCTGGCTTCCTCTTTTTGTTGAGACCGGGACGATCACGTGTCGCGTCTGTGGCCCCTATAAGGCTACATATGTGTACATATAAGTGTATGGTAGCGGTGCGTCCTTTCTTGATATTCGCATGTGCTCATGTCCATGCTAACACAACTTTGCACACCATGCACCGAACACAAACATCTGATGCCCAGAAGTTTTACAATTACAACGGACCAAACTGTACTCAGCTACACACACACACACACACACACACACACACACACACACACACACACACACACACACACACACACACACACACACACACACACACACACACACACACACACACACACACACACACACACACACACACACACACACACACACACACACACACACACACAC
>CAJNRD030001119.1:1165324-1352688 GCA_905319865.3 Cotesia congregata
AAAAATTTTTTTTTTTTTTTTTTTTTTTTTTTTTTTTTTTTTTTTTTTTCCGTATAAGCATACGTTTGGAATTTTTTAGTGTCGAAAGTTAGAGGGATAATTTCGAGATTTTGGTTAAAAGTTTGAATTAATGCGGAAAAAAAACTGAAATTAGAAAAATTTCAGGCCTAACTTGTGTGAAAAATATTTTATTAAATTTATTTTTTATGTTTGATGTGAATTTATTAAAAAATTTCATTTTTCTTATAAAAATGATAAATATTATAAAGATAAATATTATTATACAGAAAAATAATGCGAGATTATTCAGATTAAATAATAATAATAAAATATATAGAAAACTTTGTGATATTATTGTTGCAAAAAAAATTTAATTAATTACTTTGAGAAAATTTTGATAGAATATCATTTTTACTTTGTAAACTCTCATTTAATAAATTGTTTTTAAATAAATGAATTCATTAACAGTTAATAAAATTTTCTATCTTAAAGTTTGTTTAGACGTTAAATTAGATTATTGAAAGAATAAACATCAAAGAAATTTGTAATTATAATTCAAAGTTTCAAATTCATATGACATAAATTATTTATTAATCTCTTAAAAATTAAAAATAGAGATCTAATTAGTCAAATTTCACTCGTATCTCAACGTAATAAAATCTTCTCAAATATATTGATCAATTAATTAAAAATTTCATTTTGATATCTAAATTATAAATCTACCTCGCTAAAAATAAATGGCCTCTTGGTGTACTAATTTTCAACACCAACAGCGTGAAAGCTGAAAGCAGAAATAATCCTGAAAAATGATCTTAAACTTTCAGAAGTGTTAAGAAAAATTCAGTATTATATACCTGTGATTTTAAAAAGCACAAAAAATGATTGTCAAGTTTGCAAATATTTTTCTAAAAATGTCGTATTATAAATTTTCAGAAACATCTCAACTCAGTCTTAAATAATAAATATTTTTTCATTATAAAAACTGAGAACAATTTCAACTAAAATGTTTTTGTATGCAATTGCATTTGTAATATTTCATAATAGTAAGTACTTATTTAAAAAGTGCATTGTAAATTAAAACTAAAATAAAAAAAAAGGTTTTGCAAAGAATGATCACACATAAAAAAAAAAAAAAAAAAAAACAGCAAATAAAATCGCGCATTTAAGTCTTTAAACTTCCAATACATAATACATATTACATCAAGGAGTAACCAGCATAAACATACACGTAGATTATTTAAAAACATGACAAAGACTCATCGGCTTGCTATTAGATATAATATTATCATACTGAGACTGACTGTGGCTGTTTTTAAATTCCAATAGACTTTTTAAAGTGACGTGTTCACCGTGATGAAATACCTGTTTTCTTAGACATTATTCACAGGTGTATTTGTAACATTGCGCGTAAAACGTTTTACATATTAAATATTTATATATCATTATGATCATAACTCATAACCAATAGAGTAATATTTATAAAAATTTTTAAAACTTTTAAATATATGATTAATTGAAATCAAATTTCCGGGCCAAAAGTAATTTAAATAAGAGAAAGTGTAAAAATTTATAGATAATTTACTCATTTATTACCCATTAATGATTCACATTCTTTAAACTTTTGACAGATAAAAATCCAATATTCGTCATGCTTCATACCTTATTATTATTATTATTATTATTATTATTTTTAATAATATGATTAATAAAAAGAAAATTTTTTAAGTACCAAATCATTATAGTCACACTTTAAAAATGGCTATAACTTCTGAAATATTAATTTTATCAAAAAATCATAAGAAACCCAAAATATAGCTTACAAAATTTCCAACCAACAATGTTTGTATACACTATAAAGTTATCTTCAATATTTTAAGAGATATAGTAATTTAAGTAAATTTTTTGAAAAAAATCAAAAGAATCAAAAGTTGTAGTTTACAAAATTCACTACAAAAATTTTTTATACTATATGGCTATCTCCAGTTTTTTTGGAGATACACCGTCATTTAGTAGTTCTCATTATCTAGTCACTACAAAAACGACCTTAAATGTTTATTCAAGAGAAAAATGTTATTATCAGTCGGTTAAAAAATTTTAACATTTCATTTATTATTATTATATTTTTTTAAAAATAATATTTAAGAGTAATAACACTCCTGCGTTCTAAAGGACTTAGGCCGTCACGCTCCAGAAATTAGCGCCTCAATTGCGGCACTTAATTGCTTGCCAACAGGTGGTCTACCATTACAATTATTTAAAAACAAACATAAAAATTTTTTTCCGTTTCTCAATTTAAAAAACGCCGGTTAAGTATTCGACATATTTTTTATAAACTTCATAAAATAACTTAAAAGTAAAAAAAAATATTCTGGAAAATTTTAAGGTAAATTAAATAACAATAATATTTACCTTAACCTTTATTTATCAATTATCATGTTTAGGGATGTATAATGATAATTTATAATGAGTAAAAACTGAAAGATAATTTCTAAAATAGTTTTGTTAAAACCTAAAAACTAAAAGATAGTAAAACTCGACTAATTTAGATAATGACCCTTAACATTGTGCACGAGACGGCATTAAATCACAGCGAGTGATTAAAGACCGGTTTTGTTATTTATAAAAAATAAAAGCCCCTCAAGTATAAGATTGTACACAAGCATAATATGTATAAATACAAATAAAAGCATAAAGGGACCCAACACACCATTATACAACAGATATGACGTTAGTTTGGTGTTATGTCACCTCGGTAACCTGGATTTAATTTTATAAAATAAAATAATTTTTACAAAAATAAAAAAAAAAAAAAAACTCAAAAATAATTTGTATTTGTTGTAATGGAGAATATTATTGAGAAGTAAAGAGGAAATCGATATACCGGCACTGGCACGTGACGAATCGATTCGAGAGCCGTGCGAACATCTCCAATGAAATCATTCATCCAGTGAAAGCCCAAGATCGAAAGTCACGATTCGTTATATTACTCCTTACTCTGCTCTATCTTTTTATTCTTTTGATATTCACTCAGACTCTGACTAACATTTTTTTATCCGCTAATGTCTTAAGTAGACACTAAATTATTTTATTTTTATATATATGAAACTTCATACTACTTTATATATTATATACTATATACTTCAATTCATACTTTTTTATCTCCTCGACACACTTTTTATCGCCTAAACTTTTTCTGGATTAAAGTAATTAATTTATGGCACAGATTTTATATTTTATATATTCAGTATACTTTTTTTACGATTGCCATTTCGTCATTTTTTTTTTTTTTTATTTACATTCATAACTTTATTTTATTGCTTCCGGTACAGTTATGTCGAGTTAGAAATTAATGTAAAAAATTTTTCTAATAGACTCAATATTTTTTTTCCGTTTAGATTTTAATTGATCTTTCTTATACTGATAGAAAAAAAGAAACTTGATTTAAGAAAAAAAATTCTGAAAAATTTCTTGGTTAAAGAATTTGTTTTTTCTTTTTTAACAGTGCAAAATTTGTAAATTTAATTTAAACATTACTGCACAAAAGTTTATAATTAAAAAAAACATTTTTTATTAAAACAAAAAAAATCTTTGTTATTCTTTCGAAAGAATTTAGTTGGTTCAACGAATTAATTTGTTAGTTCAGCTAAACTGTTTTGTTAAAATAACTAAAGGGTTCTGTTACAATAAAAAAATATATTTTATCATAAGTTCTTGTCCACTGAAAGTTTTTTTTTTTTTAATTTTGCGAAATGATATCTTTGAAATTTTTTTTTTGGGAATTGAAAACAATTAATTCTTTGTAAGAAATAATAAATTTTGTTAAAACATGATATTATTTTTTTCATAAAGTTTTACGAGCAGTTTTAAAATAATAAAAATTATTTTTATTTAATTTAAAATAAGATGAATTTTTGAATATTTTTGCGAGGAATAAATTATTAAAAAATAAATTTAAAAGTTAAAGAAAAAAAAAAATGTAAAATATTTTTATCTTAATAAGTAATTTAAATTTAAAAACGCGTATAATTATCTCGATTAGTTTCTGCGAAAAATGGTGATTCAAAAACAGCGAAGCGTAAAAAAGTGAGATAACAAAATGCATATAATTAAAAGGATTATAATTTCGCAGACACAGTCGACCTTTGAACAGAGTACTGAATAATAAGAATAAGAGTAAGAGTAATTAAATATTTATATTAAATTAACAGAGTCGAAAAATGAGTTGAGAAAATAAGAAGGAAGGAGGAACTGTTAAATGAATTCAGAAATAAAAGATTCGTATCTTTAAATCAAGCTGTCTCGCTCGCTCTTTCTTGAATCGGGATCTCCATAACTGAGACATCACCGATATTTATTTTTATCCGTCTCAAGTGTAAACCCACACATCGATTATCTCCAACTGGACACGTTACAAATCGATTCGTGACTCAGAGACCAAAAAAACATATTTACTCTTTTAAAAAAGCTGACGTTTTAAATACACTTACAAATATAATACACAAATATAACACTCGGCATTGTAATATGGGCATAATACATCTGTAAAGTAATATAACGGTGAAAGCTGATCGAAAGCCTCGATTCTTCATCACAATCATCATCATCATCATCATCATCATCATCATCCTCTTCTGCGATGAGTGACCTATACCATTCCAAATAATTCAAAATAATTGTAAAGACGTAATGTTATACTACAATACTTGAACCCAGATAGACCCTCGGCTTTGATTTCTAAATAAATTCCCGTCATTAGACGTGACAAATTCGGTTATTTTTTTAATTTATTCTTCTACTCATCACTGAAAATAATCAACTTTGGTGAATAGAATGGAAATAAATTTTTTCAATTATAGAAGCGATTATTTATAGAAATATATTTATTAAGTTGAATTTTTGAGTAAAGTTAAAAAAAAGTTCTAAGCTTTAGAAGAAATTAATTTTGGAAAACATTGAAATTTAATGAATTCTTAATAAAAGGTTATTTTGAAATTATACTTATGAGTTTTTGGATAAAAATATTTTGGGTAATGATCAAAATTTCAACTTTGAAAAAAAAATTTTTTTTTTTTTTTTCAATTAATTTGAAATTATTAACTAATAATTTCAATTAATTATTAAAATGAATTAATTTTATATTTTTGGAAAAATTAGACTATAAATTTGGGTTCTAGATATTTTGAAAAATGATTAAAGTATTATAACATAACTGTTGAAAAAAAAAAAAGTTCTTTTTAAAGGATCTAATTTGAAAAAATATAAACTTCAAATAAAAGCAAAGTTATATAAAAATTTTGGTTTTATATATTTTTAAAAAAAAATTATTTGCGATGAACATTATACTTAAAATAATAGCTCCCTCTAAACCCAGACTCACGTGTCCGATTTCTAAAATCTAAATTATAAATTACCGTCATTAGTCGTGACAAATTCGTTGATAAAAAAAACTACTTTCAAACTAAAAATAATTAATTTAAAAAAAAAAAAATAATAAAAATTCCTTAACTAATGATCTGGTGATGCGTTCAAGTGTCGGCGTACAATTAGTCTTCTAGGAAGTGCTCAAGCTTTCATATACTACATTATAATAATATAATATAATATAATTTTTTTGGTCCGCTGAGTGCGGGACTGGGAAAAAATTTCTAGCCATTGAAAACAGAATAATAGATTTGCATAGACTTAACTTGGATCGGAATTATTATTATTATTATTATTTATTATTTACTTTAAAGCATGAGAAACAGCATAGGCAGGTCAGCATGAAATGTAAATGCCAGTGTATACCTACAGAGGTACAGGGACTCTCCAGGAGTGCTGAAATTCGTGGATACTGAACAGAGGACAAGACGCCAAGACGCAGGTCCTATTCTTTATTTTTTTTTTATTATTATTTTTGTTCCTTTTCACATCCAGTCGGGTGCATCGTCTCGAAACGTCTCTGGTCATGGAACCAAACCTGTTTAGGTTGTACTCATTTTATGAGCTTGTAGTTGTAGTTGTTGGTATTAGCTGTGTGATACAAGCCGTTGGTGTGAAACCTTGGGGATAATACGAAGGGCAAAATTGTGATGACTTGACACCTGACAGTCGTCGTGCATTAGAATTAGACACTTTCGTTTATTTAGTGGTAGCTAAATTGCTGTCGGTACTTTTTAGATTTTTTATTTTTCAACTTTATTTATGGAACTTGTTTGTAAATTATCCCGGGTTGTTTTTTATTATTTGAATTTTTCATTTTACAGCGCAGTAGTATGAGTATGAGAAATTTAATTTCATTATATCCTTGTTGCCAAGGTTCAAAACTTTTCAATTTTGAAAGTTCTTTTTACGAGACACAGATTGAGTAATTTTCAGTTGAAATGGGTCAGAATTCACAGAAGTAATTTGCTTCATAAATAAACTGGGATTTATTTTTTAACACGCTTTTATTAGCTTGGTATGTTTTGTTAGGACACGGAAACGCAAAACGCAATGTTTGTTATTATGAATTTTAAACTTCGAAAGGGATCAACACTCAAAATTAGTGATTATAGGGATTATAGTAGACTTGAAATTTGCGGTTGAGTCATTTCAGTTCCAAAAATAGATTTAGAGCTTGAAAGAGACTAATATGTACGTTAAAATTGTTGAAAAAGTAATTTTGAGTTCGACAAATAGACTCAGAGTTTATGGTAGAAAAATTATGTAATGATTTGGTTTCAAAAACTTCTCTTTAGTCTGAAATTGTTCCAAAAGTAAGCTTAAAATTTAAAATTGAGTTAATTTAATTGTGAGTTTTAAAAGACTAAAATTATTTAGATAAGACAATTTGAAGTAAAAATACTCAAAAGAAAGGTGATTTGAGGTCTAAAAATGGATTTAGAGGCTGTAAAAAAATAAATCAATTAAAATTGAAGATAAAATAATTTTGATACAAAAGATTTAAGATTCAAAAACTTCTCTTAAGACTGAAATTGTCGGAAAAGTAAACTTAAAATTCAAAATCAAGGTCATTGTGAGTTCATTTTTGGGTCAAAATAATTTGAGTTAAAAATGGACTCAAGAATTAATTAGAGTTTTAAAAACAACTTTAAAATTTATAAAAGACCTGAGCTCAAAACTCGACATCACACTCAAGTATTTAAGTTAAAAAATCTCTAAAAAATCATTTACAAATCTTCAAGTATACTTTTCAGTATAGAAAACTTATACTATAGTACAGTAACTGTACATGATATAATCCATATTCATTATAATTATTATTAAAAAACTAATTAACAATTACCAAGTGAACAAAACCAACAGTAATTTAACGTCTTAATTTAAAAGGCAATTACAACCTAAAAAATATTATCTTACAGGATAAGGACTTTTAGTGGACACTTAGCACACTTGTAATAATCATTCACAAAGGCGTTCAACTGCGAAAGATTTAACTGCCTCAAAATTATATACCTCCAACTGGTTAATTATCAACCGCGAAACGAGAAATCTTATTTCGTTCTCATTCCCATTTCTTTTATATAACCACTGCACCAATATACAATATATATATCTACTTGTATTTAAATACAAGTTAATACTCGATTCATTAAATTAAAACCTCAGGTGGACCTACGATGAATCGATTTTCTTATCAAGATGTAGAACAAGTTTTTGACATAATATACAACACATTAATTCATACTGAACCGAATGCACGCTGTACCATATACATTAGACTGTTAAAATAACGAAATGTAAGAAATTACACGAAGAATCAAAGCAAGTAATATCAATTACACGGTTTTAATAGTTAATGTTAAGCTTAGTTAATATAGAAGGAAAAGGGAATTTAAATTAGTAGCTATGAATCTATTTAATTCAAATTAAATGCATTTTATTATAGATCCAGAGGCCCTTGTCTGAGTGCCGGTAAAAAGTACCGCGTTTACAATATTTATATACATGTATACATATGTGTATGGTGTATGGATACACGCACTATTATATTAATCCAAGTTAATAAGCCAGATCAATTCCTCTTGTATCTTTTTACTCGAGTAAATTCCATGAGAATTATTATTAACAGTTATTAGTCACGCAATTCTATATTCTTCTTTTTCTTCCCCTTTTTACACAATCTATAATAAACTACTCTTCTTCTTCTTCCTTTATCTCCTTTTTAAATATTTTCTTCTGCTGCATCTTCTTTTCTCCGATAAATTTATTTATTTTAAATTTGCTAAATTTATTGCCATAAAAAAATCCGATCCATAAATTTTTTACAAATTCACCATTCACAATATATATATATATATATATATATATATATATCACAATGCTCGTAAAACTCCTTATTTTGATTTTTCATTTTTTCATAAATCATTTACAGACGTTGAGAATCGAACCCGGGACCCTCGGAACCAGCCACGTGGCTTTGTACTAGTAACCAGTTAAGTATTTCGGGCTTTGGTAAAAAAAAAAAAAATCGTAAATTATCAGCGAAGAATTCTATAAATTTTTTTTGCGAAATTAAATGATTAATTTTCTTAAAAGAAAGGGCCTTTTACCCTTTAAATAAATAAATAATACGGAAGCAATTGAACTTTCTTCAATAAAATCAATTAAAATAATAACAGTGAGAAATTCCGAAAAATTCCGACACTCGATTGAAATCAATAAAACAATAAATTAAAAGTTATGATTAATAGTCTCGAAGAAAAATGTTTGCACTTGACTGGAGGCAGCTTCGGGTACCGTACATTTGTTTTATTATTTATGACATAGGTCAGGGTCAATATTAGCCTCTAACTATGTCAATATGCCTTCCAATAAATAATAACAATAATAATAATTTGCGTTGGATCGCTGTACGTCGATTGGAGATTTATCTTCGGACATTTTCATCTACTCAGCAAATCCATTAATAACTTCGGCCTCACTTAATATATAAATACAAATACACATTAGCTATTAGCTGTTGATCTATGGAATCCTTTCAGCACACAGCATCACTGTACATTATACAGGATGTAGGTACACAAATATTAAGTATAAATATACACGAGTATTATTTTCCAATTGATCATTACATAGCAAAAAATAAAAAAATCCAAGTTTAAACTCTGTTAATATAACTTTGAGAATAAACAATCTTTCCTGTTCCACTTGTCTTGGATATATAATACAAAATAGTTAAATGTATGTTATGGTGATGGTTAACGAGGAATAAATATACACATTTATATGTTGTAATGTGTGGAAGTAATGGTACTATATGTACCGTGTAATATAACACAACACACATAAAGACAAGCAGAAGTTAAAAGTAAGAGCCCGACCTAAACCGTGAGCACACAAATAGTCACACTTATCTCGCTTTCTCATGAGCGTCAATTCCAATCGGGTATTTTACGAGCCACGATAACAAGACCTTGCTCTCAGCGTAAGCGCACATATATTATAAATTATATATGTATATTTATTGTAAATTATTTTTTAATCATTTTTTGCTTTTTCTTCTTCCCCTTGCCGATCGGAGTGTAGCTTTAATGGCGTCGTTGGTTACTATCGATGCTATCCAGGAGCCATAGGACTTGGGACATAAAATTAAAATCCGATTTCTTCTTCAGGTCAAAGATTACACCGCTCAAATGTTATTTATATAGGTATATATTTATATAAGAGGATACGTCGGTATCAATTTCGATTAATCTGGGCTTCCTATCTCTTCACTGTGCAGTCTTACTCACCAGTCCCGTATACCATTTAATACGCTACACATAATAACACGGATTCTCTTTGCTTAATCTCCTACTCCGGAATACCAGGGCGCCGGTTCGTTATCATTATCAGCCTTATCTCAGACGTTTTTTACGTACAAACTATTCAAAGCTATTCTTCTTCACTTGTATTATTTTATTGGATATCTTCTACTTTGTTGGTTGTATAATAAATTTTTATCCTCTTGTGGTGAATCGGAGTTTAGATACGGGCGTTGTAAATTTCGGGAGGATTTATAATAAAATACTAATGGATCGAATTAACGACTTCTATGTCGAAAATCTCAGTCTTGCTTTTAAGAGTTTAGTGGCTTTGTAGCTTTGATGATAAAAGTGAGAATCTGAAAAAAAATATTTAAGAAATGCTGATGAAAAATTTTCGTGGTCATTTTTTTGTTTCACGGTTATAGAAATTTTTTTTTTTAATAAAACAATTATTAAAACTTGAATATTTACAGCGTTAAATGTAAAAACAAGCCAGGCGAATTTCAAATTATAAAAGCCAAAATGCATATTGTAACTTTTTAATTTTATTTAGTAACAAATTTGTAATAATTATTTAATTAGTTAATTTTATTAAAATTAAAATATGTTAAATAAAATAATTTGCAATAAAAATCCTCTAGAATTTCAATTTTATTTAATAACTAAATCTAAAATACTAATACAAAAAATTAAGATTCGATCATTTCTCCTTTGAATCCCTACACTTCAAAAAAAAAAAAAAAAAAAAAAAAAAAAAAAATTGAAAAGGGTAATAAAGAAAAAGACTTACGGAATTTTTAATTCGGTTGAATGAACGTGAATGTCCGTCAGAGAACTTTAAATAAAAGATTAATCTTTTACGATCTGCGAATAAATAGAGCGCGTTAGACAGCTGCTTTTGATCAGGCCAAAGTACGTGTCCATTATCCTCGACTATCTGTATATACCCACCAGAAAGGAATTTTTGGGTGCGAGAAGCCGCGGCCGCCTAACGGGCTCATTCTGAATTAAATGGCGCGAAAATTTAAATAGTGTTTATACAGTTTTGAGTTAATGGAGTGCACAAAGTCATTTAGAATGTTATATCAACGATGTTATATCCAGTTGTTTTCTTGCGGGTTACCGTAAGACCTGGCATGGGTCAACGCACTCGTCTCGACCTCCTCCTTCTTGTTCTCGGTACTTACTACTGACGAAGTAATATCACTGTAACCAAGTTGCGTTTTGCCTTTTTCGAAATCAGACTGTTTTATGTGCACGAACATAAACTGACAAAACGGATCATTTGAGCTAAATTCAATCAATAATAACAGTCTATTAATAATATTTTCAATTAATTTATTGCTTTTGTTAATTAGACAAAAATTGAGTTAAATTTCACCAAAAAATATCAAAATGTCGCCGGAATTGAGACGTGTACCAAAGACTAAAAGATAATATAAACTTTTCGGCAAAAAACAGCCGATTCGAATCTTTCTGGTGCAGCGGTTTTTGTGATAACGATCGCGAAATATCGACAGTTGGCACAACAAAAAGAACTGCTCTTGAATTTCAAGCGCAACGAGTTAATAAATCCACGTGACAAAGTTGGAATAAAAAATTTGTGAACATAAAATACAAATACAAAACACCTTACATAAAATGGAAATGTCATTAAAGTTAGCCGACGGTCTAAATTTTTTAATTTTTTTTTTTTAATAGTCAAATTAGAACAAAAAAATGTTTTTTTAAAATTGCACTTACAGTTTTTGGAGTTTTATAGACGTGCAATTTTTTTTTTTAATTTTTTCGTAATGATTTTTTCAATAAAAAAAAAATAATAAAAATTTTCAAATGTCGGCTAACTTTATTTTGATAAAATGGAAACAAAAGGAGCGAATAAATAAATTTTCTCCTATCCATTTAATGAAACCGAACTAATAGCAGCACCAGTTGAATAAAAATTACGCAACCCATAAATATAACACAAGGTTACTAGAAAGGTTTGTAATTACCTCCGGCGCCTGTCAGTCTATCTAAACGATCATACAAATTCCTAAGACATTATGTTACATACACTAAAATATATTTGATACATTAAGATTTATATCTACATCTACGCATTGAATCTTTTAAAGCAAACGTGGGAATGCCTAAGCATAAGTATACAAGTATATAAGCGTACATATAAATTTTTAACCTACAACCTACAACAAAAGATCGGTAAAGCCTGACATAGACAGTATGGGCTTGAAGAAGGGAATAAACACAAAAGGAGAGTTAAGTTTGAGTTTTATTTAAAAGTAGAGAGTTAAGTTTGAGTTGGAAAATAGAAACGAGCGAACAGGTGGTAGGTAACTCCAGCTCAAATGTATTGCTTTGGCTTTAGGTCGAACATTCGCTTATATATATATATATTTAATCGTGTTGTTCGAATGCTAACTTGTGTATGTAGCTGCACTACAATACTTCTTAGTCTTAGTCTGTAGTTGGGCGGGTACCAGACAATATATTTTACTCTTAGTAGTCTACAACTGCAGACACATTGCAAGAGGATTTTAACGAGCTATTTTTCTTCTTTCTCTCTCTTTAATCTCCTCTCAGTACTCGTTCGACTCAAAGCTAAAGCTAAAGATCTGCCAGTCTAAAGGGAGAATACCATCTACCAATCTACGGTCTGCAGGGAGAAAACATTATTCTATAATAGAGCCTGCTAAAGTTCGAGATCAAAAAACTTAACGGTGCACACTAACGATATCCTATTTATTATTTTATTTTTTTATTTTATATTAAGAAATTCTAACAATTGTTTTCATTTAATATAAAGATTTAAAAAGTCTAATACCTGATCTAGTTTCTCTGTTACTTGGATATACTTAGAAGATACTACTTAAAAGTTAAGAAAATTTGTCCCTAATAAATCAATTTATGTTACATAAATGTAAATCGAATATTTTTTATTACTCACCCAGTTCTTGTTACTGCTGCTATTTCACAAATTCTCCTCCTACCTGGAACATACACAAAGGTCAATAAAAATTTAACAACATCAATATACTTTTACTCCATATAAATCTAACATCGATAAAAATACTCTGAATTTTTTTAATATAGAGACAGGAAGTTACAAAAATTTATTGTAAAATTTTGAAACCTGACTTTTCAAAATCAAAGTTGAATTTGAAAAATGATCCTGTCATTAATCATCAAAATTAATCTACTTTACTTTTAATTTTATACAATATTGGACAAAGTTATAAAATTGTAAAAACAATTTCAAGAATCTCAAATTTCTATCCTAAAATAAAAATAAAAAAAAAAAGTTAAATAATACAGTATAAAATTTTTAAAACTTGCCACAAAATTTGAAAGTTCTTGATTTATAACTCCAAGTAGAATTTGAAAAATGATCCAGTCATTAATCATTAAAATTAAAGTACTCGACTTTCAACGCCAACATTGTAGTTGTATAACTTAAAAAATGTGTTAATTTGTTAATACTTTAGAAACTATAAAAAAAAAATTATTTAATGATAAAAATACTTATTTACCACCATAAAATATGAACAATCAGGTCGTTAAAAATTTATTATAAATAATAAGTTTGTTTTGGTGAGGTAGAGCTATAATAAGATAACCGCGTATTTTTAGCAAAATGATGCAATATTTCCTTAGGATTAGGCGCGATAAAACGAGCGATAGCTCAGCAAATAAACTAAAAAAACAGTAAATAATCCTCGATATTATTTATTAAGGATCGAGTGGTGGTACTAGTACTGCTTGTCGAATTTGCCGATCGACATTACCAGCAAAATAACTCTAAGAACAGTTTTCTTCCGGGATTTTATGGATCACGTGTATAAATATATTATAGTTATACAAGTTGGAATACAGTGTTTCTAGCTGGTCGTTTGGTATGAAAGTACTGGCTCCTCTCGATCGTAAATCATAAATTACACGAGGCTCTGATACTATCGTGAGAAGTCTTTCGAGGATTATAAACCTCTGTGTAGTCTCAGTAGACTCAGACTTAGACTTAAGTAAATGACCCCGTGATTTTTTAACAGGTCACTAGTACTGTAACACTGTAACATAATTCCTAACATCCACAAATAATATTTGTAATTTATAATTTACAATAAACCGTCTATACCAACAATCAAGACAATTATTCAAAGCTAACAACACACTACGTCCCACAATAATGATCTTTTATCCCATTGACCAGTCTCAGCCTCCGATATAATAGATTTATTGTTTACTTGCAGATCTGGCCCAGATCCGCGCCCTGGTGGAGTCAACAGGAATGCTGGCCGGTTCGACATGTCCCTCCTGCGAGATGCCATTTGATAAAGGCAAGAAACGCCGGCTGATTGATTCCTGCGGGCATGAAAGGTGCTACTCCTGTCTTTTCCGAAGCGAGGCCTGTCCTATTTGCCGGCACGATGCTCCAGATCGTCAAATCCGAGAAGATGTAACTCATTACGACACCGGGTTCAGCTCCTCCGAACCGGTATCCATGATCGCGATTGACGACTGGAATGACAACGAGGATCCCTCGGCGGTTAATTCCCTTTGCAGCAGTCCACTCCCAAAGCCCAAATTTTCGCGATCAAACATCGTGTACCGTTCACACGTAAGTAGACTCATTTTATATTTATAATAATAATAATAATAATAATAATAATAATAATAATAATAATAATAGTTCTATTTATTCCATTCCTTTCAACTTCAACATTGGCCATTTTCTTATGTTGCTGGAATGAGTAAACATTTAACAATTTTTGATTTTTTTCATTAATTAAATAATAACAAAAAAAATTATTTAAATAAATTGCACTTGTAGTTTTAAAAATTTATTACATATGTAAAATTTTTGTTTTAATTTTTATATAATCATTTTTTTAACAAAAAAAATTCTAAAAATTTTCCCGAATTAAGAAATAAATAAGTAAGCCGACATCTAAAAACTTTCAGAAATTTTTTTATTGAAAAATTATTACAAAAAAAAGAAAATAAAAAAATTCACTTGTAAAAAACTTGAAAAACTATCAGTGCAATTTTTTAAAAATATTTTTTAGTTTTTATTTAATAAATAAAAAATAATTAAAAAATTAAAAATCTCGGCTAACTTTAGTATTATAAGAAATAAAGTGTCTGAAATTATAATCTAATTTTTACAAAAAAAAAAAAAAAATATAATAATTCTTCACACCTTGTAAATAAATGTTGAATGTTTCATCTTTAAAAATGTTACGTTGAAAATTTATGAGCAAAAAAATTATTTTCCCTAAAAAAAACTTGGACTTTTTGGTTATCAAACATAAGAGCAAAAAGCTTATCCAGACTAACTCTGACTGAATGTCCATCTGAAGGCGTTGAATGACGCATCAACATTTAAAAAATGAATACTTATACGCCTACACGTTCCCATCCACCACGAGACGTTACGAGTATGTGTGTACATGAAAGCTTTATATAATCCAATGAGGACATTAAATCCTCAACAGCTCAACCTACGAGTGTAAATCCCCGGACAAAGTTAGCAAACGAGATCGGTTGGTGTTGGCGGGTCCATTCATTCAATTCAGACGACGATGACGCCTCTTGACTTGAACTTATTGACTAGTGCAGGGACTGAGGTTTTATCCCAGCAGCATCTTCAGCCTCAATCCTCACATCTGCTTACATTACCCTACACAAAAACACTTGATGAGCAAAAAGTTGGCATGACCAAGCACTAGACATCAAACTTTAAATATAAATCCACTTATTCTTACCCCCTATGAAAAGAGAGTGCTGATAGATTTTATTAATTCAAGCTTAACATTTCCAACAGGGCCAAGACGTCGGGAAAGGTCCTAAGGGCAAGCCACCAGTTCTCCCGGAGTCGGTCACGTCAAGGCACAAATCACATATGGCAGCAAGTAAATATCAATATAATAATTTATTTATTATTTATTTTAAATTACCGATGATTAGGTATTGCTTTCCCTTCTCTCCCGGGTTTCAGCCGTCATGTCAATTTATCATGAGCCTCTTCCTCTTGCTCTTTACTTGAGCGTAGAAAGCATCTATCATGAATCCCGTACCGTTGAGAGCGTTAATCTATCATCCAACACCTGGTACCTGGTACCTGGTACCTGGTACCTGGTGCCTGGTGCCTGGTGCCTGGTTTGATCATTCGGTGTCTAATTTACTCAATTCAAAATTTATAGTTGTAATTTAATTTTATTTTGTTTGATTTGATCCGTCAGGCTGTCCAACGCCACCGAACCAGCGGCGGAGGTTCTTTCTCAATCCTAAAGGTCTTCGCAGCCCGTTTGCGTCACAGAGAGCCAAAAAATGTAGCCCCGTTGATGTTGAAAATCCATCAGCGCTGTCAGGTAATTTAATCATCAATGGATCTTTTATCTTAGTAAATTATTTGTCTACTTTTCTTTTATTTTCACTCGGCTTGAGTCACATTGCTCAATGATAATGATGTAATAATTGATAATGAAACAATAACGTAGCTTGGATGACAAATTCCTGGGAAGGAACATCAAAATGGCCGGGAGTCGTGCTCGGGAAGATAAAATCACTTTGGAGCACAAGCCAGGGGACTGCCAATGATGGATTGAATCAGCTCATTGATCCGCCAATCAAAGATGACAGGCTGACAAGACTGGTGACCCCCACTAGAAATGTCACCGACATTACAGGCAGCCAGCAATTTGCATCCAATCGTGGAACAACAGGCAGGAGATTTTATTCTCGTCGTGTGGATTTATTTTTTGTTTTATAAATTCGCATGAAAATCATATCATATCCCACTTGTTTGTTTCAATTTCACAGAGTAATAACATTTGCGGAATTTTATTTGTTTGTATGCATCGTGAAGTTTGCTGAATGCCATGATTTATTTTAACTGTATAAATATTTGTTTTGATTTAAACAAAAAAAAAAAAAAAATAACAGCCATTTGTTGTGATTCCAGATGATGAAGGAGGAAATGTTAAGCCTCTGTCGACGAAAACCCGGAAATCCTCGCAGTCTGACCTCTACATGCGACTGGGTCTACTCCTAGGTTCGAACAATTTGCGAACAAACTCTTCTGTCGATACGACAGACTTTCCTGGAACAAATCGTCTTCCTTCGGCATCGGCATGCGTGAGACCGGCGACCCGTTTGGAGCCGCGGGGTCACGACACCTCGTTCAGCAGCCTGACTAGCTTTGACCAGCAGACGATGGCGTCGACGAACACCAGCCCGGTGTCGACTCTGACCGGAACCTCCAGCGAGGCGGAAGTGGCCGCCGCGTTGAGGACTTCCAGCTGTAAAACCAAAGGAAAGTCCAAAATAAAGGGAAAACGTGACTGTGATTCAGCAGGAAGCTTAGCCTCGATATCGACCTCCATTTCAGCATCAACCTCCATGTCAATGTCCATGTCAGTTTCGGTGTCTGGACTTTCTAATGGCAGTAGTTCGAGTCCCCTGACGTCGCGCCGTCACTCAAATGTTGCCCATCAAGAGCCAGATGACAACACAGCTCTGAATAAGCGTCGTTCTTGCGCAAGGCGAACCGCCCGTAATGGAAATGTTAAACCAATCGATTCAAAATTACGATTTGTTACTCCTCACTTGACAGCTCAACTCACCCTCAAGCCTTTGTTCTTCGAAGTACCGTTGATCGAAAGGGATCCTTTGTTCACCGGAAGAAATTGGCTGCTCAAAGAATTGGAGACCGTTGTTAAAGGCTCTAGTCCCGGAGTTTTGGTGACCGGTTCGCCGGGAACCGGTAAGACCGCTTTGATTCTTCAGCTCGTTGAGTACAGCTGCTTTGGTCGACGAAGAGAGCAATCTCTAAGCCTAGAAATAGCTGAATGTGACGAAGATCTCCCGGATAAGCAGATGCCAATCGCTGGGTTTGAGCAGAGCATCAAGAATACCAACGATAAGATCCGGCAATTAGCTGCCCACGTGGTTGCTTATCACTTCTGCCAGGCGGACAATAATAGCACGTGCCTTGTACCAGATCTCATTCACTCCCTAGCTGCGCAATTGTGCCAAGCACCCCAATTGATTGCCTACCGCGAGTATTTGCTTTCCGAGCCCCATCTTCAGGGGTCTCTTTCCCAACGAGAGTGCACCGTTGATCCGGATTTAGCTCTGTCGCGTGGCATCATTGAACCGATGTTGAGTCTCCGAAAGTCTGGAAGACTGCCAGAAGTCAATATGGTGCGTTAAAAAATAAAAACCATTCAACTTATTTTAGCTTCGTTAACGATTATTGTATCTAATGACCTCCTTTTATTAACAATTGTCGCTTTTGTGATTGCAGGTAATCCTGATTGACGCTATCTGTGAGGCCGAGTACCACCGCCCTGATCGGGGTGACACGATAGCTTCATTCTTGACAAGACATGCACCAAACTTTCCCAGCTGGTTAAAAATCGTCTGCACTGTAAGGACTCAACTGCGTGAATGCGCGAAACAGTTCCCTTACACGAGGCTCACCTTGGATAAAAACGCAAATGACCCGGCCGGCAGCAATGTATCGCGAGATTTGGCGGATTACATAAACTACAGATGCATACAGAGTCCTGCGATACAGGCGAACGTCACTGCTTCCATTAATGGAAAGGAGTCCTCCTGCGGCGCCAATCAGACGCGATTCGCTTCACATTTACTGTCGTTAGCCGGCGGAAGCTTTCTCTTTGCCAAACTCACGCTTGATCTCATTGAAAGTGGCCATCTCGTCGCTAAATCCGCTAGCTACAAGGTATCCTTTCAGCTTCAATGATTCAATATATATTTTCAGCGTTGAGAATCCAATTCTAATTTTGTTTTTATTTCAAGGTTCTTCCAGTGTCGCTGGCCCAAATCTTTCAGCTACATTTCAATCTTCGTTTTCCCACTGGGACATCCTTCGAGAAGATCCAACCACTTTTGGGCGTTTGTTTGGCTGCACTCTACCCGCTAACTCTACCAGAAATTTTCTACTCTGTTAATTCGCTGTACACTGACCAGTTTGTTTCGTGGGAGGATTTTCTCCAGAGGTTCAAAGTAAGTTTCACTAAAAATCATTCAGTCCAATATTTTATCCTACAATCATCATGATAACAATAAATTAATGTTCTAAGCTGCTTTGGAAGCTGCTAAGTAAGTTCCGTAAGCTGTATCTGTCTATCTACTATCCAGTAAATTAACATTGAATCTTTATTTACAGATGCTTTCTGGATTCCTGGTAAAACGGCTGGATGACACGTACATGTTCTTCCACCCAAGTTTCAGGGAATGGTTGATCAGGCGTGATGATGGCGAGTCAACAAAATTTCTCTGTGACCTCCGACTGGGCCACAGCGCAATAGCATTCCGTCTGTCTCGTCTGGAGGCTCCGTTGGATGGGGACCGGGTCCTGGAACTGGGCCATCATGTTCTGAAAGCTCACGTTTACCGAGGCGTAACATCAAGCTGGCCATCGCGTGATCTTCAAGCCTGGTGGATCACATCTTCAACAACCTGCGTTTCATCAGCATTGTGTACTCTCCGAAATATTTATAGTCCCAACGTAAAAGTATCAAGACTGCTCCTGCTGGCAGGAGCATCTCCGAACCACATCACCGAGTACTTGGGGAACGCTCCAGTGCTTTGTATGTACGCCCACGAGGGTTCCGTGGAAATGGTCTCGCTTTTGCTGGAGTTTGGCGCGGATGTTGAGCTGACAAACAGTCAAGGTTGCACGGCCTTGTCTTTGGCAGCATCGAGAGGTCACTGTGATGTTGTCAGGCGATTAGCAGCAGCTGGAGCTTCATTGGGACACGCTGATATGGCGGGACAGTGTCCGCTGGTCCACGCAGCTCGCCAAGGAAGGCTTTCAGTGGTTGGATATCTTCTGGCTTGTGACTGGGTGCTTCATCAAGATCCTGAGGACACATCCTCTGACACTTCTCGTGAAGAAGCTGCCCAGCAGGCGGTAGTCGCTGCAGCTTCTCAAGGCCATGAAGCGATAGTGGAATACCTTCTGGACATGGCAGAGGTGACTGTTGATCGTCCAGACACCTTGATCGGCGAGACTGCTCTGACCATAGCCGCAGCTCATGGATCCACTGCTACAGTGTCAGCTTTGCTAGCTCGTGGCGCCAGTCCTCTGGCGACCAACGCCAAAGGACTGTTTCCACTGATGCTGGCAGCTCGAGAAGGACACTGGGGAACTGCTGAAAGACTTCTCCAATCCTCAGTTTCCACTTCAACGGAGGCGAATCTTAACGAGGCGGCAGCTCTGCTGGAACAGAGAGACTCAATGGGCCGCACTCCGCTGATGATGGCCGCTTGCGAAGGACACACCAATCTCATAGACATGTTCCTTGAAAAAGGCTCCATTTTGGAAGCCACTGACAAGGAAGGCTTGACTGCTCTAGGATGGGCCTGCGTTAGAGGTCGGGTAGCTGCCGCTCAAAATCTTATTGATCATGGAGCTGACATCAGTGCTAATGACAAAACTGGTAGAACTCCTTTAGATTTAGCGGCTTTTCAAGGGAATCCAAAGTTGGTCCAATTGCTCTTAGAGCGAGGAGCAGCCATTGAGCATGTTGATCTCCATGGAATGAGGCCACTGGATCGTGCCATTGGCTGCAGGAATATTCCAGTAGTTCAGTGTTTCTTGAGGAGAGGAGCCAAACTTGGTCCCGCCACCTGGGCCATGGCTCAGGGCAAGCCTGATGTTCTTCTTATTCTTCTGAACAAACTTCTGGAAGACGGCAATGTCCTCTACCGCAAAGGGAGGCTTAAAGAAGCTTCTCACAGGTACGCGTATGCACTCAGAAAGTTTCCTGGCTCTCCAGAGCTGCTGCACGATCCCCAGAATCAGGAGCATGGAAATGTTGTACTTCATCGACAGTCTTTTAACCAACTCAAGCTCAACTTTTTGCTTAACCTAAGCAGATGCAAGCGCAAAATGAATGTAAGTTTTGCGTTTTGATTAATTTCTGATGATCTATTTTGTTAGATTAATAATAATGATGAATATTTTTTGATTTAGGAATGCGAAGAAGCAATCGAGCTAGCAGATGAAGCTCTAAACACTAGGCCTTCTTCCTACGAAGCGTTCTACGCTAGGGCAAAAGCCAAGGTCGATGTAGGTCAGCTAGAGAACGCTCTTACTGACGTCCAGGAAGCTTTGCAGATCGCGCCGATCAATAACCGACAAGATCGTCGCGTTCTCTGCGCTCTCAAAGATGAAATTGTATCCCGCATAGAGGGCACTGGGATCGGGTGCAGTAAAACTGTCGCGGATATCACGAGGTCGCGATTCCGCGCGTCCGTTGACACTTTGACGGAATTATAAGTAATGATGATAATCATAATAATAATAATAATAATAATAATAATAATAATAATAATAATAATAATAATAATAATAATAATAATAATATTGATATGAATATAAACAAATAAACTTGAGCTCTGACCGTGGCCAAGTTTTTAGTGATCGATAAACGCAGGATTTATAAACGCATGCGTTTTGTTACTTAAAAAAAATTTATTCGTTATTGCTTCAAATAAATTCCAAAGCCTTTTTATTAAATTAAATTATTTAAATTTTTTTTTTTTTTATAAGCTGTTATAGCTTGTTGCGGTGCAATTGTATCTGATTCACTAGATTTAAAAATCGAACTTTTTTATTTTTTATTTATACATAGTTTTATTTTATTTATATGTAAACAATTTTGTGTATTATATTGAATAATTATATAAAACAAATTTTTAATTATAATAATAATAATTATAAATTGTTGATTTTATACGACAAAATTTAGCGGATTGAGGAGTTTATTACAGTATTTTTTAAAATTATTTAGATCTTGCCAGATTTAATTATTCATTAATAAATTATTAATATTATATATAAATTATGAATTATTATAAATAAAATGAGTATCTTTATATTTAATTAATCGATTGTTAAGAAAACTTTGTTTTTTTTTGTACTGCTGTATTCTAAATAATAACTAAAATAAGTTAAAGGAAAATGTTGTAATCGATTATAAAAAATTGTAAAATAAATGTTTTTATTGAAATGCATTATTTAAAATTTTTTATTTGTGCAATATCATATTTTTTATTTTTATTCAATAATGTATAATTAATTTATATTTAAACAGTATGATTTATACCTAAAACATTAAAAATTTTTATTGTAAAAAAAACAGCTATCCATGATAGAATTTTAAATGAATATTAATTTTTTGTCAAAAAGACATTTGATTTTTTCAACATATATGAATATGTATATATATATATATATATATTTTTTTTTTTCTTTCATATTTTGAAATATAGCTTTGATGGGAAGTGTGAGTGATGATAAAGAAAATATTAACGGGATTACTGTTTGGTATAAGTGTCTTTATTCCCATATCCTTGGACATACCCAGAGGAATCAGAGACATCTTTTCGTCCTGACATGCCCTTGCCCTTTCCCGAGTCGTCGAAACGCTGCTTGTGAGAGCCTGTGTACTTTGAGACATCTGTTAGTCTATCGACGGTTGACGAAGCTTTTCCCTTTTTCAAAAATTAAAATTTTTTTAATTAATGTATTATAATATAAATAAATAAATTAAGACTTATCAGCTTACGGCGCCAGATATGGAGGAAGAAACACCAGGATCACCGCAATTAGCCATTTTATTCATTATTTCGGATGATTCGACCTTTTTTGTTTTTGCCAAGTCTTCTAAAAATGCTTTGTATTGCTCCATATTTAATTTCATTAATCTGCAAATTAAAAAATAATTAATTTAAAAGTTAAATTAACGAAAATGAAATCAGCGGACATTTGACAATTTTTTTTTTATTACAAATACAATATAAAAAAAAATTTGTAGTTGTAATTTTTTTTTAATCTCTAAACGTAAAATGTTTTTATTATAATTTAGTTTTTATATGAATCTAAAAAATTGACAGGTGTTTCATAATTTCAGTATCATTGCCGGAAATGATTTTTCAAATTAAAAAAAATTTTTTTTTAGTAAATAAATTTTATAAAAAAAAAAAAAAAAAAAAAAAAAATATTTAAAAGAAAAATATGCACAGGTGCAATATTTCAAACTCTGTACGTGCAATTTTTAAAAATATTTTTTTTGTAATTATTTGTTAATTAAAAAAAACCACTTACTTTTGCTTCTTAAAGTGAATCCCCGTGTCAGTGGTAGTGATTTTCTTATCGAAAATCTTCGCCTGCTTCATCCACTTATCACTCTGGCTCAAGGTAATAGTCTTGCCATCGCTCTTGGAGTCACCGAACTTGGAAAACTTTTTAAAAGTCGCGCCAAACGAGGCTCCGCTGGCCGCAGGTTTTTCTGCGGGCTTTTCCGCGGGTTTCTCGCATTTTTCGCTCTTTTCCATTTTCGGAGCTTCTTCGCCGTTTGCTTCGCTTGGTTGCGGAACTGGTACTTCTGGTTGCGTTTCTTCAGACATTTAACTGTAATAATATTACATATTTAGCAAAATATTGTTAATTTATTTTCTATCGCCTATTTAATAGTAAATAATAATAACTATTAAATTCCTCGCGGTATCTAGGCTATCAAAATTTACTATCGCGAGAGATAAAACACATTTAATTAATTATCTCAACATACTTCTCCCATTTTTAATTCGACTTCCATTTTGTTGTTATTTTTTTCTTAATCTTAATCACAATTTAACATTTATTCTTATCAATAGATACGTGACTTTAATTTATAAATGACCTCACTGTAATTTTTAGAATAATAATTTTATTAACTTCAATTTTGAATTTTTAATTAAAATTTATTTTTATCCTGACATGTTCACTTAATAATTTTGTTTTAATAAATGACTAGCAATTTTTAGATTTATTCTTTTATTTATCTGAAACAAAATCCGTCTGATTTTAAATGAACAATTATATAATCAACTATATTCATTTTATATAGTTTATTCAAAATTGAAAAAATTTTTTTCAAATATAAAAATTGAATATTTTTTATACAAAATTTTATTGAATTTATTTTCTAATGAATTTTTTTTTGTAAATTAAAATTATTTTATTCATTAAATAAATTTGTTTCTAAATAATTTTCAAAAATTATAAAAAAAGTTTTTTGTTAATTTATTAATGATGATACAACTTAAAAAAAAAAAAAAAAAAATAGAACTAAAAAAAATTATCTCCTGCTGGAAAATTTTTAAATTAATATTTTCTTTAATTCTTAACTAAATTCTTAACTAAGATTGGATTATAAACTACAATGTTTAATGAACAATGCAGTCAGATTCATCTTTAATCTAAGACGAGATGAGCATATTACACCATATAGATGCTCTTTAAACTGGCTGATAATTTTAAATCTAAAAGGTCCTACAATCTTGCTTGTTTCTTCTACAAGCTCATAAACTCTGGGGAACCAAAGTTACTGAGAGACCTTTTTATTGATGAATCTCCTGGCATCAGACGATCCGATAGACTGGCTACAAAATACAATAATGTGATTTTTAAAATCCCAAATTTTTCAACAAATTCATTTGAGAACTCGTTCACCGTAACTGCGATTCGTCTTATACAAAGATGTAAAATTGTTTCAGAATGTTACTTACTTGTACCGTTTACCATTATGTATCTCTACCATTTGCTATTCGGCTTTTAGCCTTGGCATTTAAATAATTAATAAATAAATAAATAAATTTCAAATTTTTTTCTTTTGTATCAAACCAATAAAATTTTAAAAAAAATTATTTTCAGCAAAAAATATTAGAATCAATAATTTTTTTTATATTAAAAAAAATTTCAAAATTTTATTCTGAAACAAAACCAAAAATATTTAAAAAATAATTTTCTCGATGTTAGAGTTTTTAAAAAAATTACCGCATCATTTCCACGAATAATTCCTCTGAACAATCAAGTAGAAAAGCCCTCAACAAGTCAGCCTCAGCAAGGCCATCAAAACAAATTTAAAACTTTACCCATTAACCTAGTGCTATAGATCATACATAAATATAATATACCTACGCCGTACATCTAATCCGAGGTATTAAAAAATAGCAATTTTGTATAAGCGCTAAGTAAACGCCCCGCACGTGCTCATCCGTTATTTCATACCTATAAATAGCAGTTACGTGAATTGGATCTTAAACTTTATTAACACGATCAATATTTTTCTATTATTCTCTTCTATTCTGACATAAAATTACTTTTTTATTCCATTCAATCACTGATGTGATGACTTCATCTAATGTCTTACTTTTGCCATCTCATTTTGTAACAAAATCACACAATCACCCGTAATTGACTTATTAACTGTGTAATTGTTTATTTCTCGGTTGTTTATTTATATAAATACATAACACATATATTATATCGAGTAATCATCAGCTGTACGCGTCATTCTGAGTCGAGATAATACACGAAAAAAAGGAATCTGGGCTGTGCAGAGCGCATGTGTTTTATCGATCGCATAAAAAAGTAAAATCAAGATAAAATGCCTTTTAATTATTCAATTTTTAATTATTCTTTTGTTAAATTTTTGACTGTTGCTTGAAAAGCATATTTAGAATATAATTAATTGTTTTTATTATTCTCACTTGTTAAACGCGTCCTTGGTGTCTAGTTTATTATTACAAAACACGTTTGCGTGCTCAAATAATAAATATTAAATGTTAAGTAGAATAAAAAAAATAATTACCTGTTTTTTTTTTTTTATCACAAATTTTTACTGTTCAACAATTTTTACACTGAATTTTTTTGAAATAAATTTTCTTCAGCTTCCGAAGAAATGTCACTTTAAATAATCGCTTATCAATGCAGTTGTATAAAGGAAAATTATGTCAATACTCAGTAATGAGATAATGAGACAATTTGATGTTTAACGATGGTGAAAAATAAAGTAAATTACGGATAAATATTATTTTTAATTGATGATTTAGATTAAATAAAGGTATTGCACGGATACTGAAAGTCGACTGAGTTATCATAGAGTGGCCCCACGATATTCTCCCCTCCTTGTTAAATATACCTTCATATATTTATACAGATTTATATGTGTGGATGGATATGTATGTAGTGGTATTCCACCCGCGTAGTGTAAGTTAGACTTGATCAAGCTTTTAAATTAATTTTTTTTTTTGGTTTTTATGGGGGGAGAGATAGATTTTTTAAATTGATGGTGATAGTCATTAAATTGATAATTACATGAGTAATTATTAGTTATAATTTTGAGCTTTTTTTTTGGAAAAATTGATGGATTGAAAAATGTTGAAGCCTTGAAACCATGAACTCTAATTACTCGATTGACCGCAAGGTTTTATCTGAATAATTAATTAATTCAGTGTATAGAGTTTAGAGTTGGTGAAAATCAATGCCATGATAAATTGACGAGCTGTCGAAGGTTACCTAGACTTTGTTTGAAGTGTTACTAAGAAATTTTAGTCATTTTTAGCGATCACAGACATTAGCAAACAAATTAATTTCATTAAAGACTAAAAATCTTGTTTTTTTTTTTAAGATGAGAGTCTTTAAAAATGTCCTTGGTTTAAGATTTTTTTATCAGTGTATTGTTATGTAAGATCATTCATTTATGACACATGATTTTAAATGGAAGATACGGCCATGAAAAAATTTTATTTAGACTTTTGTTTTGGATATTTGATCTTCTAATTTGTTTTTTTTTTTTTTTTTTTTTTTTTTTTATTCAAAAAATAGATTAGTTTTTAAACTTGATAATTTTTAAAGATTAGAAAATAAATGGATTAAATTTAAAAAAATTGCTGTCAATATTAATTTCATAAGAGATTTTAGTAAGAAAAATAAGGTATGGTGTGTAAAAAAAGATTTTGAAGTTTTATAAAGTTGGTTTAGAAAGTTTGAGGTGTAGTGATATTAAGTTACCCCTCAGGTGACTAACTTATTTACATATATACGACTAGGTATTATTGCGATGGATGAAATGATATTATGGTATGTAGATAATACACAAAATCTATATAATATATAACTTGTTGCGCTTGTATGACATGCAACCTCTTTAGTCTTTAGTTAGGACAGGCGGATAATAATGCCTATCACCGCTATTGATTAACACTTTAAATTCAATTTATTATTTTGTTTGGTAATAATGTGGGGTAAAAATTTTTCAAAGATATTATCAACAGTTGTTGGGAATTTGATATTTTTCGAAATTTCAAGAATAAATAAAACTTTGTTTTAAGAATCGAGAGGTTCATCTTTCATCTTCTTACTAAGATCTTTAATAAGCAAAATATTTAATTATAAAATTCTTATCTCATTAAGTTTTGATTTTATAACTCATTTGTTTTGATTTTATAACTCTTCTATAATTTAAGTACTACACAAAAAAATAACATGGGAAAAAAAACATTTATCTTGGATGAAGAAAATTGTTTCTTAAACGGGCAAAATATTCATAATAAATTACAAGTTTTTCTAGGATGAAAGCGAGCTGTTTAGTCATCTTGGAGCCAAAATTTCCGTTGTCATGTTTATTTATTTATCGAGTTTTTAAAAGCTCAAAAGTGTGTACTATTTTACATTACGTGGTTCTTTTAATTATAAATATTAAATTTTTAGATATTTAAACATTGTTAAATTGATATTAGAAATTATAATTTATATAAAAAACAATTTCAAATTTTGCGATGTAACTTGCCATCTAGTAAGAATTTTTCTATCGGTAAATTATCTTAAATTTGTTACCTACACCGCCAGCTACGATAGTTTTATAAATTTATAAATCTAAATATTCGAAAATTTTTCTTTTTCCATCTTCACAACTTCAAAATTATTTTCTTCCCGTGAATTGAGAGGTACACTATATATATAATTATTGGTAACTATGCAGAAACCTGTAAAGTACCTTTGGTGGTGATAGTGGTAAGTGATGTTCTTAGCACACCAGATGGTAAATTAGATCTTCACAGTAATGAACCATTTTTTCATTTAAATTGTATAAATTAAACATATTAAATAAAAATAATATAATTTATTAAGGTGTTATCTAGTTTGTTTGCTAAAAAATTAGGCTATTTTAAGAAATTTCTCGTGAGCTTGCAATGAAAGATATGTTTATAAAAGTTGTTAGGGATGATAAATGAAGTTTTAAATTACAAAAATAAAAATTTTTTTGTTAATATTTTTCAGTTTTTATACAAAAAATTTTCACTCAAACGGAACACCATAATCGACCAACAAAATCGAAGTTAGATTTGGTATAACATTGACTAAAAACTAGACTATTGATATTAATTTTATGTAACAAAAAGCAAAAAATTGTTTCTTTTTTTTCCGCTGTTATTTGTAAAAGAAAAATAGTAAAAATCAATATTTTAACATAATGGTAGTCTATCTTGTGAGTACTTATGTATAGCGAATATCTGGTTAAAATTTTAGAAGGATCAACCTACGGGTTCCGTAAAAATGGCCGTCAGTAAAAGAGCATTTTTAAAAAAAACGCCTATTGTTTCTTTGAATAAAAAATCTTACCAAAATTTAATCTGTAAGCCTTCGCCCGAAATAGTTATTTGTGAACGTCTGCAGCGAGTTAGCATTGATACAATATTTTAATATAGATATCTAGCATTGACCGACATGATTAATCACTGCTTGGAATCTAATGAAGAAACAAAATTCTCATTAGAGCAACTAATTAGCAATAAATTTAATGCTGACGAGTTAATACCAACTCTACAAACGTTTTCTTCATATCAATACTCAGCATAAAAATATTAAAACTCGTAAAATATTTTTAAAATTTATTATCTACTTTTTTATAAATACGTATAAAGTATTTTTAAATTATTCACAGTCATCATACAATTAATAATTATTTACAATAATCACGCTCAAAAATGCTCACACTCAGTCTTCTCACTATTAAATAATCTTCATAAAATAATAATAATAATAATAATAATAACTAAAAAGTAACAACAAAATCTGTACATTATTCAATGTCTAATTGTAAATAAAAAATATAATTAATAAATTAACAGTCGTTGACGATGTGCCAAGTTAATTTTATAAATTAACCTGCTAAAAATTACTATCAGCTTTTTATTAATTTATCCAAGTTTCTAATTTATTTATTCAATGTTAAATAAAGTATTTAATATTTTTTAGTGTATGTATCTCTTAGCGTCACAAATATATGCAAAGATAAATCGCATTGAATGTAATGCTCTAATTGATGTAGAGCAAGACCAAGTAAGACCAAGTGTTAGATGTTGATACCGTGAGTTCACGGGTCAATTCCCGGTCAATTGGAGATAATTGCTCTCGGTGTTTTGTGCTCACAGCTTGACATCTTCACAAAGGTCAATAAAGTAACTCATTCATTGTCAGGTCGGCTGTTTTTTACAAGTATAATTACAATTGTTATTGTTATTATTATCATCGTCATATTTCAACCCGTCATTTGTTATTCTTGAATTGTTTCATCTAAATTAGGCTTACGGACGGATATCAGAACACTTGTATTTAAACAAATTATTAAGAATCAAAAATTTTTTTTTAATAAACTGCTTTTACTTTTTCATTCACACAATTCCATTCTTGATACAGCGCTTTTGTTTTTTTTTTTTTGTTATTAGATATTTTGTCAATTCATTTCATTAATTTTTTAGGCTTATTTAAATTTATTTTTTTATCATTGAATTAATAATCGATTTTAATTTAATTACCTAGTCATTTATTGTAAATAATTTCAAAGTTTTACTTAAATATTGAGAGTTTTTTTTTATAAAATTTTAATATCCTAAAAATTAATACAATATTTCCATTTACTTAAAAAATTATTTCAATTACCAACTCGAGAATGAAATTCACCCTGAGAAAGATTTTATTTACATTATCAATAAGAAAAAAAAATTACTAAAATATTTTCTCTAATTTGATATGACAAATTTTTAATATTTAAAAAAAAACTGCTCTAATATTCGTTTTTATTTCTACAAGAATTGATAAATTCTCTTCATAATCATTAATTTGTTTAAAAATTCTAAGAATTGCCGAATAAAAGTTAATTTAATTAACATTAAAGTAATTGATTTATTTTTAATTATCATTTATTATTTCTTAATTTTAACATCAGAATTTATCAACAAGATTCAAAAACAAAATAATCTTTATCAAAATTAGGTTTAATGTTGCTGTCTAATTTAATATAATTACTATTTACAAACTTAGAGATAAATTGTTTTAAATATTTGTTAGTAATTTTGCATTTGAAACTTGTCTTAGCAAATAAAAATTTTATTTTATTCTCAAAACTCCGGATGTTTTTCGGATTAAAATTGAAATTATTCAATTGATTTTTTTAAGCCTGATAAAAATAAAAAAAATAGAAAAACTAAATAATCTTAAAAACAGACTATTAATCAGGATCTGAAAAAATTTCCATAAAAAATGAACTTGAACCAAAATAACCGCATTTAAAAATTTCAGACAAAATCCATGCACACTTTGGTAAAACCATATGTATTCCGTTATCCAGCATTCAGACGAGCTGAACTCGTGCGGGAGTTGGGGACGGCGGTGGAGGCGGTCCAAGAATAGTATTCAAACTTAAACTCGAGTATCTCGGCGCCTCGTCCATTAAAGTGGCTTGCTCATAAGTGGGTGGTAGATCATCTCGAGCAGAAAGCTTGAGAAATCTCCGCTCCTGTCGCCGTTCGTCCAAAGCCCTGAGAACAATAACCGCGGGTCCAAGAACGAGCATGACAGCGCCTACCGCGACCATCGCGACTGCAGCAGCAGCTCCACCGCCGCTCAGATGTGACAACCTTAATCTTCTTCTTGTCTCCCAAATACTCGGCTTCGTGGTTGAAGTTTGCACAGGCGCCAGCCGAGTTTTATTATTTTTCTCGGTGTCTTCTGGCAAAGAAGAAAAATTAAGAGGCCGTTGATATGTGTCTTCATAAGCTCTCTCAGATTCCAGCATCCCGGACTGTCTTTGAAGACTGGAATTCGTCCCGGGTAATATTAATTTCATGGAAACGTCTTTGATGTCAGTCAGAGGCTTTAGCTCGTCCAAGTCCGCTAATTTTGTCTTCCCGGATTTCTTGCTAATAAATATATCTTTTTTATCTTCTGATAATTTTTCTTCTTTTGACGAGTCCAAACTCTCTAAAACTCGCGGCCCGTCTATTTTTTCGTCGAACTCGTCGGGTGAGTTCAGTTCGTTTGCTTTTTTCTCGTGTAACTTTTCCAGCTTGTGAACCATTGATTTAGCATCCCAGATTCTCGAGTTGCCAGACCGGGAAATCGGAAGCTCTTCAGATTCGCGGGGCTTTGAATCTTCTACTATTGATATCACTGATATGTCTTTTTCGATTGGGTTGTTGGAACCGGCTGTGTTCGGCATCGTCTGAAATTATTTATTTTATCAATATTATTAAAATACGGAGACTATATTGAGAAAAAGGAAAAATGACATTATTTAATGTAACGTGGCACTTTATATGAAAAAATTACAATTTCAGGTTGTAACTTTTATAGATTTTGTAAGAATTCCATTGTAAAATGTAAATACTACATTTAAAGGTATAAAAATAAACATTCAAAGTTTGAATTTTAAAAATGTTATTTCAAACTAGAATTTTTCTAGTTTAAAATTTGAACCGACACTTATTACTTTTTACTATTTATAATGTAATTTTTCTCTCTTTTTTTTTTTTTTTTTTTTTTTTTTTTTTTTTTTTTTTCAATGCACTAAGAGAAAAAATTACTTTTGGGAAAAAAGAGCATTCTTGTTACAAAAATTCAAATTGTTGAAAATTTTAAACATTTTTCTTTTTCAGTTAAAGAAATTACATTTTTTTTGTAGTTTTTTTTTTTTTTTTTTTTATACAGAAAAAAATACTTTGAAAGAAAGACGACAAATATTTCATTCAAGTTTTTGATAGCAAAAAATTATTACTACAAGAAAAAATTCTTAATTTTTTATCTATTCTAAATAGAAAAACTTTAAAATTAAAAAAATTTTGTTAATATAAACTAAAAGTTTTTTATTCTTAGATCTGATCACTGTCCATGAGTCACCGAAAGTACAACTTTATTTTGCAATTAAAACTAGCCAAGAATCAGCGTAATAATTTGCTGTTAATTCATATATTACATTATTTATGGTAAAATGTTAGTGCTGTACGTCATGATTTAACGGTATACTTATATATAAATTACATTATTCAAGATCAGATCTGAATTTAATTATACCTTTGAAATTTTTTTCATAAAAGGGTGAACAACTTCAATAATTTAAGCTCTAATTAAAAAACTGCATAAATTAAAAAAATTAGTGTTTTTTATTGTTTAGTTCTTACAATTACCCAGAATATTAAAAATTTTTTAATTTTAACTTTTTATTAAAAAAATTGACTTAAAAATTGGAATTTTTATTTATTAATTTCTGATAAAATTTTAGTTTGATTAAAAAAAATTTTTAAAATGTTATAAAAAACTTACTTGTGTAATATTTCGTATCTCGGAGCCTTTTTGCAAAGATGATACGCCTTTTTGCAGTAGTACAATACCAACGGCGCTCCAGGCTGCCAATTGTAGGATCACCACAGCCCTCGAGGCCCATTTGTTTGTTCCTGAGGTCATGGTCATCCTCAATATAATAATAATACTATTTAACTCCACTCGCAATGACTATTCAATAAACCACTTAGTCATTATTACACACATCTCAAATTCACTACCATCCTTCTTTTTCTTCTTGAGCTCCTCCACTGCTAGTTTTTATTCTTCGGTATCTATCTACGTTTATTTCACTGTACTTATTCTTCGAGCGGTTCCACTGCATTCAAATATTTCAGTCTGTAAAAAAAAAAATTTGCAAGTATTATCCATTGACCTCTTTCATAGCCACAACAAAAGAAATTTATTCTTTTATTATTAGTATGTTCTCGAGTTAAATTCAAAACATTATCTGTTTTATCAATATGAGAGATAATATTTTTAGAAACAAGTCCAGACATTATTTCATTTTTATGTTATTTTATTTTACTATATTTATATACATTTAAAAAACCAGTTACTACTTTGAATAAATCAATTCGACAGATTAAGTGAATTAATCTTATTTTATTTATTTTTATTAAGGTTTATAATCAAGATCTAGATGCACCTGCTATGGAGAATTCTAAATAAATAATTTATTTAAAAAAAAAAAAAAACTGCGCAAATTCGAACTAAATTTGACTATTGAAATTTTATCAATTTTTATATACTAATAATAATAAAAATAAATTATCAATTTCATAGAATCCACATTACAATTAGCAAGTTGCGGAAAACTTCATGGTTGGACTGGTAGCGCTTCAGGAAATAACAGAGATAGCAACGCGCAATTGAGACATTGTTGTTGATTATGATCACACTTTATGAATTATTAATAATTTGTTTAAAAATTTTTAATTTTTTACATAAATCAGCTACTATGTTTCAAATCGTAGAAACTGCAAAAGTTTTAGACGTTTTTTATTAAAGTTCTCGCGAGTGCTCTACTATTTATAAACTACCGGATCCCTCCTTAAGAGTATATATTATCTATCATATACCAAAATCTTTAACTTAATAATATTAATATACTTCATGCATTTGGTGTAACTTGAGCTAAATTATCAAATTAATTTCAGGAAAATATTGTCAATATTAAACTTTGAAAGTAGACATTAACATGACAACGCTTTGATTAAGTTAAATATTTTTCAATTTATCACAAATATCCCTTACTTAGATTTTATTAAAATATGATAAGTATATACACAGAAAAAAAAAAACTTGTTGCACCAAGAAAATTTTAAGGAAGACAAAAGTTATTTTGGAGCAAGAAGAAATTTTCTTGGCTTAAAAAACTTTGACTTTATTTAAAAAATTTTCAATCTTCCTCAATCTTCCTTTTTTGAGCCAAGAAAATTTACCCTCCAGTCAAAAATTTTTTTTTTCAATGTAATCTATTACATTTTTTTTATAAAAAAAATTTTTTTTAATTTCAGTTACTGTATTTTGAAGTAAAGCAACAAAATTTTTTTAATAAATTTCAACAAAAAGTTACTGAATTTTCTAAATAACCTCTTTTTGCCTGCATATTAAGATGTAATCAAGCGCGTGCATTTGTTATTGAAATTATTTTAATTTTAAATTGAATTAAAAATTTGATAATTAACATTCCTAAAATCAATAAATCAACGTATTAAGATAAATTGTCATTTTTTATTGCAGACAATTTTTGTCATAAAACGAATGATAAAACAAAAAAAAATCCTTTTAATAATTCTTAATTATTTCGGGCTATTTCAATGACTAATTCCATAAATAAAGTAATTATTTCCTCCTACATAAAAGAACAATAAAAATCTTGTCATGCTTTTTAATGACATTTATTAATTTACCCGATATAACAGCCTCGCGAAATGCTAACTTGAGTATATATAATAGTTTGCCAAAGTAGCTGTTTATCCGTCCAGAGTTTAGTCTAGTATTAGTTAACGTTCGCTCATTAGCAATAGTAAAAATAATAACAATAACAACAACGACACTGATATCAAGCAAGCATATGTGCCGCAAAATGGAAACGTATGTAATCGTGTCCTCGCGTGTCTAACCGATGCGATCGACTGGAGACAAGTTTCGCTCTATATAGCCTCCTTATTTTTTTCTCAATCTTGAAGTTATATTTCTTCACAACATATGTTGTCCAACGCGCGCTTCTATATTTAATAAATTAAAAAATTTTAATTATTATTATTTTACCGGACTTGTATTAATGAAAATTAAAGTCATAAATTAAATGGAAACGATTAAAAATATTTAAAATAATCAATATATATTCAAGGCCTAATATTAATAAATAGTATTTGTTTAAGAAAAAGAAAACATCATTTAATTGATAATAATTACATTTATATTTACATTAATAATCTTTATCAGCACCTTGCACACGTGCATCTAACCACGTTATGCGATTTATATCCAGTACTTGACTTGGTGCATTTAAAATTGACCTTCAGCATTTATTAACCGTCATTGATCTTGATTAATTAACATCTTTTACCATTTTATCAATTTCCTTATTACTTAACAATATTATAACTATTATTAAAGTATTAAGCTGTCAAAATTTTATTAAAAAAAAAAATAATAATAATAATAATACTAATAGCGATTTTTAAAAATTTTTTTTTTTTTTTTTTATTTAGAGACAATTAATTAATTTAAATTTGAAAATAATTTTTTTACCTTAAAATTATTCAATATTTACATATGTGGTATCACTGACAGTAAAATCGCACTGAAATATTGCACTGTAAATTAACAATTAAAATGATATTCCAACGTCATTCACTAGATAACATAATTTTATTTTTCAAATAAATTTACTGGTGGCATTTTTTTACTACAAAAAATTCACAGCTGATTTATTTATTTATTTATTTATTTATTGATTTGTACATTCATTTCACCTCTGAACAATACACCTCAGTTGTACAGAGAAGTTGCGCTCATACTGAAGAATATTGCAAGGCAAGAGTGAGTAGCGCCCCATGCTCACTGTACATGCTCATATCCCCAATACAGATCGCGTGGTGACTCATATCATGTGTCCCCTCTTATAAAAAATTTCCTCTCTCACTCTGCCCTCATGTCTTACTGTAACTCACTTTATCACTTGCATTTTATGTGGTTTCACCCTTATCCTTCATTTCTCACTACAACCCCTACAAAAAAAGAAAAAAAAAACAACAACCGGAAAAATCGATTCCTAACTTTTAGTTTTACTTTAATTGAAGCTAAAGAAATTTTTGATTTCATTTATTTTTTATAAGTTTTAAAGATTTTCAGCGAATTTAAATTAAAGAAACTTTTGCCGCAGGATTTAAATATTACTTTATAAAATCATTATTATTATTTATTGGATTTTAGAGTTTAAAAAAAAGTGGTAATTTTAATAAAAATAAAAAAAAATTTTCGAGTGGAATTTTAAGTATAAAACAGGATTTTTACAAATAAATTTTAAAGATATAAATCGAAAAAAAATTAATGGGCTATAAGAAGAGTTTTAGACTTATGAATGTCTTACTGATAATTCAAAACTTATAAAAAAAAAAAATAAGTCAAGGATTTCTTTAAAATTAATGATGTAATTTTATTAATTATGTACTTAAGTGGGACAATTAATTTTTCGGTTGTAAAAGTTTTAAATATTGAGTTTTTAACTAAAATTATCCGGTTATTTTCTCGCCGTATTTTTATCAAACCACTGAAATACAAGAAAATAATTTACATGAAGGTTGAACGATGAAATAATCGATTTTTTATGATTAATAGTTCGGAAAATTTCGAGGGCGTTCCTTTAAAATTTTACGTGTAAATAAAATGAAAGGTTGAGTTTGATCAAAGAAATTTATTTGAATTGAAAAAAATGGTTCTTTTTGTAAAAAGCTTTATATTTTTAAGTTTAATTTAATATTATGACGTTTAACAAAATGGGAAAATTTTTATAGCAAAAATTGATTTCTCCCCTGAATCAAAATTCAATAAAGTTAATTTTTTGTAAATTATTTTGATAATAAATACTCAAAAAAATTTTAAGATAAAAAACTCAAAAATGATCAATTTTGCTGAAAATAAAAAATTGCAGTGTAATTTTACTTAAAATTTTCCTAAAACTTGAGAAAAATCAAAATTTACCGAACAAGTCTAAAAATCTAAAAAGTTCCGAAAGTTTAGACAAACATCTAACTCAAAACCTAACACGTGATTGATTACATCAAGATACGTGGTACGTGGTATTGATAATAAATTATCTAAAATATCTCAAATTATAAATCGTCCTTATCAGCAGCGACGACACTAAAAAAACCATAAAAGTAAACCGTTTCGTTAGAATTCTAGTTAATTAGGGCACTTTTCAAGGTCCCTAGCATCAAACTCAATTATAATTACAACAAAGTAACTAAATAAAAAATACATTTAATTGTGCGTTAGTGATAAATATATTTAGGTCATAAAAAGAGAATAATTTACAAATTGATTGTATTAATGACAATGAGAAATAAAGAATGAATTATTCGTGTGATATATACCGCAAAAGTACATCAACATCTCTTTGCTTGTCGTTCGAACAACCTCGTTATCAGTTAATACTTACTGTGCATATTATTATGTTCAGTATACATATATATACTATAAATCTATATAACATGTATCATATGAATTCTCATATGAGTATTAGCGGTGATGATCAAATAATAAACACAAGGTGTTTTTATTACCTTTTTTTCTTCACGATTGTATGAATAATAAGAAAGTGATACCGATTCGATATCCAATAGTTTATTATATGTTTATGCACACCCATTTGTTGGTACGTGTGTGTAAATGTTTAAGTATAAGTTGGAGCGGAGAAGAAAATGAGTGATACACTCACTCAAGAGGCTACGGCCTTGAGTAAACTGTTAGAATTACTATACGATCGTTATTTTTGAGGGGAGTCTATGCTTGTTAAGTAATATAAGTGCATCATCGATCGACTAACGACTGACAAAACCAGCAAACCTAGTCGCTGGTTACCAATACAACTGTATCATATGTTATGTGTTTTTTTTTTTCTTTCATTTTATTTATTTCGAATTACGTAATTTCAATACGCATTAGGTTTTACGCATGAGGAAAACGAGTTTTTTTAATTCTCAATTCGGTTGTAGTTTTTTTGATTTGTTGAGAAGTTTAGTTGTATTGTTATTGAGGAAAAAATTTTATTGGGATTTAAGATTTTTAGATGAAATATCTACTACGTAGTTTAACGCTGAAAATAGGCTCCTTTCCGTGTTTTTTTTTTTTCCGTGTTGGACAAAGATCGGTTTTTAGTTTCTATTATTCTTATTTTTGATAAATGTTCCAAGTTAGAAAATATTTTATTTACGGTGTTATAAATCGTTTACTTAATTTGGATTTTTGTATAAAATTGAAAATAAATAAGAAACAAGAATAAATTATTTATCGTAAGTTCAAAGGATAATTATAGATATATTTTTTAAAAATATCAGTAAAAAAGTTTGAAAAATTTTAAAGTTCACAATTTATAATGCTCATTAAACTTTTAATTAAAAAAAAAAAGTATATTATATTGTTTAATTGTTATGGTAAAGTCCGGAAAAAAATTTATAACAATTAATAATTTTAAAATAGTATTAAAATTATTTAAGTTCCATGAACTAACAACAAAAGTTTAATAATATAAAAATAGTTTAAGAGTTTCGCATTATGAGTAGTACGAAACTCATTAACAATAAAATCTGTCGTGAAGTACTTGTTAAATAAAATTACTCTAGTTCAGATAAATTAAATAACTTTACACATCTACGATTTTTCCATGGAAATAAAAATCTTTTGAATACATAAAGCGTGAATATGCCCTTATAAAGAATTTAAGCTTTAATTAAAAAACTTCACGGACTCTATTTATTTTAAAAAATAAAGTATTTAATGTCTAGAGTTTTATAATTAGACTGGCTTTTCGCAGCACAAATTTATAATAAAAAAGGCTTTTATAAAAAATAAAAATATACAACTTACTTTTAAGAACAAATTATTATAGTTAAATTAAAATAGAAAATTAATTTTTGGATGCATTAAAAAAAAAAAACCCTCAAAAGTTCAATTAGTTTTTTACACTCCAGAAGTAGCATTTCAATTTCCTTAAGAAGTCATAAAAGTTAAAAGCTACATAATAGTAACGCTGACCATTCAATCAAGAAATAGCTTCGTACAACTAAACCCAGAAGAGGAAAAATCCTCGAGTTTAATTTTGATCTTGGGAGTATTCATTTCATTCCAATTCCAACTCGGAAAAGTTGTCTGGAAAAGTATCAGATAGCCTTCGGCTAAAAATCCTTTTGTAACTTCTCCAATATTAGTATGAAGAATATAGCGTATAGTACTTTTATTATCATCATCATTATCTATTTTTCAAGTCTCCTTTATTTTCGGTACGCTGTCAGCAACCCTGAGGGTTATCGCTCAAGACTAACGAAGTTTATACTGCAGAGCAGTAGAGCACACGTTCAATTAAAGTTCCGTTAATTTTTCACTTGTTAGCAGCCCAAAAGTTCGAGGTCCCAGAATAACCATCAGCCGTTCTCAACCTTTTTATACCCATATCTGTACATAATTTATATATGAATGTATTCCGCGTCTATATTATAACACGTGCAAACTCTGACCCTCAACGTTGATCACACCAAGAATAGGAAGAGAGATAGATACAGTGATAGTGTGTAAACCCCTGCCTTTTATTTCTGGTCGCGTGCCAATAAATATACGACCCCTCCCCGTGAGTCACTTACCGAATGTGTTCTCATGCTTCAAATTAGCATCTATCAACCCACACTTTTTTTTAAGGCTCTGAAAACCTTCAAAATAATTTCCCATAATAGAACTAGGTGCATATATTGTTGTGTACATTTGTTATATCTGAGGAAAATCTTAATGGGATAATGAAGGTATAGTTCAAATTTACCGCCAATAAATTTACCAGCTCTTAAATAAGTGGAAAATACACCCAAGGTGGGACTCGAACTCTGAACGGAGCAAGCTGTTTAAAATTAATGATACCGTTTGTCCATCAAAGTGTGCGCAACGTTTCTGTATTGAAATCTGGAAAAAGAAAAATTTATTTAATAAATATAGGAATTTTGTTTGATTACTCTGAAAAAAATTGATTGATTAAAAACAATATTAGTTTTTAAATTTTAGTCTTGTTCTGAGATATTCACTTCGAGTTAATTGAAAATTTTAATAAAATAAAATAGGTAAGTAGAATAAAAGTTTTTCATTTAAGAATTTTAGATACAAAAATTTTTGACTCGAGAATAGATTTTCTTGGCTCAAAAAAATATGAAGAAATACTAAAAATTTCTTGAAGGAAATTAAATTTTTTTGAGCTAAGAAAATTTTTTCTTTCTCCAAAATAATTTTGGTCTTCCTCAAAATTTTCTTGGCGCAAGAAATTATTTTTTTCCGTATATAGATATGCTTTATCATAAAAAATAATTCTCAAATATTTTTAACAATATAAGAATGGGTCAAATATTTTTTTTTCAAGTTTTTTTGGTATTTTAAATGAAAAAAAACTTTCTTTTGAAACAAAATTTTCTACTTAAATCAAGACGATTTATCTCTTCATTCAAAAATTCGTCTTTTGAATCATGTAATTTTTTTCCGTAAATTATTCTAAAATCTGAAGTAAAAAAAAATTTCAACACCGAAAAGTTTTAATAAACATAAAAATTTGTTTACTCGTTCAAAAGTTTAATACTTAGATAATTTCTTACTACCAACTGATAACGTGATAGATAAAAATGAATATCCGATTAGAACAATGAAATAAATAAATATATGAAATAGTAACTGCACTATAAGCGATTGTTAAGAGAAGTTAATAAAAAGAAAAATAAGGAAAAAACAAAAACAAACATTAAAGGTTTTCCGGTACGGTAGTTTCACTTCCGATAACAGAGATTAAAGATTAATTATCTAATAACTGTAAGTCAAGCTTGACAATGAATTTGTCCTTTAACGCATCAGTAACTAAACGAATAAATGATCTGACAATCTCACAATATAATAATATAAAATAGATATTACAACATAAATTTGAGATGCAGATGGATCGTTAACACTTGGGTAGCTCGGTATAAACCGCTAACCTTTTTCAAGACCGCCGTAGTCGTGAAACAATGCTATCGACTCAGCGCTAATTGAATGCAAGACGAGTCTGAATAATTTAAGAACAAATAATAACACCATACCCACTGTAATTAAATAAGTGATTAGAAATTTAACATGTTTCATTAAATTCGACCTTTAAATTCGTCCTTTGTTTTCTTATCACTTGTAATTTTATAATTTATTCTAAGATTTAATACTTTAAATGTAATATGTATAAGTCGCTACCGGGCTTATAGATCCACGGATATAAATACCGAGATTAAGAGTATTTTTTCAAAATTTTAAATCCTCCATCTGATCTTACACTTAATGGCTGTGGTATCTTAACGAGAGTGCTAATAAAAATAAGTAAGTCGTGAAACTAAACTGATCTTGGGAAAGCAAAGACTGAGAAATCACGCGAGGTGTTATTTTTTGTTGGATAACAAACGTTTTATCAGAAGTTTCAAAACACATTTTTGTTGATTATTTTTAAATGAAATTGTCAATTTTTATATAAATGCTTTCACGTATATTTAAAATTTAGTAATTGAATTTAAATCGAGGACGTCTTTTTTATCTATCTGATACAAAATTTAAAATTAAATTCAATACGTTTTAATATAGATGCAAATGGAGTTTCTGGCCAGAGTTCAACAGTAATATTTATAAAATTTTGAAAAAATTAAAACAAAAAAACGTTGTATTTTAATTTTTATAAGTTTAATTTTTTAGTTACTAAAAGTTAGCAGACGTCTAAAAATTTTTGATTTATTTTTATTAATTAAATTACAACTAAAAATATATTTATAAAAAATTGCACTTATAGTTTTTCGAGTTTTTTACATGTGAAATTTTTTTTTTTAATTGTTTAATTGAAATTTTTTCAATAAAAAAATTTCTAAAAATTTTTTAATGTCGGCTAACTTTATTTTCATTACTAATTTATTTTTCTACAAAACTCTTAAAGTCATTCTAAATTTGTTGCACTTAGATTTTTATATTTCCTCAAATAATTTCAATAACTCCAACGCAACTCATAAATTTATCCAGTTAAAAAAATTGGTCACGTATAAAAGAGAAAGAGCAAACAAAAAGGAAATGCGAATATTGATATATCGTGACCACAACTGTAAAATATATAATTTAATATGTTTCTTTTGTAATACTACTAAATTTTTTCTTCCTCTAAATAATTACTGTGACATCACAGGATGTTCAACCATGCTTGAAAAAATTTGCGTAAAATAATAACAACAATATTTTTGATGCAATCCTTTTGTTTTATTTTATTTCACTACACTTCCACTCAAGAATAGCTTCCTTATCATTCGTATTCTCGTCAGACGGACATAATTATCTGCCGACTTGACACGATGAATAAAAGAAATTTATTGTAGACTTGCATATTATTATTATTATTATTATTATTATTATTATTATTATTATTATCATTATTGATTATTTGTTCCTAATATCTATTACTAAATGACAATTAGTACACCTGTTATTTATCATCTTCACGAGTTGATTTTATCACATCAAAATTAATCATTATTATTATTATTGTTACATAATAAATTGATTTAATTATTTGATCATCAGTTAAGCTTTTTTAGGTGGACGCTTCTAATTATATAATCTTATGTGATTTGAATATTAATATCTTCTTAATTAGAATTTATATCAACTAAAGCTGCGTTTTTACGCGTTCAAACAACGAGATGAAGTGATTTGTATTTATTATTGGCAAACAGTGGTTTCATTAGTTACGGATGGGCTTCAAGTATGAATGAAGAAAGAAAAAAAGAATTGTATTTATTATATTATATTATAACATCCGTTCACACCTGCATTGCACCTGGTACGAAACAATCAGGCGCGAGACTTGAATCAATTATTGTATGTCGCTGTAAATATTCGCGAATGGAAAAATGTCGAGACTGAATAGAATGGAAATTGGTGAGCTGTAAGTAGGCCGGAAGTTTACTGATAATTTATTTATTATTTTTACAATAAATTTATATTTATACAGTGAAATTATTTATCTCTGTATTTTTTTATTTAAAAAAAAGAGAATAATTCTAACTCTTCAATGAGGACTTTTGTAATTAGAGGCGATTATTGAAACAATAGACGCTGGCAAACTAGTTATTTGGAAAAATTTTATTGCTAAGTCACAAAAATTGGTTTAAAATAGATTTATTATTATATTTTTTAGTGAGTCATAGATTGAATTCTAATAACATAACGCTTCCGGAGTAATATAATAAGAGAGGCCTCGAATTAACAGCATCGAATATTATTAATGATTCAGAGGCTCAAACGACCGGATTAGTATTGTGGCTTAGAGGAATTATATTACTGACAGTGAGTTTATAAAATGATGATAATGAATAATAATAATAATCATCATATAAATGTGATACTGAAATTTAATTATAAATACTTGATCCTAGTCAAAAAATTTGTTATTTCTTTTTTTTTTAGTTTATCCCAGATGAAGAAATCTAATTTGAAATATGATTCAATCCATGCAAAATATATTTCAACTTAAATTATTTTGTATTGTTTTTGATTACTTCAAATTAAATTTCTTAATCAGGAATTGAAAATATTAAAAAATATTTAATTGTGCAAAAAACTTGAAGAAAAAATTCATTTTCAATCTTATAAAAAAAAAAATTTCACTTGATTAATTAAAATAGATAAATTAACTAAAAATTGATGTAATTTACTATAAAGTATTTTGTTTTTAATTATAACAAATTAATTTTATTGATAAAAAAAAATGTTACGTTTAATAAATTTATCAACTTTGAATAACATGAGAAAATTTAATCTTGATACAAACAAATAACATATCTTGACTGAAGAAAATCTTAGCTGAACTCAGAAAATAAATAATCTTTGAATAACAAATAAAAGTTTCCATTTAAATGTAAATAATAAGTTGACAGGAAATGTTTTTTTTTTTATAATTTAAAAATCTACACAATTATATTTCTTCTCAATGAAATTAAAAATGATTTTTGTTCTAGTTTTTCTTTTTAAAAGAAATTTAAATATCAAAAATGTAAAAATTATTGTAGAACACTTATTTATACTACTTATTTATGTTTACTCTATAATGTTTATCAAAACTTATCAAAAACTTATTTTTATACACAAAGAGAACAATCAAACATGATTATGCACGAGAAAAATATTTGCTTCACAACTCACATAATTAAATTGACAAAACAACTGATAAGACTTATAATCACTAGACAAAATTTGTGTATTACAGAAGAATGTATGGGAGATATAAAGTAAATATTTACTCGGAATTTTCGTTGCTCTAAATTGTTTGCTAATTAACAAAAACTTGATTAAAATTCATTGCTTTGGATTTTGCAGCAATTTATGACAAAATTTAATAAACATATATCATGCAAAGCATATGAGAGTAATTGATTTTAAATATCTCTGCTCTAAAGTAACTTATTTAAATAATTAATCTATAAATAAAATAATTAATAATATATTTTCTGTAGATATATTGTGTAATTAAGATAATTTAATATCAGTGAGTGTAGAGCTCATAAATATAAAAAAAAAAATTGAAGATGATTGAACATTCGAGATTTAATAATAATACATTTGATGCTTACAACTACTGAACATAACAGGTCTATTTGCCTTGAAGCAATTTGCAATCAAGATCCTCCGTCCGTCTTCTCGGTACTCCACAGAATATGACATTTATTTTTAAACTTATAATTTTCCGGTTATCAATTTATGTTGAGGATAAAATTATTCGGCAGACGAGTTTTTTTTTCTATACTTAGACATATATATGCTTGGATTGAGGTAGAAAAAAATGTGCAATGAATTGATGCAAAAATCGGATATTTGCTAGTGATAAAAGTAAAAATTTATCACACGCTATGAGAGTATACAAGTCTGGTCTGATAAAATACGACAAAGATCCCCTTGGTCGGGCATGACCGATAAGATTTTTACATTATCAAGGTATGATAGATATAATTCAATTACAATTAAGTTAGTTAGTTAAGAGTTTTATTTGTATCACAATTATGTGTTTTACAAAAATATTTTAAATATTACATATTATTACATATTACAATTATAAGTATTTTTTCAGACTAAATCAATTACAATTAAATACTTTTGTTTGGTGTTTTCTCTTAATTCAGAGATTTTTTTGTTTGCTTAGTGATTGATAATTATAATTGTATTAAATCCATTTTTTTTTTTTTTTTTTCCGTTATATTAGCACACAAACGGCTTGATGTTGTTTGCTGATCATTACAATGACGTCGTCACGGCACGGTGATTTTTAATTGCTGATGAATTTATTAAGAGGATGTTATTTGATACGCAGCCGCCTTAGTACCTGGAGCCGGCTTAGTCATCCAGTAATTTGCATTGTTTTTCACTTGCTGATTTCAAATCATTGTTTCAATCCAATTTTCGGTTTTGAAAGCAATCCTTCGATAACTTCTAAGTGAATTGGATTTGTGACTTTTGAAGATGTGGAAATACACATTTACAAGATACTGGAGCAATTGATTCTCAATTTAAGATTATTTAATAGCAATTTTCTTATTTTTTATTCACCTAGATTTATTTTATGAAATTAAAAAAATACCTGATTATTTTTAGAGTTTTAGAAATTAAATAAATATTTTTTTTTTAATTGTACTCATAGTTTTTTTTTCTACAATAATTTGTTCATTAAAAAATCTGGAAATCGTTTGACCGCGCAGGTCAATCCTAGAACTTCCCACTAAGTTTGAATTTGAAGCGCCTTAAAATGTGTTTTTTGGTTAAAATTTGAGCTCTTCAAGCTCAAAATGTATTTATTGAACAACTATAACTTGCGAGAAAATCCCCATTATTTGGGTTAAATTTTTTTTTTTAATTCTAAGTGAGGATTGTAGGTCACTGAATGCGAATGGCTATAGGCAATTCAGTCTCGTTTAATTACAATTAATAAAAAACAATAATTTTTCAATGAACAAAAAAATCCACATGCAGAAATTTTATGACATAAAAGTTAGCTGTCACTAAACCATTTTTTTTTTTTTTTTTTTTTTTTTAATTTTATTTTACAAATAAATGTGTTCCGAAAAATTATTTTTAAAAAATTGCATTTTTAATTTATTAAAATTTCAGGCTTTGTATATTTTCCTCAACTCTTTGTAATAAATAAATAAATTTATTAAAATTTCTGTCAATTTTTTTTTTTTTTACCATAATGTACTTGTTACAAAAATTCTTAAAATTACAAAATATCTACTAAATTAATTTTCATAGAAATTTTAGAAAACTAAGTGCAACTGCAGTTGCATTATTTTGTCAACAATCGAAAAGTGCGGTATTGATGTTCCTAACAATCTTTTCTACCTACCGCGCACAACACAACATCGTTTTACCATCAGCTGTCACAACTTAATCGATTTGGCGGAACAATTATTATTAAGTTGGGGAAAAAACCGAAGATTATCGAGCAGACGTCTACTCCGTGCTCCGAACCAACTGTGCTTATTGTACATACAACATACAATACGTAGCATATATAAAAATATGCCTGGACTAGATGAGTTCCAAGTTGTCAGAAGAAGAAGACCTGGACGTCGTCGCCGGATAATTCCATTACTCCCGGGTGAAGTCCTAGACGCTCCTGAAATAAATACGGAGCAGTTAATACGGTACGTACCCATCAATAAATTAATATTTTACCACATAAATAACACCCACTATATAAAGTAGAATTAATGAAATTATACTTTACCAAGCAAAAAGCAAAATAACATGACGAGCTCACGCCTAACCTCTAAATCCGAGATTCAGCCTCTAAATTATTTTTTTTTCAGCTCGATTCTCGATGCCGTGATAGTCCTGCGTAACTCGCCTTACCGGCAAACACTCTACGATGGTTTATCGGAAACACTCTCGATATTAGATCGTGACGCAATACCAGAAATAGTTTGCTACGGTTTGGGAAATTTTTCACAATGCCGTTCCTCGAAGCATCAGCTTGCGGCATTACTCACCATTAAATCCCGATATAAGAGCCAAGTCTTCATTTACGACCCGGTATTTTATCCCCAAGAATTGGAAGTGCTTAAAATACTGGGGCTATCGATTATTCCCAACAATGAACAGGCCGTGAGACCGGTCAACGACGACACACTGACTTTATTTTACATGCCGCACTTGTTTAAGGGATTGATCGCCAATTGCATCTACGCAAACTGGGGCGCTGATCTGAATAATTGTATACTGGTGACAAACAGCTTTAAAACTATGGTCGACGATTTCAACAGTGGAATCGGTTTAGACGCAGTTGACGATCCCGGGTACCCTGAGGCTCTTCAGCTGATTAAGAAAGCCGCTACTCTTGCTCATGAGATTGTCCTTGATGAGTCTTTTGACGACGATCAACATTATATGGCTAACGCATTTAATTCTACTTCCATTCATCTTTTTACTAAGTCACGGCTCGACGCGGTCTCCGGAGACTTCTGGGCCGCTTTGCCCGGGTTACCTTATCGACCTGATGATGCCGGGCGTGAGCTTTGATTTGTTGGATTTTGTTTGGTAAATTGACCTTTTTTGTTGAGTGAAATTTGATCATTTTTATATTTTTTTCGTCTTAATAATTTACATTCTTTTAAATAATTAGTTTGGGATTTCTAATCAAATTTTTTTTTTTTTTTTTGAACTATTTGAAACTTATATTTTAATTCCAGGAGTTTCGATGATGAATAATTTTAAATTGAGGTATTATAAAGTATTTTGAAAAATTTGAATTAAAAATTTCATTAAACTTTTTTAAAATTTTTTGTTTATGAATAATGGATTTTTAAATTCTGGAGAGAATTGAAATTTTTGACAAATTTACATAGGGTAAAAGACCTTATTACTGACACTTTCTTTAATTTTAATACTTATTCAATTAATGAAATCATTAATTTTAATAATGAATATATTATTTCTAATCTTTAAGACTTTTAGATCAAAAAAATTTTTAATTTTTATTCCAAGTAGACCATTTCTTCATTGAAAGAAAAGGTGCCACTAATGGGGTCTTTTACTGTACTAGGAATTAATTTACTAAAAATTTTGAAATTTAAAAGCTAAAAAAGTTTTTATTTCATATTTTTTTTTTAAATTTAGTTTAATTTTTTTATCTAGAAATTCGAACAATTTTTTTTATTCAAAAACAACAACTTAATTGTTTCTTTTTTTTCTTAATTTTCTATTGCAATATTCAGGTATAATTAAAACTAAGACTTCTTTCAATGCATCTTTTAAAAAACTTCATACTTATACTCATGTTCCATAAAAATCCAAGAAAACTTCTTATTTACTTAAATTTTGATAAACGAAACTAAAATAATTCACAACAGTAAAAAATAGTATTATTCAAAAATAAAAATTTTGTAATTGTATCATTAAATTTTATTTAAATCACTTAAATAACAACATAAAATTATTTATTTCAGATTTAAAAATGAATTCAAATTTGCAACTAATCCGTTCGCTGTTACGTGAAATCCGTCTTACATCCAGTGAAAGTAAAATAAAGGACAACATTGTCGTGCGTTACATCATGGAGCAGGCTAGAGCACATAAGGAAACTTCCGAGACGCTTTGCAAAGCTCGTGAGGAATTGCTTCACTTGGCGACTACTTATAATTGCTATTTAAGTTCTCTGAGAACTTATAATGAAATTAACACCCAGTACGCTGGAGCTGGAGAGCGCACTGTTCGCGAGACTGCTGATCTGGTCGGTTTCAAACTTCCCCACGATCCAAAGTAAATAACAAATACTTTATTATTCATATGCAGTTTTATTATGATGTGTATAAAAAAAAAATTAGTATGTAGATTGCAATAAATTTTTACGTATTATACTATTATATTTTATTTTAAAAATTAATAATTATTTAAATCATTCATTTTTTTAGCATCGACCTTTTTATGAGTATGCTTTGCGGATCTGTTTAGCAATTGTTGATAATTGCATATTGCTTGTTCCTTCATAAATTGTCCCGATTTTACAGTCACGGAAGTATTTTTCTTGTGGAAAATCAGTTGTGAAACCTACACCGCCCATGAAGTCTATACACTTGGCTGTTACTTTTAATGCAGTTTCTACAAAAAATAATTAATTATTAATAATAATTACGCGTATTGAATAATTTAAGTCAACAATACCTGAAGCAACAAGTTTAGCCATCGCAGCTTCTTTCACGAAATCTTGTTTAGCTTCAACCATTCTTGCTGCATTATAAACCAATAATCTTGCAGCTTCTAAATCTGTTACTACTTGGGCTATTTGATGTTGCATCGACTGAAATTAATTTATTTTGTTTTAATTAATTAATATTTATTAATAATATTTAATAATAATAATTAATTAATATTTTGTTTTAATTTTTTAAATAAATGTAAATGTTACAAAATTAGAAAATTTTCAAGTTAAAAGTGAAGAAATTAAATATTTATAAAAATAAACTCAAAGGTTTCAAAAATCTATGAATTTTAATTTTTCTGAATAATTAATTTGTTCATTTGCAATTTGGAAATTTTTTAATTTGCGCTTATTTAAAAAATTGTATTAAATATTTATTGAACTTACTTGAAATGAGAAAATATCACTTCCAAACTGTTTACGTTCAAGAGTGTACGGAATAGTTGCATCAAGACATCCTTGAGCAATACCAATCATCTGAGCGCCAATACCGATACGTCCTTCGTTTAAAAAACCCGCTGCGTATTTATAACCATGCCCAAATTGTCCTAAAATATTCTCCGCAGGTACTCGAACGTTTTCAAAGTGCACCATACAAGTTCCTGAGGCTTTTATTCCTAATTTGTCTTCTGGTTTACCTACGGATACGCCTGGCATGCTGCGATCCACAAAAAATGTCGTAATTCCACGATATCCCTGTATTAAAAAAATAATTTTTAAATGTTTAATGTTATTAAATGATAATAATGCTAATTTTTTTATCTCTAGCCTTCAATTTTTTAATGATAAGATATCATGTTTTATATACTTTGTGCACTAATTTATTTTATGTTTTTTTATAATAATCAGTGTGACTAATTTTTCCAACTCACATCCGACGGATTCGCGTTTGCAAAAACTAAGAATACTCCAGCAAGATCAGAGTTTGAAATCCACATCTTCGTGCCGTTAATTATGTAATGATCACCGTCTTTTTTTGCTTCTGTTTTCAGTGAAAACGCGTCTGAGCCAGCTCCTGGTTCGGTCAGACAAAAACTTCCCGGCTGTAAAAAAAAAAAAGTTAAAAAATAATCAGTGGTTAACATTTTACCCCAACAATTTAAAAATGAATATTTTTATCAGACTTACAAATTCCTGGGCTAATTTAGGCAAGTATTTAGCTTTCTGTTCTTCATTTCCTACTTTTATTATCAGTGAATTAACTAGAGTGTTGTGGATGTCAACCAATGCAGCTATTGATCCATCAACTTTGGCCAGTTCTTCAACTGCTAGAATTGTTGTCATGAAATTGCAACTACTACCGCCGTAATCCGATGATATTTCTAGTCCCATTAGCTGAAAATTTTTTTTTTTTAATTTATTTAACAAGATCAAATTTTAAAAATGGAAATCGTTTGAAAAATTTTTATTTTGACAATTTTCTTAATTTATTATATTGTAAAAAATGATATTAGAAAAAATTTTTATTTTACTTAATATATTTTATTAAAATAAAAAATTTAACTTCGCGCAACCTGACCATGGAATAAAGTCAATATCAATACGTGGCAATATTTTAATTTATCTCAACGAAACTAATAAGCCCAATTAATAACATATTAACCAAATATTTGTTTCCATCAGCGTAGGTCCTATAAATTAAAACTGAAAATTCCAATTTAACAGTAAAAAAAACAATTGTAATATTCTTACTCCATTATCAAATAATTGCTTCAGAACCCCGTCATCAATCTTTCCTTCTTTTTCCATTTTCTTAACCAGCGGTCCTATTTGCTCCTTAGCCAATTTAGCGACTAAAAAAAAAAAAAATGAATCGTTGTAAGGCATATAAGTAATAATGGAAATGTTTATTCATGAACATAAACATAAACATCGTAATGAGTCCTTGGACTCAATCAAACATGTCTATTAGAATTGACTACAAGTTACTTCAATATTTATAACACATTGCAGATTAAGAATAACTCAATTTATTGAAAAATAGTAATTAATAATTTAATATCATACCAGTCTCTTTCATCATTACTTCGTCCTCAGTGAATTGGGTCAAAGGTCCTCGGGTATGGTCTAGTACAGATGCGGTCACATGGAATTTTTTTTTTTTTATCCATTTTTGTGGTTGCTGATAAAAAAATTTTTTAAATAATTAAATTAACAATTTTTTAACACAAATTATAGTGATCATTTTCTAAAAATTTATTATTAATAACAATAAAATTAGCAAACATCTGTCTTTTTCTTCGAATGAAAATATTTTAAGATTACGCATAAATTTTTCAAATTTGAAATTTTTTTTTAATAATTTAGTAATTGAAAAAAAAAAAAATAAAATAAAACCACTTACTTTTCTTAAAAGTGTTTTAAGAGCGTTCATGATTAATAAAAAATAAAATTAAAATTAAGAAACCGCGAGATCTATGGGTGAGTATGAAACGAATCAGTTGGTGAGACTAAGTGGACTAATAAATAATATAACATTAAATATTCAGAAGCGATTTACATTGCTGGAGTGGGACTGATCGGCGAGGGCAACCAAACTGGTTGTTATATAATAAAAAAAAATACAAAAGCAAGTCAACTCTTGAGATACTGGTTGGTTGGGTGAATAATGAATTCACCAAGACGATCCATCAATTATAGATTATATTATATTATATTGTATTAAATTCTATTACACCAGCTACAGAAACAAATAGCGTTATCGCAACTCGCAATTGCTTATCAACCATGCTGACGTGTTTGATATCAACCATTTGAAAACTTACTCCAATGTCTATCTTAATATTTACACTTTGGTCAACAAATTTATTAGATACTTGTTCTATTTATTAGTCTTTTAAGAATGAATTGTTTTCAGTATTATCTAGTCACTGGACGTTATTTTAATTTGAATTCATTTATTTTAATAATGACCCAATCATAAAAGCCGGAGTTTATTGGCTTTGTTTTATTTTTTGTTTTTGGTTGATTAATGATAACTTGCAAGCATTAAGACGTTGCGGAATGAAACAAAGTATTTTTTATCTTTAAATATTTCTGTCAAGTAAAAATTTTATTTTTAATTGTACTGAAAAAAATCTATTTGTATAAAATATTGAAATCAATTATTTTCTCACATTTTCAATGAAAGATCTGAAATAAAAAATTTAAATATTAGAAAAAATTTAAAACATTACAAATGTATAAAAAAAATTTTTACCCAATTATTAATTCTTAAATTTGATAGATAATTTTCTCCAAAAAAAAATTGACGTCTCAAGAACTTTTAGTTTAAGCTCAAAGTAGTAATAATAAATTACACCGCCAGATAAGCTCATTGATTAATAACCAACTTCTCCGAATAAAATTGTATAAACAAAAAAAAAAAAAAAATTATGTTTATCTCTCTAAAAAAAAAAAAAATAAAACATTTGTACATCTTCTTTGTTGAGATAACTCTTTCGGGTGGTCAGTTATCTTAATTTTCACAACAGTGATGGGGAATATATCTTGGGTAATAATTATCAGTTAATTACATACAATTGAATCTGTAAATTTAATTTATATAAGAAAAAAAATAATCCAAATGTCTCCATCTTCAGTTCTTCTGACTAACTTTGAATAAAAATTCAAATTTCCCGCCCCAGGCGCCATTTTTCCCGCTCCTCTAATCTCCGGTATGAAAAAAATCCACGAATTAGCTAGCGACTTTTGTCGGCGTGCGCACGCGCTCTTGTAGCTAAGTCGGCCATCTTTATTTCTCCATAGCTAATTACAAACAAACAAACGGCAGATTAATTCACGAGACACAAGGTAATGGATAATTAATATCAATAAAAACTAAATATTTGTAGTAATTATTTTTAACTGCATGGATTTAGATAAATAATAATACTTACGTGTAGAAAAAATAAAAAATGAGGTAAAAAGTTGCGCATAAATTCTGCGCAGAAAGTAAACGCACGCCGCAAGTCGATCGATTGTTTTTGTCGTCCATAAAAATAAATCACGTTGCCAATCGTAGTGATAAATTTTAGACATTTTTTATTTTAGTGAATGAATGAATTAATTAGTTAAATAAATAAATTTAGAGTTGATGAATCTGAAAATAATTAAGTAATAATGAATAATTGAATTTTTCAGTTGTAAGTTTTAAGATTGAAGAAAGACAGTGGTAGTAAAAGCTAGTGTATGGTGGGAAGGTGTTCGCCGGAAGGAACGACAACAGCTCCACTACACCGATATTCATTTAATTTCATTCGTCGTTACATTACTCCACTTCACTTACTATATTGTACTATACGTGCGTACGGATAGTGAAATAATATTAAACGTACAGGGAGTGAAGCAAAGAGTGAACGAGTAACGAGTGGAGTGAACATCAGCAGTAAGCATACCTAACCAGTCAAACGGTGTTTCTTGTACGAGGAAGTTGCGTTAGTGAGTTTTTTAAAACAAACTTAACCGGTGTCTCTGACAGGTGAGTGACTTTTTATTCTCCTATATTACTCAATAATTATTACCACGATAACAATAATAACTGTTATTATTAATACAACGGCTAATTACCATGTAATTATAGCTTCGCTTGATTATTCTCAGTTAAGATGATTGATCAGTGTTGAAATTCGTTAATTGATAGACAAAAGAGAGAGTGGAGAGAGTGAGGGGTGTGTCACTCGATAGCGTTTTTTAGTTATATTATTTACTATTATGTTTGCTGGAACAACTGATGATTATTTTTTGAATTATTCCATCAAAATTTATTTCACGTAATTATTTATTATTTTAGGGTACGAAAAATTGATTTGTTGATTGGTTATTTTTTGGCCGCCATTTGCCGCCCTCGGATTCAGATTACGGCCCTGGACTTTTGATAAATAAGATTATTATTAAACACTTTCGAAAATTTTTTTGGTGGCGAAAGTGTTTTTATTTTATTGATTTTTTTTTTCTTTTCCAATTTTTTTCTCATATATATTTATGAAGAGTCTTGCTTCAGAGTCATGTCGGTTTATTTTGGTAAATAGCTAAAGATTAATGTTTTAGTTATTTATAAATGGTCTTTCACGGAAATGATTATACATTCTTGTGTTAGTCGGTCAGTGATGGTTATACCAAAATTTAAGTCATACTTTTTGGGTGCTGATGAATTCTCTTAATAGGAATCGGTCCGTGAAGTTTTAGTAAGGGAGATTATATATTTTATATATTATATTATGTAGGATGAGAATCAAACGGGCAGAGAGAATTCTATTGTAAATTTTAGTTCTTTGGATATAATAGATATAATGATAATAATAATAGTATAGGTATATGTATACGGGTTAGGTGAATAGAGAATGTCTGGCCTGTAGAGATCTTGGCTTTGGTGTTTGGATTAGATACAAGTGCCAAGTGCACAATAACACGTGTTTTAATGTTACAGGTTGTAGATTTATTTATTTTTCATTAACTTAAAGTTGTTCATTCAAATTAATATCATATAGACTTTGAATTTTATATTATAATTTTTTAGTTTTGTTAATTCGTTGATATTGATCATGAATTTTTTTATATTCAATATTTATATTTGGATCCATTTTTATAAAATATTTTTTATGTAGAAAAATTAATTTGTCAATTTTTTTAAACAAATCAATTATTTAAAAAAAGTTTAATTAATTGAAGAGATATTTTTTTTTTTTTTTGGTATTTTATTTATAAAAATTGTTTTACGTTAGCTACATCCATACTTATATTATGAATCATATTTGGATTAATTGGTTGAAATTATAAAATTTCAAAGAAGTCATTAAAATATTTTACAAGAGTAATAATATTTGTTGAAATTTTTTCTTATTTTTCATCAAAAATTTTTTATAAACTTCATAAATATACAGTATGACTTTTTATACTAATTAAATTTAATTCATTAATTTAATTTATTGTAAAAATAATTTAAAAAATTTATCCATAAATCAAGAAAAAATATTTATTTTTTTATCTCCATAATAAAAAAGAATTTTTCTACGTATTTAATGAATGAAAATTGAACTAAATTGATTGATATTTCGTGCGATATAAATATTGAACAAAAAAAAATTTTATATCTTATTCACATAAATATAAGAATCATTTATTTACTGATGATAATCTTGCAATGGTATTATATATGGGATAAGTTTTCGAGGGATGACTTTAACGCTCGCTATTGGCCAATTGTCTCATTTAGTATCAGCGTACCATCTATCTACCAATACATATATTTATATTTATGTATATCTATATCTATATCTATATTATAAGACGAAGAATATAAGAATAAGTGTGTATGTAGTGTACCCTGAACTTTTATTACGACTACCACCAGAAATCCTTACAAAAAAAGAATACAACCAAGAGGGGCTTCCCCTTCTACTGACAAACTTGAAGAGACGATCAAGAACGACAAAAGACCAGACGACTGACGGGCGTGTTCAAAAGCGTCTAAGTTTAATTTTACAAATACATTTTATTTATTTTTATATATATTATTAAAATTAAAAGTTACATTAATTAGATTTGTTTATTGAAAAATGTGATTAATTTTTTAAGTGCTTGTGAATTGTGATTTTTTGTTTTACAATTTGAAAAATTTGAAATTAGTGTGTCCAGGAATTATTTTTAAATTAAAAAATGGTGAGGTTTACAAAAATTTAATTTTTACATATGTAAATATTTTATATTTTTTGGAAAACAGTTTGTAAAAATTAAGTTATCAAAATATTGTCAAATTTTATGAAAAAAAGTAAAAATAATACCGATATTTTTTATTTAAAAAGTATGTGATAATAATTCATGTATGCAATGTATAATTAGGATGTAATAACCATAACATTAAGATTGATAACTATTATAAAATTTTTATTTTTATTTATTAAGACAATTTACTGTCGATTTTTTATGTAATAACAGTGTATTAGAGACTGAATTGTTGTTAAGTTATATATTGGTATAACATATAGCACGTATTGTGATAGTAATTATGTACAGTCGGATCAGTCTAGTGTATTTTATTATACTTAATGTTGTATTGTGTGATGGTCGATGATGATTGTATGTAATATGAATATGTGTAAGAACATTTAGACGACGCCTCGTTATATCGGAGTGTAGGATAATCTCTATGTTTAAACGTGACATCATCAGGACGCGAGCCAGCGGGCAACGTTGACTTAACAATTTACACATCGTGACGAATGTCTTTAAAATTTTATCAATGATTGTTTTATTTTATTTTCGGATTAATTTTTTATTATTGAAAACAAGTTATCGTTTATGTAATAGTTGATCCGATAAGCAAGTACTAAAAAATAATTTTAACTAAATTTTTTTCATAACAAGTATTTGGAAAATTATTCAATTAATTTCATTCCCTCTTAATTGAATTTAATTATCGATCAAAAATTGTTATTGCAATTTTTTAAAGTAATTAAATTAAAAATTTTTCAAACTCCCAACAATTTTCGTTCATTAAAACTAATTAATTAATTATCAATAACTAAATTTATAGTTCACTGAAAATGTTTACAATTCTAATAACTTATCTTTAATAAAAACTTACTATCTAGTATTGTAATTAGTGACAACATTAAATTAATTACTTCAAAAAATTTTTATAATTGAAATTATCTTAATCTTAATAACAAGTTTTAATTACGCTGATAATAATTTAAAAAAACATTGAAAACTATTTAAAAATTAGTTGAATATTTGAAAACATCACACCGAATTAATACTTTTTATTGACTTGTAATTATAATGTCATGAATATTCAAATTCATTTTCTTTATAATTAATTAATAATTTAATTACTTTATGTAAAGAGTTTTCATTAACATTTATTAAGCAATGAACCCGACTTTTTTTAAACAATTAACAATGAACTAGATAATCGACTAACTGAAAATAATAAACTATTAAGTTGCTAAAACTGTCAATAGATTGCGTAAGAAATGAAACAGGTAGTTTTACAGAAATACTGGGGACAATTTATTGCATACATACATACATACATTCATATATATATTTATTTATTTATATACATATGTATTATGTGCGTGACCTCGTCCGTGCACACACCAAGTGCATCCGTTATTATTGCTCCCTTCTAATTTGTCGACAAAAATATACTTTTATAGCTCCCCTAGTATTGAAATTATTATTATTATTTGTATAATTATCAAAATAGACTTTGTTTAGATTAAATTTGTTAGTTAATGATTTTTTTGATATTGTATCTGTCCAAATTTTGGGAATTATTATTATTATTGTTGTTGTTGTATTGTTTAAAAAATTTTTTTTAATATTTACACATGGAATTTTAAATTATCATCCATAAAAAAAAATGAATTCATATAAAAATTCATAAAATACAATCTTAATATGTCTAGTACTTTCATTGTCATGAATAACAACTGCCTAATTTAATTCAACCTTCAATTAAAAACAAAGCTAAAAATAAAAAAAAGCGGAAGTCTAAAGTCACAATGAAAGAATATTAAAATATGTCCATATTATAAAGGATGGGATTTTATAAAAGAAAAAACATTTATATTTTCTGTATGCGCATAGTGGTTTTCTGATTGTGAATAATTACGTAAAAGTAGCGGTTAAATGTGTAAAAGTAATATTGAAGAAATGTATAATTTTAAATATGTAACCGAGGTTCATTGAAAATTCGTGTTACTCACAAACTTTGACGTTGATTTTTTACTGTCAAGGTGCATTCACCTTCCTACGGTACTCGATTGTATTTCCGGGTATTTTATCGTCCAACTGCCGCTGGTTGTAACAAAAACTGTTAGTGTACGGCAACTAAAATTAATTATACATCTAGCTGGTTATTTTTTTTACTAATATTATATTATATTATACTCTACTAGTTGATGAAAGATTTTTTTGAATAGATTACCGAGTTGTCATGCTATTTTAATATCTGTTACTTCTATTTTGTTTTCTTCTTGATAATTATTGTTCTTAATGTCAGGTACTTTTATTTCATTTTATTATATATTGTGCCCTCTTTGTTGTTTGTTTCTTTGTTCAGATGCCTTTATTTTTTTTTCCCGGGTTTTTACCTCACTCACAAACCGATGATGCGAACGGTTTTGAAAGACACCGTTATATCCAGGTCGGAGTGAGCCAATTAGCGAATCTCGTCGGAAAGAGAGCCTTAAATGAAACTTTTGTAGTTTTTTTTTTTTTTTTTTTTTTTTTTTTTTTTTTTTTTTTTAATTAAATTAAATTAACAACTTTGTTATCATTTCATGAAGTATAAAATTTCATAAATTTGGGCACATATCATTTAAATGAATGTCATATTATTTTTACTTGCAAAATTTTCTCAAAATCTTCACAATTGATTAGTTTTTAATATTAATTAAATTTATATTAATTTAATATTTTCACACAAAAAAATACAAAACTTTTCTTAACAAAAAAAATTGAATTATATATTTTCAATTTTTACCTTGTAAATAATTAAAAATTAAAAAATGAAATAAAAAATCTTTTTGGGTGCGTCAGCAAGAATTTATAATTAATTTAAAAATATTTCTCATGAGGGTTCACAAAAAAGATTATAATTTAATGGACGAATGCACATTAATTCAAAAATTAAAATATCAATAAAAGAAATATTTATAAATTTAACTTGAAAGATTAAATTATTAACTTACGTCATACACTTAAAGAAAATTGTCAGGCAAGGTTAAAAATAATTTATTACTTCATACTTTTAAATATTTCTTATCACTTACAGATGTATGTAATAGCCGGTATTCAATATTCATTTTTTTATCACTACCAAAATTATATTATTCCTATATATTAAAATTGATGGTTGATTGGTTAGCTTAGTATCAAAATAACTCGAAAACATGGACCCTGATTCCTTATTGATTCAGGATTAGAGGGCGCGCGCAATTTGAATTCCTAGTTATTATTATAATTAGTTTCTGATAATTTTAAATCCAAAAAATAATCAAAAATCAACGCAAATAAAAATAATGTGTAATAGTTATAAATAAATAAAATAGTAAATAGATGGATTGTATTACGTACAAGTGGCCTATAAATACTTTGCTCTGAACGTGACCTACTCTCTTCATATCACTATCGAGAGATATTTTTTGATCAAGAGTTTATGAGCTGTAACACTCTAAGTTAATTTTAATTTTTTCATTTCAAAATTATATTATACTAATTTTTTAATTATTTTATTTAATCTGTTAAAATTTTTTAAAGCTTAACTTAAAGTTCATTGTAAAAAATGTATTTCTAGACGAGAAGTATTCAAAAAATTTTAAAAGTCCAGTCTATTACTAAATAACATACACCATGTGGAGTTGAGTTTAAAAGTTAGATTGTGTTATAATCTCAATAAGATAAATTACAATAAAATAAAAAAATAGATATATTATATAGACGATCAAGCGAGTGTTCAACAGAGAGTTTTGAATTTACGCCAACAGATTTCATAGCCCAGATAAACTTGAAAGCGATTGCATTTGCTTTTATTATCGACTGTAGAATATGTTCTTTAATTAATGGTACATAGACCAGCGTAATTGCTAATATGTATTTTGAATGTTATTAGATATTTTTATTTGTACTTGAAACATAATCCTGAGGTTCTTTGCTTCAATACATCTTATATTATATGTAATGGCGATGGTAAACGACAACCCGGACAATATGAAATAAAATCGCGATATCAATAGCTTCATACCTCGTACTTCTATATATAGAATCGTGAGCATCCGCAGTCTTTTGATGTATTTAATGCTTTATTTTTCTTACCTTTTAATTTTTTTATCGGTTGTAATGTAATCATTGATTTGCCGAGTCAAATTGCATGGTACGGTAATGTAATACTTGGGTGATAAATCCAATAAATTTACATTATTGTATTATCTGTCATTAAGTATGTTGATTGATCGTGTAATTGAAATAATAAATGATATTATTCAAGATTTTTTACCTTTGAAGTTATTCTTACAGTTTATGCATTTTTAAAGCGAATAATTTAATGAAAAAAATTTTTTTTTCCTTAAAATTCTCAATATCGTAATAAAATAATCTCTTCTATCTGTAAATATTTTATAGTTTCGCCATTAATAGCAATAAAAAAACTTACTATCAAAAAACCAATTAAAATAAATACATGAGTATTATTAATGGTGAAAAATCTCCGCTTACAATAACAAATTTTGTAAATATAGTTAACTTGAATGAATCCATTGATACATGAATTCTTATATTATATTATATTAATATGATAAGTATACCACATATAGCAGGAAATAAAATAAAGACATCCCCTTACTTGGTTATTATACTTTAAGATAAACTCGTTCAAAGACCCCACTTAAATAATCCTACACATAAATCAATAGCTAAATTTATTAACTTTAATTATTCATAATAAATTAATTGAATCTTGGTATTTATGTCCTCCGGCAATAAATAATTCGCGAATCAATTATTCAAGTAGAAAAATAATAATTATAATTATGGAGTCAATGTCCGCGTTTTAATTTTATAATACACATCAAATTATTTATAATTGTAATTTTACCAATAATTATTATTATTTTACTATTATTATTATTATTATTAATCATAATAACCGATTTTATAAATGGTATTCACTAATTAAAAGGGTTTTTGCTGATAAAAAAAGGTCTTTCTTTCATCAGAGAGAAAATCGATGAGAAACACGAAATAACGGATTTCTAACCGCAGCCAGTCGTAAAGTATCGATCGGAGTACATACTTTGTTATATCTTTATATACATATATATATAATACCGATATAAAACTGATGGCGATGGCAACTCTTTAGTCTTAACTTGTATACAGATATTTATATAGCTCTCTTTATATGTGAGTTTAAGTTTTTTTCATTTCTTTTAAGAGATATAGGTTCACGTTCCAATTAACTACCAAGACTTTGCCCTGTTAATAATAAAAGTAAACGATCCACTGTTTTTACTTTTATTATGGACTGACATTTCAGACAAAAAAGTTGAAGAAATTCACCAGTAAAATCTCAAATTTCTGCACAATGAAAAATTTGAATCGATTAATTATTTTTAATTACAATGTTACTTGAACACTTTTGATGTAATGATGCACGATAACAAGTGTTGTGACTTGTAAGTGCATTGAATAAGTCGATCGATTAAACTGTCTAGACGTATTCAATGAGAATTTATTTCTGCTGATACGTTTACAGAACTCAGTAACACAATGACAAACTTTGGGCATGGGTTTATCGTCTAGTCTTACACACTTCGATATTAAAAAAAATGAATTATTGTTTTAATGATGATAGAGATAGCAAAAAAACACACACACACACGCAATCTCTGGAAGATTGGCATAGTTTTTAAAAAAAAATTCTTCACTTGTACTCTTTTACTTGTGCTTATTCGTTGCGTGAGTCATGCACGTGCTCGCGGTGAAAATTTATTCATGGCAAATGATCTCGAGATTGTTGAATATTTTTAAACATCAGTGTTTATAATACACTTTTTATTTTATATTATGAATTGTTACTTATATTTATCATTGAAGGCAAAAAATTTCTTATTAATATTTATATTTGTAATTATATTAATTCTTATAATTTTACCTAATTATTTGTGCGAGGAGGATGTAAGAAGTGTCAAATTCATTATAAAGTGATAAGCTTCATATGTGGCTATGCCACATCATTTTTATGTTTTGATATGCCCATATATGACTTGATATGAAAATTAGCTACATCGGTCCATCTAAAGACATATCTGGCTTGATATAATTTGATTTCAAATTGCAATTTTTCTAGTTTTAAATTTGAAGCGACACTTTATAATGTAATTCTTCACTTTTTCTTTTTTCCATATAGGTTGTAACAAGATTATTTGAATAAACAACTTTTATGTAATGTAATTAAAAATTACAAAATGAAATGCATTATTCGTTGCAATACAGGACAATTTTTTTGTAATTAAAGTATTAATAGGACAATTGAACGAAATATCAATGTTCATATTGAACTCGTTTTCTTCATTTTAATATTTGTTAAAAAAATAGAAAATTATTGAAGAAAGTTTGTAACTTAAGAAGCAATATGATACCCAGTAAAACATGATTAGAAAGAATAATCTCATGCAGCTGTTGCAATTCAATCTTCCGCATCATCTTTTATTCGTTTCCGCAAGTATACAAAAGGTCAAGTTTCTTCTCATCCTAGAAAATCCACCACTTCTATCGTCAACCACCTTTTATTCCATTCCACTAAATTTAAACAACAACACAATAATTTCTTCTTTAAATTCATTCTCAAAAAATTCAAACATTCCATTTTGATATTTTTCAATTTTCGTTGGCTACTATTAGCATCGCCTAATGCTTTCGTCATATATAATTTAGTCGTTAAGGAAGACGTGGCTCATGTCGAGAATGTCGAGCAATTTAGATTTTTGTTTTATTTTAAAGTCCACTATTTATATTTTATTTGTTTCTCTTGCATTACAATCTTCTATTTCCGTCGTTCTCCAAATAAATCCACAGGGATAAGAAAATTTAAATGCCAGAGGGCTATTTCGCTGGGTCACTGAACTTGATCTTTGTCGATATTCATGTTTTTTAATCTAGAATTAATGACCTTAATGACAATCACAAAAAACTTTTTTTACTTAACTTCAAGTTCACTGTGAAAATTGTTACCATGAATTTCACACGATTTAATTGATGCAAATTGATGGTGTGAAATAATCTTGTGAAAAATTTCAAATTAAATGTTCAAGTTTTTACGAATGTTATAAGTTCAACTTTGAATTGATATTCTAGCTTAAAAATCAGAGATACGGTCAAATTGATAAGGACATTTTCGTTAAAGTATCCTGTCACTTTGAAATATTTTTTTTTTTTTGTCTTTTTTGCATTCAATTCCATTGAAATTAATTAAAAAACTCAAAAAACATGGTGCTTGTACTAAACATTGATATGAATGAATTTAAATTAAACAGACATAAAAGTAGCTCTAATAGGTCACTCGATCAAGGCGAACATTCTGATTAACATAATAGACAATAGTGTCGGAAACCCATTGAGCACTTGACGGCTCTGCAGACATAATGTGTGATATTATACGTATCTGTTAATTAAAAATAACGGATTATTTATCTCACAGACAAAAATTTTCTCCGTACAATACAATTTACCAAACTTTCTAATTGAATTCAAAATAACTCACACAATCTAAATTATTAAAAAATTTCCACCAGGTGATTCCGCTCCAGATTTTAAATTTCATTAACGATGCAAATGCATTAAGGTTTTGTTTCGTTCCTATTTTATCAGATGAAAGTTTTTCAAATTAATAATTTTCCCCTAGTTTTGCACGCCTCATAAGCGAAGCGTTGAGGTTGTGCTCTACTCTCGACATTTCAAAAAAAAAGCAGTTCTCTCGAAACTAAAATTGATTTTTTGTTATTTATATCGCACTTATAGGTTAATATGAGTACACTTATATCAAGTCGAATAATTTGTCAGGCACATAAGATATATTTCAATAACAATTTTTTTGTTTAACATAGTAAATAATAAAGCGTTTAATTCACTGTCGTTAAATTATTATTTATAGAAAACTAATATATGACTGTGGATTTTTTTGTATATCTATCTATACATTTTATTATAGTATTTTTTTTCCTCACCTTACAATTATGGCGCCACTAAACCATAGCAAAGTTTTCTGTTTTTTATTATTTTGCTTTTTATATTTTATTTTAATCAATTTTATTGTGAAAAATGAGATTATGAGGCGTGCACTTTTGGATTTTCCAAACTTTTTATATTTTAGTTTTTTTATCGCTGAGTAGACACGACGTGGTAACTTCTTGCCGATCAATAAGTCCATGTCCCGGCAGAACGACGCCACAATGCTCATGGATACCCCTGGGCAAATTTTGTTATGGTCTAGGTGATTTTCAGTTCCGACTCCGGTATAGCATGGGCGCTAGGTTCATTTAATCTTGTGAATAGAATGGATACCATATTCATCTCTATAATTATAATGTTGATCTAGTTAACATTCGGGTTTAATAAGTGGAAGATATCTCAGCCTTTGATACATTAAATAATAATCTCTAATTTTAATTATTATTATTCTTAAAGCTAGTAATTTTTTAATTTATAATTACTAATTATTTAACAAATCAACTTCTAATAAATTTTGGTAAAAAATTACTTCTTTTTTTTTTAACAGTGTAAAACATGATGATGTGAAGCTAAATCTCGCTTTGTATACTTCAAATATATTCCTTAGTTATACTAGACTACTTATATATAAAATATTATATTTATGAATAGATAATGCTAGTGCAAAGTCTGCAGATTCTCAACGAGACTAGCTCGATTCAGGAAGTTACAAATTCGGGTTAATTGCTTACTTCCTATATGTTACTCTCATGTTCTTCCTTCGATTTAGATTCTTTTTAATGAATAAATGATTATTTACCAATTTTTATGCAATATTTATTACGATTCAAAATTTTTCTACTTTCAACTCTAACATCTCTAAATTTTTTTGTATTTTTTTTTCCACTTTGTAAATTTTTCTATCTTTTTAGTAAAAGTAAAACTTGCCTTAGATTGAAAATTTTCTACGAATTGTTTTAAAAATTTTTCAAGTAATAAAAATTCCCTAAAATAAATTTTTTATCCTAAAAACATTTCTAATTACACGTAAAAAATTTTTTTTATAAACCATTATTAGCTAAATCATATTAAAAACACGTATAGATAAAGAAATAGTTAAAATTTAGAAAAAAAAAATTATAAAAATCTGATACACGGTGTGTTATTCTTTTATGCTCTTAGCTCGTCACGTGGTGAGTGCACTCATTGCGAATAGGCGCCTCGTAATTTTCTCAGCCGACTAACCCTTCAACCTTAGTACACTCTTCAGTAGTACAGAGTAATAGTACTCTATATACATACAAAGATGCATGCATAAAGTCTTGATGCAGTCTTGTCTTGTCTGCTCGTTAATGCACGTGGGTAGAAATACTTTAAAAACTATCGCGAATCTTAAATTTTTTCCACTCAAACTAAAATTATATTTATTTCCACCATATTGTCTAAAAAAATCTTACTATTTATAAATTTACAAACTTTAAAAAATACTTAAAGTTCATGTGCTTTCACCGGTCACGTAAAAGTTTCACGTACGGAAAAATCGTAGGCGTAACCACTAAGGCTATGCCAGACGCTGATGGTACGGCTGACTCATCTTTGCGGGGCTGAGAAGCCACAAGAAAAACGAGTCCAAGAAAAAAAATATAAGATAAATCTCACGATTATGGGATTTTTTCTTCTCTTCAATCTTTATCTTTTCTTATTCCCTTTACTTAGATTGTTTATTCTAGCAAATGTAATTCTATGCTTAGCTTTGGTCAATATTGAATAGATGAACCGTAAACGTTCCACATGTAGGTTGTAGGTAATCAGTCTTTCTAAATATAACTATTAAACAGTATAACAATTATCTTCTTCACAAATTGTTCTTAGCAGATTTGATAAATTTTTGATGGCCAGAAAAAAACTATTAAAGAATGAAATTATATTATTTTTAGACAAAAATTGAAGGTAATATAAATTTTGTAGTCTTAAAAATTAATTTTTAACCGCAAAATTTGAGTTTAATTGTGATTATATCAAATATCAAATTATATAAATAATATAAATGAAAGATTAATTTAAAACTAACAATATTAAATGCATAAACCATTAAAAGTAGTCATTTATATGTACATATCTTTTTCACGGTTACCCAAGCGCAATATCCTATTTTTTTTTTATATTTCTATTTATTCACATTAACAATAAAAGAATTTCCTCTAATTGCGCAAAGTGAAAAGGATTTAATTATTTATTTAAAAAAACAAACAATAAAAGTAAAAAGTAAAAGTTATAAAAAAAGAAAAGTGAAAGAAAGAAGAGTTGATTTAATAAAAAAAATAAAGACGCCGAGAATATTACAGAAACGGAATAGAATAAAATTAATTAACAAACTGTGGCTTCAGTTGTTCCAACAAACTTGCACCCTTTTTAATCCTCGCCCTTTACTTTACCCTATCATATTCTTCACTGCAATTCAAATCCTGAGCTGCATTTTTTTGGATTCACATACACGCTGTATATATTTTATCATCAATTCAAATATTTTTATTTATTCTTCTGTTCTCTATAAAACGTATTCAGATTTCTTCTGCTGTGAATATCATTGTAATTAATTTTTTTCCTATGAAAATTTATATTCAGTTGAATTTAAATCAAATTCAAGAAAAAGTATTTTCTTAATAAACATTTGGTGTTTATATTTTCTGGATACATGTTGCACGTGCATTAAGAAGTAAATTGATTCATTGTTTATATGTAATATTAACACGTCTTAGACAAACTGACCTAGATAAATTGTATTATTACACCACAGAAAAGTAGATTGAATCTAATGGAATCCATACGAATGTTTATTGTCTATTAATTCAATTCATTTTATAATTTAAAATATTTGATTACAAAAATACTTGTACATAATATTATATTAAGAAAGATATTTTTTATAAAATTCATCAAAAAAATTGACTTGATTGATAATTTTTTATTCAATTATTAATTTAAGATATTTAATGAACGTATTTTTAATTAATAAAAATTTAATAAAAGCTTTTAAAAATGGATGATAATATAAATAAAATAATTTGCAACTCTCATCATGACATTAAAGTATTTATATTTTTATTGAAAGTTTATTTTACGTGGCTTAGAAAAAATTATAGGAGACGATAAGCCTACGCTGTCTGGAAAGATCATCGACCCCGTGTTATTTTATTTTTATCGTCACCGTCGATATCGAAGACGAAGTAATTAACTGGTCATTATGTCACTGTGTCTTGTAATTATTTATTTAAATTACTTGTAAATGCATGTGACGTATGTCTTATTATTTAAATGACATCTGACATAACGATTATTCTTGTACATGTCTTGATAATTTTTTTATTTATTCTGTACAAAAATATTAAATTAATTCGATGAAAGTGCATTATAATGTAATTTTTTTGAAGATTGTTTTAAAAAAACCAGACTGGCGCCGCAAGGTCGACAAGCGAAAGTAAAAAGCTTTCGCAACGGGGAAACAGAGTCGAGTACTGAGGGTAAAAAATATTTGAGGGTAGAAGTTCTAGGAAACAAGGGTTGCTTTTCGTGGAAGCGATGCCACGCACTTAGTATAAATAAAGTACCTATATTTACGTCTATATCTATGGATGTATGTGATAGTACTGCAATACACTATACTAGTTTACATTTTACCCAGCCAAACCGTGTTTTGTGTTTGTATGTAAAAAATGAATTGACAAAGCTGGTGAATTGATGTATACACTTGTAGTGACGACACGTGCTAGGATGGTCTTATCTCTATTGATCCATTCAGTTTCCAGTTGCACAGGCTTAATTTTTTATAAAGAGAATTCAATGTTATCCCGGATACGCCAGACCCATCGACATACTGACCTATGCAAAAAAATATAAATTACTATTTTATTTTAAAATCTATTTGTTTGTTGATGTCATTAGACAGTTGTTTATCTGGTTTTTAAATAATAATAATAATAATAATAATAATAATAATAATAATAATAATAATAACCTGCAGTAACTATGTAAATGCAGAAAATTAAGAATTATGAATAAATAAAAATTGCGCTTAATGATTTTTTATCACAGGATCAATTACTAATAATTTAAAAGACAGATGTGACGAAACAAACTTTCAGAACTAAAAGACTATTCAAAACTCTTTCAAAAATTCGATATAAAAAACTACTTGTCACCAAAAAATATACAAAATTTTCTGATAATACTAAGTTTATTTATAAAAATTCCCTTTAAAATAAAAATATGCTAACAAAATTTTGCTTATTCTTTTAATTATTTAGATGATAAATTGACTATCGCTGAAAAAAATATCGAACTGCGAAAAGACAAATTCGGATAGACATTTTATAATAAAAATATCCCCATCACAAAATTTTTGTTATTTTTCTTGAATTGTATGGATGAAAATTTGACATATAACAATATTCAAATGAACAGAATAAAAATAAGTAAATAAGAAAGCCTCAAATCACAATTTTATTGACCTCGACTTCGCTTCGGATAACAATTACATGTGATCTGAGACATTTTTTACTTTACTGCCCTAGATGTATAATATACTATTATCTAACATGGAATTCGAATCTATTTATGACTCCAATAGCTTATCACAATAAATTAATTATTGTTGAAAACCATAAGGAACCTAGAAAAGTCATAAATTCAGGTCAAGAGCTTTCCAATGACACTAAATTTAATTTTAAAAAACCTATTTTATATTTTAGATAATAAAATTTTTAAGATAATAATAATTATTGTTGTTATTAAAAAAATGTTTAAAATGCACATTTAGAAACTTACAAAATTAATGCGTGTAATTTTCTCACTGGTAATTAATTTTCTGATAAGAGTGAGAATAAAAAGAATAATTTGACAAAAATAATACAGAATAGGCGTGGCACGTTTGGTACATGTATATATGTATAGATGCATGTATTATTAGTCCGACACCGTAATAATGAACTGCCCTATTTACGTACGAACCCGTAAGAGAGTAAATGCGTAGGTACGAGAACATTGCCTTGAGTATAAAAACCATCTGATCTAAATCCACCATCATCCACTTGCCTTCGTAATCCTCTAGGGTTGACAACACACTGTGTAATTGATGCTTCACTCAAATCGATTAATCAATTATCCATATAATACCTAAGACTTCATCTACTTATATTACAATTACGACCATTAATTTTCATTAATTAATCAACTTGATAACATCAGCATCGGAAATCTTGAAATACTATTTACAATTTAATAACCACTAATTACCTAATGGATTAATTGATCCCGATATCAATCTAGAGTAATAAAAAAAATCTTTCTATTTTCATCTTTATTTTTATTTTATTGCATAATCGATGAGTAAAGTGACGTCATTTTTAAATGGTCAATTATGATAAAGGTCATTCACTGTACTACACACTGCTCAACAGTTACTGTCTGTATAAAATATTCGTAAAAATACTAAATTTAGATTTTAGAGTGTTATAAAAATATTTAAAAATAATTTTTTTTCCACTATTAAAAATATCTAAAAATTATTGAACTATTCTATTAAATATTTTAGGTAATGTTTGAGTTTTCTGAAAAAGGCCAGCTAGACTGCCAGCAATAGAATAAAATCTAAAATATTTTTTTTACTTTTGGTAAAGAACAAAAAGACATCTAGCCATTTGACAAAAAATATTCTTTGACAAATATTGTATATAATAATTTAGAAATTGTTTACTTTTTGTTAATTTTGCATTCAAGAGAAATCTTCAAAGTTTCTATTAACTAAATAAGTCAAAAGAAAGTCTACTTTGAAGCGAAGGCGATGATTATTTATAGAAAATTTTTCAAACAAAATTTTTATAAAGCTTTTAAATTTAAAATAGAAAATTTTTATTAATTTACAAATATTTTGACGCGCTAAAGTAATTTTTTTAAAAAAGTTCAACAGTCCCTAAAAATGAAAAAAAAAAAAGTAATTTTGAATTATAATATCTATTTATTCACTCTAACTTGTTCAAGATAAGGTTCTGATTATCATTTACAATTGCTAAGATAGAAAAGAATTTTTTTTTATTCTCATCAAAGTGACAGGTGTAAGATTAATTTATTAATTTTTTGGTAAAGATTAAAAGATTTCTTATATATTAATAATTTTATTTATTAAAAAAAAAAAAAAAAAAATTTGAAAAATAAAATTTGAAGCTGCAGGAGAAAAATCTTGATGCGTGCAGAAATTTCAACAAGTTTTTTCCTAATTATAATACAATAATGGACAACTTATTTGAATTTTAATGTAAATAATAAAGAATTTTAATCAGTGATGTATTAACAATAAAAATAATAATTAATGCAGTCTAAAATAAACCGTAAGCACAAATCCTTGATACTACTATCAAACAATGTCATATTTATTCAACTGATAAGAAGCTAGTGATTAAGATAAACATTTTTGCTATAAAAAAATCTAGAACTTTTAATCTATTCTATTAAAAAAATGATCAGAAAATAAACTACATCAATTAACAGTTAATTGTTAATTTTTAGTTGGTAATCATCAGCAACACGTGTTATGTATGCTATGTATCTAATAATTTAATGACCCGCCATTATGAGTATATTTAATTATAAAACGATAATCATTATTATTATTCGACTCAAGTTGAACGTTATTGAAGCGATCGGGATCAGTATGAGTCAAGTAAGGCTGCGACAAATTTAATGCGCAAACTAAAGTTGTGAGTTGTAAGTTAGTATATAGCCGCGTTCTGTGATGTAACTGAAGTATTAGATGCCAGAGACCTCCTTATCGGTTAAAACTAGTGTGTTAGTCTCCTAAAGGCTTTTGTAATGTAAGAAACTCGTACTAAACTATTTTATCGCTATTTATTAGCGTGAAGTAATTAAATGTGTTAAAAAATTATGTAATTAAAACAAAATTTCTCTTGCAGTTTATCATTTTAAAAATATAATTTTATTTTTTACTTACGAAATTTTTTTTTTAATGAATTTTCGCATTTTTTCATTTGAAAATTTAAATTAAAAAATGTTACATACAGCATTTATTGTTAACACCATTAACCAAGCATTCATGAAAGCAGTTGTTAAAAAATCAAATTGCATTTTAGATTATGAGTTAAATGAGGTTAGCAAAAATAAAATGGATGAATTGAAATTTATAGAATAAAACATTAATATTTGTTGCATTAATTTTTATTTCTTTTGATGATAATTATTAATTTTTAATAAATTTTCAGGCGCTGCTAACTGAAAGAGGCCCGAGGATGGCGGACACGAGTCAGCATGAGCTCTCCGAGCCTCACACAAATGGAGTGATAGACGGTCTTACAGAAGAAGAAAAAAGTAAAATGAGACCAGCGGATATTGATGCCGTAAGTATTGAACTGTTACTTGTGATTGTATTAATATTACAAGAAAACAGTTTAAAGATTATTTTATATTTTCATATGTTAGAAGAATTATTGTATTAAGTTTATTTTTATTTTGCAGGATATGCGAGAAATGGAGCGAAGGAAGCGTGTAGAAATAATAATGAACTCGAAGATGTTCAAAGAAGAGTTAGAGCGCATTATTGAGACACAATTGAAGGACGGATCTGGACCTTGCGGATTGTTGCAACAGATTACGGAGATGATGGGTGCACAGGGTGCTCGTTTTAATGCTAATGTGTTCAAAAGTAATTTTTTAGATTTCTTATTTTACCATTGATATGACTAATTTTAATTTTAATTTTTATTATATGTACGTACAAATATTATAGTTGAAAATGATTTACTTTATGCTTGAAGAGAATTACTAAATGTTCAAGTTAAAATTTTAGCGACTGAACAATTTTTTTCAATTATTGATTATTTATATTTTTGTAGTTTTTTATTTTAATCAATAAAATAACAATTCACAGTTTGATGGAAATATTTATTTAAATTTTCATAAATATTTCCAACAAACTGTGAATTGTTATTTTATTGATTAATTATGGATATGAACAACAAGACAATGATTTTATTTTAATCTTGAAGATTCATGTGTTTTATCTTTATAATTGACTCATTGGTAAAAAAAAGTTGTTTTTATGATTTAAAAAATAAGAGTTGATATGGATAATTATTTTTTTTTTTTTTTAAAATTATGATTTACGTATTTAAAAAGAAACACAAAAAATTTTTAAATTATAAATTTAAAATGCTAACTCAGTTACTAAAATATTATTTACATACATTATAAAATAACCTAATTTGCCATACCAGATTACTAATGTATTTTTTTATAAATTTGTCGATTATTTTTCTACACTCTAGTACCACATACATGAACTATAAATAAGTTTTGATATTAATTATAAAAATAATAAAAAACTTGAATTAATACAAGAATTAAAAAAATTTCAGATTCAAATTGTGTGGTGCCTATAAACGACATCCGTGGTGTTGAAGCGAAGGGTTATGAACGCGGAGAAAAATTACTACGTTGCAAATTAGCGGCTGTATTTAGACTACTAGATTTGTACGGATGGACCCAGGGTCTGGCTGGACAGATAACAGCCCGATTAAACGCCGACGAGGAGCATTTTTTAGTAAACCCATTCGGGCTGCTCTACCACGAGATAACGGCATCGTCATTAGTTAAAGTCGACATGCAAGGGCAGGTAGTCGAGCAGGGAACGACTAATTTTGGAGTGCATGTAGCTGAATTTCAATTGCACTCGACGATCCATGCTGCTCGTCCAGACATTAAGTGTATTATACATATAACAACGCCAACAGTAACAGCAGTGTCTTCCTTAAAATGCGGCCTCTTACCAATCGGCCCCGAGAGCATCGTGATCGGCGATGTCTCGATTCACCAGTACATCGGCGAGACTGTTGAACCAGAAGAGCGCGAGAAGATATCCCGCAATCTCGGACCTATTAATAAAGTAATGCTTTTGACCAACCGCGGTGCTTTGTGTTGCGGTGAGACTATTGAAGAAGCCTTTTACAATGTCTACAATACTGTTCTTGCTTGCGAGACCCAGTTGAAGTTGATGCCCATGGGAGTTGAAAACTTAAACTTACTGTCGGAGGAATCCAAAAAATCTATTTACGAAGCCTCGAGAAAACCACCGATCCCACATACTTCCAGTATCATTGAACCTTCGCCATTGGCTGAAAAATTGGAAAAACGCTGGAGAATCGGTAGCTCTGAGTTTGAAGCGCTTATGAGGATGCTTGACAATGCCGTGAGTATTTTTATAAACAAGTATTGTTGGTTCTTTTTGATTTATTAATTTTGTTGAGAATTTATTTGAATTATTTTTATTTTTTATTTTAGGGTTTCCGTACTGGTTATATTTACCGACATCCATTAATTAAAAGTGAGCCACCTAGACCACGTAACGATGTTGAAGTACCACCAGCTGTTTCTTCACTTGGTTACTTATTGGAAGAAGAAGAACTTTATAAACAAGGGTATACATTTTTCCTTAATTAAAGTTTATCTTATTTACCATTAATTTATTTTACTATAATTGTTAAGCCCTTTGAAAATTTTTTTTAAATCATACAATCATTAATTTTATTATTATTTATTTTTGGTTATTTGTTTGTAATTACAGATTATGGAAAGGAGGACGTAAAGGTGCTGACAGATCACGTTGGTTAAATTCACCGAATGTTTATCAAAAAGTGGAAATACTCGAGACCGGAACGCCAGATCCTAAGAAAATAACAAAGGTAGAAGTTATTACTTTTGAAAATAAAATCGAGTAGTTATTTGATGATTTAAAAAAAAACAAAAAACATTCCCTATTGATTAATAATCTTCAAATAATACGATACAATTATATATATTTTACACTTTACTTATTTATAAGCATAAGAAAAGTGGAAAATTTATTTTCGTTTAGTTTAGGTCATCTTTTTTTTTTTATTAGAATTTTTTCTTACCGAATCAATCAATTATTTTGTGAAAATAATAATTCATAACTATGAAAAAACACTAGTCAACTTGAATCAAATTATTAAAAAGTACCGAGTAATCTTGTCTGTGCCTCAATAATAAAGTTATCAAGTTTACAGGCATGGTTAAATAAAATTCGTAGTTAAAAATAGAGAGTCATTAATCATCGTAAATAATATTTAATGAGATTTTTCTCAATGTTATAAAAATTAAAAATATATCATCTAAAAAGTATTTCTCTTCAGTAATGATAAATTTATATAATAATAAAAAATAGTAATTAACTAAATTCAGATTGTTCATAAAGAAAATCTAAGAAAAAAATTTTATAAAACGAATAACAAAACTTTTCAATTAAAAATATATATTGAAATATTATTACTATGTGTTACGCTTTGATATAATAATCTATTGAAATGTCTACATGTTTTTACTAATGAGATTATTATAACTAAACGCAGTAATCGTATGTATTTGATGCTTGAACAAAGCGATGCTTAATAATTATAAATATATATATATATATAAATATAATTGCACTTTTTATCAAATCATGAAAAGTAAATTTATAAAATTAATTTTTACATTCCATAAAATTAATTTTTTTTTTTTTTTTTTTAATGGAAATATATATTTGTATTATTATTATCTATCTACATTCCAAATTATTTTATTATATTTATATAGATAGATATTTAAAAATTATGTGCAATGCCATTTATTTAGTGCCAGAATATAAAAATCAAAAATAAATTTTATTTAGTTTATTATGAATTAATAATAAAAAAAAAAGCTTTTGCTTTTCATGAATTAAATATTATTTTTTAAAAAAGCGATATTTATAAGATGGATTGTCATTTTTCTTTCTGTAGCTGCGATGTTTAAATAAAGTTACACGGCTTTGAAAAAAAATATTTTTTTAATAATTTTCAAAGTTAAGTCCAGTAGAATTTACTATAAATAAAATTATTAAAATCAGGACATGCGTGTGAGTGTGAAGTGAAAAAGATTAGGACGGGATTTTTTTTTTTATTTATATTTTATAATTAGTTAATTAATTGATTAAAGTCAATCGTGTTAACTAATATTACTATTTTCTTGACTTTGTTTTTTATTTAGTGGGTGGATCAAAATGCAGAGGAGGTAAATCCCAATGAAAAATATTCTCGGAATTTGGATTAAGTCGTTTCTTATTTTTATTATTTATTATTTATGTTAACTATTCTCAAATAAGTCTGCAACTTTTTTTCTATCGCTAGGGTCCATTTTCACAATTTTAATTAATTAGTTAAAACATTTCGGAGCATGAGGATCAGCCACCAATTATTTATTCTCAATAAAATTTATTTTCAGCATTTTCATAACTATTTTTATTTCACTGGGAAACATTGGGTTCATTAAAAAAAAAAAAACAATTAATTCTATCACGATTGATAATTAATTGATTTATCAATTATCAAAAATAAATCATCATAAAAACATTGTAGTATTTAAATAATTAATCATATGACAATGACTCTGAATGAATGTGTGCCTGTTGGTCATCGTAATTTGAAAAGTAATTATACAGACAGTGGCCAGGGTATACATCAGCTGATTGACAAAACCAGATTTGTCGACCCTTTGTCTTTTCTAAGATTTTTTTTCCAAAACAAGAAAAAAAAATAATGATCGAGTGTTTTTGTTTTTATTTTTGTGAGTGTATATATCAATAGCCATTGACGAGACAGGCACACATTTAATCGAGTCATTTTTTTAACCGGCTTATAAATGCTTATTTAATTTACTTTTAATTTTTAATTATTATTATTATTACTACTATTATTACTATTGCTGGTGGTTAAAATCGACTGGGTCGTTTAACAATTCTGGTTTTGTCTTCAGTGGGTGTCTGATGGATCACCAACACACAGTAGCAGTACGCCAGTAAGGATTGATAGTGCGTTACAGTTTGTACCCAAGAATACTAATCCAAAAGAATTTAAACAACTTCAACAGCAGGTTAGTTCATCTCTCATTTATTATCTATTGTTTTTCTTAATTATTTCGAATTAATAACTAACAACTGATTTTTTAAAATAGATTAAAGACTACCGTAGAGCGGATAAAATATCAGCTGGACCACAGTCACATATTTTGGAAGGCGTTTCGTGGGAAGAAGCTAAAAAAATGCAGGTAAATATCACTAAATTTTTTTTATGTTTTAAAGAAATTAATTATTATAAACATTTTTTTTCTTAAAAAAAATTTTTTTTATTCAACAGGACGCAACTATCAGTGGCACTGGTGAACAAGTAGTATTGGTAGGTGCAGCAAGTAAAGGTATTATCCAACGTAATTTCCAACACAATGCAATGGTATACAAAACTCCGTACGCCAAAAATCCATTCGACGCGATCACTGATCAAGAACTTGATCAGTACAAAAAAGAAGTTGAACGTAAAACTAAAGGAGATATATGTAAGTTTTTTTTTTAGCGATTTTTAAGTTTATTTATTTATAAAATATATATATATATATTTTATTTTCCAAACTCATTAAATTAACCAGATGATGAATCGCAGTCGGAATCAGAAGCATTATCGTCATTTAATATTAGTAGAGCGACCCATGAATCAAGCACTGCCAAATCTCCAATTCAATCACCTATTTCTGTGACATCTGAAACTGAAGAAGAAAGTCGAGATGGTAAATTATTTTTTAATAATAAATAACTTGATTTATAAGCTAATATTAGAATTATTGATTAATTTATTTGTTTATTTTTAGAACCTCGTGTACTGCGGATAGAAACAAAACGCGTACCTAAACCAAGTCAGGCAGAAGTTGTATTAAGTGACGGTAAGTTTTTACTTTTAATTGGTTGTTATTTTATTATTATTACTATTGTCATTATTTAAGCATGAAACTTATTCTTAAACATTTGATAAATTTAAATATCATAAAAACTTAATGCATGATAACGAATGCACAAATCAGGAAAAATGCATGAGCATGAAAATGATGCGGATAAATCCACTTCCAATTCGGTGACGGTATCGAATCTTTCGACTCAAACTGTTACTACACAATCTCAAATTGCTCCTTTAAATCGGCAAAAGATTGGAGGTAAGCCACAATCTTACCTAAAATCCACAAATAATTTAATATATGAGATACAGAATTAAAAAAAAAAATAATTCGTAATTTTTCAATATAAAGAAAATTTAAATGTAAAAAAAAAGATATTTAGTTTTATAAATATTGCAAATTATTTTTCAAAAAATTTTACCTGCTTTAAAAAATTACACTAATTTATTCAACATCGAATTTTTGACTTCGAAAAATCAATTAAAATTTATTAACACCAAAAATCCATTTTTTAAATTAACTCAAACAATAAAAACCCGAATTTTTTTAAATTTCAAAATTTATCGCATGTTCTTTTTTTTATCTTCTTCTTTAATAGTCGACCCAACGACTGAATTTTTAAACGAGATGCGGCGTTCAGCTATTGAACCCATGAATAATCGCAGTAAACGAGGTGAGTTGAAAAAGCATGCACAAAAAAATAAAAAAATAATCACTCTCACGCTCATATGAATTGCTTATGCATGTGCATATTTCGCTTTATGTGCTATTTACATTTATCAAACAATTAAAATAATTTTTTTTTTTTTTTTTTTTTCATTTGTTTAATACTTATATTAATCATCCGCTTATTTAAAGATCCATTGCTTGTCACCAAACGCTCGCACCCAGGTGCACGCTTGTTACCTTTAGATTTTTTTAATGACCATAACTAAATTCCTCAACTAAATAAAATCAATTGACTAACAATCTAATGAATGTTATTGATAAATAAATGAATGAATAAAATGTTTCTAAGAAGTAATAAAATTAATGGTGCGAGCGGTTTGTGATCAATACGACGACGGCAACGTAAAATCGTTATAAAAATCAGTAAATGTTAAAGAATCGGTCGCTTTAGGAGTTTTTTGGACAATATAATTTACAGATTATGAAGCATCGAGCAATGATGAGGGTAACGAGGAGATTCCAGTCGGCGATTACGGTCGGTGGCGTCTTGATGCACATGAAGAGATACATCTTGAGAGGACTAAATTAATAACATTAACACCCCTAAAATCATTAAACCCACAGTCTAAGTCACTGGACAATTTAAACATCTTTGGAGTTTCATCTCCAAAGTATAAATCCACTTACCCGAATTTAAACTCCCGAATAAAATCTTATCGCCGTCGTATATTTTTTGACCAATACGACAAAGTGTACGCGCAATATAAAAATTCTAATTTAACAAGTCAAGTTAGTCAAAGCGTTTCTAATGTCAATCTGAATTTCATTAATACCAACCGAGGCCAAAGTTCAGTTAAGCAACTTATTTCAAAATATTCATCTCTAGCTTTAACTGGCCGTAATATTAATGACAATACTGAAAACAATATCAACATCAACACTGGATTGATAAAATCACGTAAGCGAGCATACGTACCATTGGCCTCTTCAAGCTGTTCAGTATGTAAACTTCCTCGCTTGTCGTTACCAGTCCTGAAACTGCAAGACCTGCAGAGCCCACGACTCGTTGAAGAAGCCATGAACCGACAATTATTGAGTGAAACTTGTGTGGAGACTGAGAGTCACTTGAAGGAATGTGAACTGCGACCTGTGCCTGTTGATCTGCGGGTCAGTCCGATAAGCATGTCGCCGTTTTATCAGTTTGGCGAAGTGCAGTACGAAAGCACGCCTATCAAAGATGTCCAGGTCAGTAAAGATTGCTTACCGACAGCTGGCAGCTTCGAGTTTGTTAATGCAGACGTTAATGTCAGTGAAGCTGATGTCAATGGGAACGTCGCTAATCCGCTGAGTATGACATCTTCAGGGGAAAAATTGGTCTCTGATCAAGAACCGAGTTCCGAAGATGTCGCTAGTGTTCAGACAGTAGTTGAGAAGAACTTGGATTGTGTTGTAACTAATGAGAAGAATTTGATAACTGAAACAGAATCGATTTCTCCCGAGTTGATTGACAATCTTGAGTGGTTCAATGAGCCGTTGGATAGTTTAGAATCTTCATTCGCCAAAGAGTTGAACGACAGTCAACCCTGGAGGTTTTCTTCGCCACTTGTCAGCGGGAAGAAATATCAACGTGAAGACAGCATGACTGAAGTAATTGACAGTATTAATGTCAATTTGACTCCTTCTAAATCTATGCGATCGTTGAACTTCCATCTCCCAAGTTCAGACGCATCAATGAAATACAACCTAAATTCGTCGCATATGAGTGTCATTTACAGTTTGACTCCTACGGCTGAAATTCAAGATGGCGAAGAAGGTAACGAGCACATTTATTGCGGTAAAAAATGCCCGCAGTGCTTAATACTTGCTCCGATAGAAAGTTTGTCACCCACTGATCATGATTCTTTCTATATTTGGGACGATCCTATTGCTGAAGATGAAGAAAAAGAAGATAATGTCGTTGACTTAAACAAGACAATTGATTTATTTGATAATTCTATTGAGCTGGAAGCTAACGTTACTCATGAATCAGCTGATTTTGAACTGCCAGAAATAAAAGTTGAAGATGAAGGAGAGTTTCACAAAGATATTGAGACTACTGTTAATGAAATTATTGAGGGATTGGAGGAAAGAGCTACTTTGATTGAAGCTAATAGATTAGTTGATAATGTTATAGATTCAGCGTGTATTGAAGTCAATGCTGTTAAAAGTTTGGAGGATCAAGCTCGATTTGATGGAAATGAAAATGCTCAGCATGATGTTAAAAATGAAGTAGAGGCTGCACTTGGTAATGAAGAAGCCGATATTGCCGATAATGAAGAAAGAACGCGAGGTGGTAAGGAAGAAATCGACTTTGTTGGTGAAGTAGCTTGTAAAGTGGAAGATAATAGCAATGTCGATGATGTTGATATTAAAAAAGATATTAGTTCTGTGGAAGAAGATGGAATTGGAACAGAAAGAATAGTGATAAAAGAAGAAGCTGATTCTGAGATTAAAGATGACGACGATTTTGGAATCTTAGAAAACCTTTTTGAGGAAGAAAGTAAGCCTGAAGTTTATGCTGAAAGTCATCCAGAAGAAGCTAACACTGAAGAACAGATAGATCCTGAAGAGGTTAAAGAAGAAATAAGTGAGATTATTCATAAAATTTCTTTCAATGAAGACTCTGAAGAGAATATTGCTGATAAATATACCGTTGTTGATGAAATAATTCATCACATTATTGATAAAGACTCCTCAAATTCTTCGGAACAGGCGCTGGAACGTCAAGATTCCCATGAGTCTCAAGAAGAATCTCCACGTGATACATCAGAGTCTTCAGAGAGTTTTAACCTAAAAAAAGTTAAAGAAAATGCTAATACCGAAATAAAAGAAATGCAAAGTCAACAGGAGTCTAGTTTAAAAATCGTTGATGAGAATGTCGAGTGTCGAGAAAGTAAAGAGGACTTTATTAACAAGCTGAAGGCAATCACTGAGGACGTTAATTCTCTGGATGAAAGTAGAATAAAGGAAATATTCTTCTCAGGAGTTATCAATGACTTGCATTTGAATCCTGACGGGAAGTTAACAGCAGCCGAGTCGAGTGAAATTCTACAAAAACTTAAGTGCATCGTCGAGCAGGTTAATGTTGATGAGTCCTCCAAAGCTTTGGATGGCTTAGAGACCAGTAATGGTGACTCTACTTACTCTTATGCGCTGAAGCAGTTCAAGAACCAAGTGGAGGAGATTTTTAAGAACAGCCAAGCTTCTTTGACTGAGTTAGATGTTGATGATGTTAACATTGATAACACTGCTGGTAAAGAGATTGATTCAATGGAAGTTGATGGTCATTGTGAAGAAGATATTGCTGTTAACAGTTCTGAGCAGAATGAAGAGTCTGAACGCGAAGAAATGTCAGTTGATAATACCAAGTCGGATGATAGCAAGGAAAAGAATGAAGTTACCGGTAAAACTGTTAAATTTTGTATCATTGAGTACCAAAGTGAAGTGAGTAGCGGTCAAGAAGTTCAGAACGAGGTTGATGAAGCTGAAAAAGTTCAGGAAACAGGAGCACAGTCTTCTGATGGAAGAGAATCATCAGAGAGTGATGAGAGTGATAGCTTGGTGAAGAATCTGAGCGATGGTGAGAAAGAAGCTTTGAAGCTCTGGGAAATGGCTGAGTCTGAAATAGAGCGCAGTTACAATGGAAATATTTCAACGACTTTTGTAGAATACGATCATGTCGATGACATACTGGATACTGTTGATGCTAAGCCACTTGTCCACTATCCAACGCATCACGACCTGCGTCTCGATTGCCTTGATGAAGCTCTTAATGTTTCTATTACCCGGTGTAAAGACAAGATTTCTCTTTCCACTATTTCTGAAGACGATGAATCAGAATCAGAATCTGAAGATGAGGTTTGCTTCAACAGTTCTCCGATTAGGAATATCAACTCGCCAATGAAGATCACCAAAGTTGACAGCGTTTGCAGTCTAGAATTGATACAAGAAATCGATGAAGATGACATTGATATTGACAAAGTTGTGCCTGATGTCAATGCAAAGCCAGAAGATGTATCTGATGATGATTCAGATTCGGTAGTGATAATGAGTATTAAAAATATTTTCAGAGAAGATGATGATTTGAAAATTATCTACGAAAATGTTAACAATGATATTTATCATGATGATGATGATGATGATGATGATGATATTAATATTATTAGAGAAACAGTCTTTAACAAACCTGTGAGTGATTTGGATGAAAATCATTGTTCAATTGAGAATGTCAATGAGTTAAAACAAACCTCATCATCATTAACAGAATTTCATTCTTGTCAAGAAGAACTATCGAATCCGGAGAGTTTTGAAACATGTATATCTCACCAATCTGCTCAAACAATAACTCCGCGAAGTGACAACAATGAAGTTAACAGCGAAACTTACACGATAAGTGATAACGATGCTGATGATGATTGCACCTCAGAAATAGTTGGGATTCCTCATGATACGATGTATAATGCAGATGTGTCGAGTAATTTAAGAAAATCTGATTCATTTTCAGAGAATAATTTCAACACTTGCGACACTACCGCCAACATGGCAGACCTTTCTTCTTTCTACGACTCTGATAAGTCTGGCATTACTAACAATGAAAAAGAAGCTAATTATAAGAATTTTAATGGTTACAATGGTAATAAAGATAAAAACAGTGATATTAATGTTATTAATAACAATAGTAACTATAATTATAATGATAATGATTGTACTGAAAAAAAATGCAGCGTGTGCTCGAAATATTTTTGCACTGATGATCTCAAAAATTTATCAATAGACGATTTTTGTGATAGTTTGATAATGAATAACAGCGAGAAAGAATTTATGTTACAAAAAAATGACACATGTAACAATTGTTTGATGACCATGTCCACGGATACGCGCGATTTTATACGACTGGAGCGACAAGTCGTGCAAGAAGAAAACATTAACTGCAATATAACTTTAAATGTCTCGCCTATAAAGACACCGCCGAAGTACGAAAACACAACTCTGTGTAAAGTTGTCAGTAAAATGAATTTAACCGACTCAAATTATTCTATTGACAGCAATATCACCCAAGATTCACTGGTTGATTCTTAACGTCTACTTACTTTTATCTTATTATTAATTAGTGCTATTAATATTATATTTTATTGGCCCTTACGTTATTAATTTTAACGTTAATCTATGGTATTAATAATCTGGATTATTAATAACAAAATTAATTGGTATTATTGTTGTTGATTAAATATTCGCACGTGATATTTAATATTTATTATTTTATGTTATCGTACTTAATCTTTATCATTTATTAACAATTTCATTTTTTTATTAATTTAATTTAAAAAAAAATATTGCTTGTATTACATTATTATGTTAATATTTTTCTTTATGTAAAAAATATAATGGTAACTTATTATTATTATTTTTTACTTTGTTCAATTAATATTAAAGATATCAAAAGAAAGACAAAAACTTTCTTTGCTTAATTATTTGTCTTTTCACTTTATTTTTTTTAATTAAAAAATAAATGTTTATTACAATTAAAATTACCATTATATTTTAAGTGTAATAAATGTTAGCTTATATGTAAATACCTACTTTAAATATTGATAAATAAGCGGCTTTGTTCACTTTATTAAAAAAACAACACTATCATTAAAATAGAAAAATTAAAAAATAATTTTTATAATTTACTTTTTGGTGTTTGGGAATATTATGTAAAATTTATTACTTTTTTTTAAACATGGTGTCAATGGTTGCTTTGAAACAAAACATTTTATACGTCTACATTTATATAAATAAACAGAAGAAAAAAAAACAACAATAAACACTCTTACATTTAAAAAATGAAAGAATTCATTTATTACAAGCTCTTTCATTTTTAAAATTTAATGCACATTGCCTGCACTTGCATTGTTGCAATTTTTATTTCATTTTACAAAAAAACTAGCACGCACTTATGACATAATTTTAATTACTCATCAACATCAAGTTAACAAGTAACAAATATTATTTCCGAGGTAAGGGTTTGCCAATTATTTCTTCTCCCTTCTAGTAAATTTTTTTTTTTTTTTTTTTTTTTTTTTTTTTAATTATATTTGTGTTAATTAAGTTGGATTTAATTGAGAGTAATTGGACTACATATTTGATATTTGTTATAGGTGAGAATACAGTTAATGGCGACCATTCAGATGCGCATCATAGTACATTTTCTCATAGCAGCAAAGAGGTAATTTTTTTAATAATTTAAATTATTAAATCATGTCATTCTAATTCATCTCATTTGTGTAATCATTGATATTTTTTTATTAATTATTTAAAGTAATCGCTAATATTTTTTAAATTAAAATTTGAGTCAGTTTTTATTAAAAATTTTATTTTAATAAATTTATTTGTATTTTATGATTAAATGATTAAAAAACTAGCGATTTCTTTAAATTACACCAGAAATCATTAAAGAAATTCATCAAATCCTAAAAGGACATCTACAATATTTCACGTACTTCATTTCATAACTAATTTTTAAGTCCATACTTACTCACTTAAGTATCAACATATTTAAATATTCTAGAGCTTATTTTTGAAAAATTTTTTATTAAAATTACAATAGAACTTGCTGGCATGATAAAATTTTATTTCTTCTGAAGAAATAGTTGATACCAAAAAATAGATTTATATAATTATAAGAGGTAGAATTACTGCATGTGCATGAGGGTTTTGTATGTTCATTGGTTGGGACCTTCCATGTTAAGGGTTCCATGTCACAGGATGTGAGCGTTAGCGAGGAGTCGCCCAAAAAGGAGAAGAAGAAGAAGAAGGGACTCAGGACACCATCTTTCCTCAAAAAGAAGAAGGAGAAGAAGAAGTCCGTCGAGGCGTAGGTAGTTTTTAATCGAGTATGTATTTTTTTTAAATTTATTTTATATATTCAAATTTTCGTAAAAAATTTTATTATCAAGCTCCTGCAAAATTGCTTAGCTCATGTCTCATTAATGTCGCATTCGCTGAAATTAATAGACTAGATAATTTTTTGGAAGGATTGATTAAAATTGCTCGGATAATATTGTTATTAATAGAAGATTATGTGCTGACAGAAGCTATAGAGTTTTATTAATAATTGAATAAAATTTTTTTAAATGTGAAAAATTTTTTATTTAAAATTGAACGAAATTTTGAATTAATTATTTTTTTATTTATTACTTATTCTATTAATAATGTATGTATTTTTTTTCTTTTTGTTTACAGACACTGCCAATAAAAAAAGCTTACCATAAGTAAATTAGACTCAAGATTTAAGTACGAACAAGCAAGACGATAAATAATAAATAATAACAATAATAATAATAATAATAATAATAATTAAAACTACTATACGGAAGATAAAATTTTGACAAAAATTGATAATAATATAATAATATAGAAAAGCCGAGCAACAATTATCGCATCTTTCCAGGACTCAAGACTGCCATCACATTAACGTCGACGGATAAATGAGGAATAACTAACTATATAATGTATTGTTGAATGTTTTTACGTTTTTAATTTGTTAACTATCTCATGATGTATTCAATCCATCGAAACAAATATTAACTCATTCCCCATTTTAATAATCAATTTTCAAACTCAATGCAGTTAGTTTATTATAAATATATTTTATTAATTAATTAATTTTTTTTTTCTTTTTGTTGTAAATTACAAGGGAGTGAGTTTGTTAACTTAATTAAATTTATAAATAAAAATATGATTTATTTGCTAGAATACTAAAATTTATATGAATGCATTTTAATTATATATACAACACAAAATAATTAGATTTTTGAAATATATTCCCGATTTTTATTAATCCCAATAATATTTATTTATTTTTTTATTTGCTGGAAATCGATTAAATTGATATCGAGCATAAATGAGATTTCTTTTAGATGATTTTATTTGTGCAATTTCATAAATTTGGGAATTTAAATTTATAATTGGCAATGATTAAAATAAGTAAATGTAGGATTTTTGGTTTTAAAAAGCAGGTTTCAGATAAACTGTAGCTGGTACAAATGTGAAATTAATATTTTTTTTTTTTAAATAAAAAAGTGAGATTCGATAACAAAATTTAATTATTAATTAGAGTATATTAGATAATTATTAAATTAATCGATTATTTAACTTGATTGGCTTTCGTGAGAAACTAAAATGCTAGTTAAGATTAATTTAAATTAATTGATTAATTAATTAATTAATTAACGGAAGAAATGAAGTAATTGAACTTCATTTCCACAAAATGGCCTAGCTTTGCACTTGCGCTTTGCATCGAAAGTGAAAAAAATATTTAACAAGACAAGCAAAGATTTCTTCTAAGATAAACTTATATTATTAAATAAAAAAATTATTATAAGAAAAATAAATAATAATTAAATGAAAAAAAATTTTATTATAAATATCACCATAGTGTGTTGCTTTTTTGAACTGTTATTTTCATTTAAGTTATTTAGCCAATGAAGTAAAAAAAATTTTTTAAATGCACAGAAAATTATATTAACAATTGTTAAATTTCTGATGCTGATAAATTATCAATTTTCCCGTGTAATTAAATAAAAAAATTTTAATAAAATGACATAAGTAAACCACGTGATGTGCAGTCTCGGATATTAATATTTCTGATAACAAAAATATCAAACAAAACTCGGTCGATAAAATTAATATTAAATAAAAACCGGAAAAAAAAAAAAAAATTATCATTGTCTTCTTAACAAAAAATAATTTTTAATTGTTTTATTTTTTAAATTAATTTCCATATATTTTATTATATTTTTTTAGTTATATATAAATATTAATTAATTATAATCTGGCACCAATTATTGTGGATAATATTAATATAAATTAATATTAAAGTTATTATATTAATTAAGTAATAATACAATTATCAATGATTATTAATATTTAAAAGCGAAAAAATTTGTTTTTCTTTGTACAGAGTATAAAAAAAAACAATATTATATAAATAAATAACTTCTCTTTATTATTATTTGTATTGTTAGAGTTTCATAAAACAAAACAAAATAAAGATAAAGAAGAAGAAATAATTATATTAATTAATAAATAAATAAATATGAAGAAATAAACGTGAATTGAGTCGAGGCTTTTTCTCTACTCTATTTGTTGCACGCTTGTACGCGATAATCTATTATTAAAAAATATATATTAAGTAAGGTGATGATAATGATGATGATGAGTGGACAGAATGATAATTAATATAATTATAATTTATCTAAATGAGTTTTGAAACTAAATCACTCGCGATATACTCTGAATAAGGCACACAAACATGGAAACATTGAATAAAATAATTATTGAATGGTGACCATTGCTATTAATATGAATATATGTATTAATATGCAATAGTTTATTAAATATATGCTACATAAATATGATATTCATATACCGAAAATAACTTTAATGATGATGATGGCTATTATATGATTTCATCCATTTAAATAATCATCGAAATTAAACCTTTTCGTAATAAAGTTTTGTTTAATTACTAGAGGCATATTATTAATATACTTATAATTACAACATTTTGTTTTTATTATCTTTAATAAATTGTATATATTATACATTAATGTATTGTTTATTAATAATTAATTTTAATTATAATAAGAACAGTCATTTTTATTCAATCCATTTTTCTACTTATTAATCATTAATTATTATTATATACTTCATTATTCCGAATCCATTTTTATTTAATACAATATTGAAGTTTATGTACCTACTAGTATTATAAACTTGTACAAGAATAAAAAAATTTTATTATTACAACTTGATGCTCAAAAATAATTAGAAATTAAAATATCCTTCAAGTACAATTAAAGTATCCATAAAAAATTAATTACCAAGATGTTGCTATGATTAGACATATTATTTTATTATTAGTAATAAAATTTAGTTTAAATTTATAATCGATAGTTTTTCTTATCGATTGATATTATAAGTACTTTCCAATGAGTATAATTGGAAAATAATTATTTATTTTTTACAGGAGACATTAAAGTTAAAATTAAAAATCAGTTATTTATTTTTGTAGTATAAATTCGGTCGTGCACACATTATTTTTTTCTTCTCTAAAGTTTCTTAAAATATTGACTTTTTTAAATTAATACAATAATATTGAGTATTTAATCTGTGTTGACAATTACAATGAAATTAATATCAATCCATGTTATCCAAACAATATTGTTAATGACACAGATGATAAATTCATACGTACTACATGGGACTTCTGATATACCAAATGCTAGTGAAATGACAAGACAAAAAAATTTGATTCCGAATAAAGTCAAAAAATCGGTAGTTGTAAAGGAGAAAAGTGACCTCTGGGACTTAGGGATCATTCATTACGAAATAGATGATATTTTTACTGACTTCCAACGTAGGATAATAAAACAAGGTATGCGCATGTGGGAAGAGTCCAGTTGCATTCAATTTGTCGAAAGAAATTCGGATGTCCATCAAGATTATGTCGCCTTTACTAAATTGGATTGCGGGTAATTATTTTATTAATATATCATTTAATATTTCCGTTACGCACTTGATTAAAAATAAGTGCAATCAACAATAATTGTTTAATTTGATTTAAAAATACCAGATGTTGTTATATCGAAAACGAGCCAAGAAACAAAGGTCGCAATGAATTGAGTTTAGCTGATGGATGTGAAGAAATAAATATTGTTCTTCATGAATTGGGACACATTTTGGGTTTTTACCATGAACACCAACATCCGGACCGCGACCAGTACATTGAAATCCTATTTATGAATATTGAGCCAGGTTTGATAACATTGTTCGCGGTTACAACATTGTTGATTCATCCATTACTGTAAGAAGAAATGAATTAGATAAATTTTTTTGCAGGGTATCGAACAGAATTTGGGCGGTACTCACGAGCGGAGGTTGATACTTTAGGATTGCCCTATGATTACCATTCTACGATGCATTTTTCAAAGAATGTCTTTGCATACTTCAATTTTTTGACTACGATAGTTATGAAACAAAGTGTCGACGGGAAAATACCAAATATTGGCAATAAAAAAGTTCTCAGTGGCGGAGACATTGAAGCTGTCAATATTCTATATAACTGTCCAAGTAATTTTATTCAAATCTTAACATCATCTTTGTAGATTAATGAAACTGAACTTAACTGAAAACTGTTATTTTTTTTTAATCTTTACAACAAATCAATTACAATAAAATAAAAAAATTCCACTAATAATTTTTTTGTAATTTTGATATGTGGAATTTTATAATTGAATTTTTTTATAATAATTTTATTGGTATAAAATGAAAAAAAAAAATTTCTTATGTCAAATTTTTATTACAAATCGATTTGAAAAATTTTGCGCTTGTAATTTTTTTTTTAATTTCTAGATGTAGAATTTTTTTTTATTATGATTTTTTTATAATAACTTTTGTTATAAAAACTAAAAAAATTGATAGATGTCTGTTAATTTCAATATCATTAAATAATTAATTATTACAGTATGTGGAGGTACTGTCTACGACAAATACGGGATTATCGAATCGCCACCTTACTTAGAGGCTAATTTTCCAACGGGCATAATTCATTGCGAATGGAAAGTAGTTGCAGCGAAAGGAGAAAAAATACTTTTGGAGCTTTCGACATCAAATATTTTTAAATCTTTCAATTGTACTTCAGATTATCTCGAAATCCGAAAGGGTTACCAGAGTAATACTACTTTATTAGGTAAGTGTAGTCATTTTGTTGTGATATTAACTTAATGAAAATTAATTTAGCAGATATTTTATAATTTAAAGAATTTTTTTAACCAATAAATTATGTCTAATTTTTATATAAAATTGTAATTCCATGCAATGAACTACATAAATTTTCAGGTCGGTACTGTGGGACACATGAAACTATAATTACACATCTAGTTGACCATTACGCAGTAGTAACATACATAAGGTCGACTAATTTAAACGAACCTAATATTGGTTTTAGAATTAATTACGCAGTAATATGTGGAATAGGTACTGTGATACCTATAAATGAATTTAAAAGCTATGATTTGAAGTCACCAAACTACCCAGATGCTTATGAACCATTCAGCAATTGTCTGTGGGAATTCAAAGCGCCTGATAATTACAAGATAAAAGTTGAATTCAATTTCTTCGCTATAGAAACCAGTCCTGATTGTAAAAGCGACTTCGTTCAGATAGAAGATGCTACTAAACACGAAATGCCCGTCATCGGACGTTACTGTGGCAATCAAAATCCTGGAGAAGTTGATACTGGCGTTAATAATATTTTTATTAAATTTTCTAGCAACAATAACAACGTCGGCGTCGGCTTTCAAGCTGACATTTCTGTTGAATCAATTGATTTTTGACTCGCTAAACTTAGCAGATTAAATCAATATTCATCCGCAATTATTCAATACAATCGATTCATTTTTTTTTACTTCTGTTTACTACGTATACGCGTATGCGCTAATGATGGGTATGATCATAAGTATTATGTGCGGCCACTATTATCTAGTTATAAGACGTAGTACCACTATTGTTAATATGTTTGTTATAAAATATATTGCTATTGTTTTGTAGAAAAAAAAAAAATAAATTACATTTTTAAACACACATGATGTTATTAATATATTACGATAAGTTTATTGGTGTGAAAAGTTGATGCGCAGAATTATGAAGAAATATTTAGACAATAATAATCTATAATTGAAATATTTGTGCGTAGAAAAAAAAAACAATTATCAAGCTGTCGACATATTTCAGTAATTTGATGTTTTTTCAAATGTCGAAACTATTAATTTAATAGAAATACTGATAAAAATCTAATTAAAACTTATCAAAAAAAAATATATCTACTCAACGATTCTCATATTAAGTCATTTTTATCTATCAATAATACTCTAGAACATTTAACGGAAGATTTAACAGAAATAATATTTCTCAATTATGCCATTAATAACTTTAACTATTAGGATTGATTAGGAAAGATATTAGGATTAAAGCTAAGAAATTGATAGGAATTATCGGGTAATTAAAAATATAATTACAAATCCAAGTTTTTATAGCCTTCATTACTAACTTTGCTTTTGGAGTTTTAACTTATATCAGTAATTTTGACGTATTCAATTTGTATTAATCAATTGCAATGAAATTAAAATTAGTACTTTTTATTCAAATAGTGTCGCTAATGACACAAATGATAAGTTCCTACCTAATACATGAGGTTTCCCTCAATCAAAGTGCTAGTGAAATAACAAAACTAGAAGATCTTCTACTTAAAGTCAAAAAGTCGGTAACCTTGAAGGAAAAAAAGAATCTTTGGAACGAAGCGATTGTTTATTACCAAATAGATGAAATTTTTAATGGAACGGAACGTAGATTAATAAAACAAGGTATGCGGATGTGGGAAGAGTCAAGTTGCATTCAATTTGTCCAAAGAAATTCGAGTATCCATCGAGATTATGTCGCCATCACTAAATCGGAATGCGGGTAATTATTTTATTTATATCACTTGATATTTCTATCATTTATCAGATTGAAAAAAAGTGCAATCAATAAAATTGGATAATTTGATTTCAAAATAGGTGTTGTTACAAGGAGAATTACCAAGGTCGCAGAAATAAAGGTCGCAGTGAATTGAGCTTAGCTGATGGATGTGAAGCAATAGAGATTATTCTTCATGAATTGGGGCACGTTTTGGGCTTTTACCATGAGCACCAACATCCAGACCGCGACCAGTGGGTTCAAATCAACGAGAGGAATATTGATCAAGGTAAATTTTTCATGGCGAAGATTGTAATTTTACTGTAAAAATAAAAAATCTCATTTATTTGTTATCCAGGTTATGAATCAGAATTTTGGCGGCTCTCACGAGTGCATGTCGATACTTTAGGACTGCCCTACGATTACCAATCTGTGATGCATTATCCAAACGATGCTTATGCATATTACAGTTTTTGGGCTACAATAGTCCCGAAGCAAGCTATTAACGGCACAGTACCAAACATTGGCAACCAAAAAAATCTAAGCCAGGGTGACGTTAAGGCTACTAATCTTCTATATAAATGTCCGACTTGCGGAGGTGTTTTTTATGGCGTAGTTGGATTCATAGAGACTCCTGTCAGCTCCAATGATTCTGACTCAAATCTAGAATACTGTCAGTGGCGAATTGTTGCTTCTAAAGGGGAACGAATAATACTCGACGTTTCGACAACAAACATTTTCGTGAGTCATAATTGTGCAAGCGATTTTTTGGAAATACGAAATGGTCATTCAGATAAAAGTCCACTGTTAGGTGAATATTATTACTTGAAAGTCTTCATACATTAATTATTATTTTTATCATACATTGGAACTTTTTTTTCAGGTCGATACTGTGGAACAAATAAAGAAGGAACACTCTACCTCGTTGGTGGTGATAACATGCTAGTGACTTATCTGAAAACGACAAAAATTAACGGGAATAATGGGTTCAGTGTGTTTTTTAGAAAAAAATGCGGTACAAGTCCAACATTGGTGAATGTCAACAATCCCGTCGCCTTGGAGTCACCAAATTATCCATTTAATTACAGGGCTTACGATAATTGCGAGTGGACATACGAAGCGCCTGAAAATCATACGATCGATCAATAACAAAATTTTTGGAAATGTGATAATGAAATTTTTTATTTCTATCATCTTTTGTGAAAACTTTTGTGTTTTTTTTTTATTTTTTTCAAAATTTGACATTTGCACACAAGCATCCGTAGCAAAACTGATTTTGTGAAGTAAGAGTAAAGTACCGGCTTAGAATTGTGCACTAAAAAAAATAAAAATTTGGAGCTAATGGGTAATGGCTGAAATGGTGCAGTTAAAAGTAGTTCATAATAGCCGATTTGTCCATCGTATCTTCTTAAGTACAACAGTAGCAGTAGTATTAGCAGAAAAAAAGACAAGTAATACCCGACGTCCGGCGCTTACCGCTAACGAGCTCGCTCGCTAATTGACGCGAACCAATTAAGCTTTCTGAAAAGAGACTCCTATTGAAAGAGAGAGAACGTTTTAGCGAATCAAAATCAGCTGAGAGAGACAGTGGGTACTGAGCACTGATAAGTAGACGTATGAACGGGTGAGGAGATAGACATAGATAGTGTGCATCGCTTCGATGATTCGCGTGAGGCTATTGAAACTCTTGCTCACTGTTAAGTTTAATCGTTATTATTAATTTAGAAACTTTCATTGTTGTTATTATTTAGAATGTAAGTCAGAGTTTCTTGGGTTTCGATTTTTTGGGGAAACTTTTAATGGTCTCTGTGTGTCTTTTGATAGTAAAGTTATGAATGGATTTGGACTAATCAAGTTGTTGTATAAAGGTTATGATTATGGAGAGCTTAAAAGTTATTAACAAGATGGTAGTTTGGTGACGACTTTGAATAATTTCGTTCTAAAAAGTACATGAAAAAATAAAAACTAAATACATACATGTCTCCACAGATGGTTACATATATATCTCGACATAGGATTTCATATATGTCAATCCGAATATTCTCATCAATTTCTTCATAAATTTTTCTATATATGCCTGCACATATAATTACATTTTTGCTTCCACATATGACTTCACATTAGACCACAGATAAATCTCCACATATAACTCCATTGATCTCATCCATATATTCTCATAGATGTCTGTATAATTATTTTTATGTATGCATATAACTGCATATTCGCTTCCACATGTCTCTCCATATGACTACATATGACTTCATAAATGTTCCCACACATGTTTGCAAAGAAATTTGATAAAAACTCGCAATGTAAAATTTAATCTTCTATTCTTGCTTCATTAAAAAAACTAATTAAGATTCCTAAAATAAAAATTTATTTACAAATCAATGTAAAGCACTTTGTAAAGCAATACCACAATTTGCAACTAAAACTAAAAATAATAAGTAACTAGTTTCCGGGCGTAATGAGTCGGATCTCACAATTAAACAGAGTAATTGTAAAGTTAAGATATATAGAGCGCATCAGGTGCAGACACACGCAGTGTTGATGAAATTCTGTTTACGCCCAAGGGTTGAAACGGTTTAGTTGACGTTGGGCTAAAGTATACGTGGTTTAGAGCTACCGGGGGATGCTGAGGGTCCGAGTGTGGTTAGTTTATGGTACCAGCAATACCCCTGTGTATCTGTGTCCACACACCCCAACTAACCATGGTCAGGTGCTATTAATTAAGCCATGAGGCTCATGTATAAATATACGGCCTGGCGAGGAGAAAGAGGAAGAGCAGAAAGGGTTTCGGTCCTTGATTACATTCTCACACACATTCATGCCTCAAATACATTCACGATCGGTTATTTTATTTATTTATCATTTAAAGAGCCTCTCGCTCCCATTTAAACCTTTTCTGGTTCTGTCTCCGTCCACCTCGTATGCTGCATTATTAAAACGGATGTTAAAGCTGGGTATTGCCATTATTGTTATACATACTGTTATACATGTCTATACATACACGCACACACACTCACACTCATGTATATCAACGGAAATGTATGCGTGGAGATTTGCAGTCAGTTACTTCCGATATATATGTATTTACGATTCGCAGCATCAAATTCACGACTTTCCAACGTCCGGTGCGCTCGACCTGTCATTAATCGTGTTGACGAGAGCTTTTAAGGGTACATATAGAGGGTGAAATACTTCCTATATCCCTAGTCTACGCTTTGAATATAATGCTCGCGATATTAATCATAATGCACAACAGATTTTTCGTTTTTATTATTGCTTTATTCTTCTGTGAATTTTGGATCAGCGAAAGATAATATTTATTATTTATTATTATCAACAAATTCAATTTAGTTTAATGTAAGCTTTTGTGTTGTAATTTTTTTAAAAAATTTTTAAGTTTAAAAATTAAGTTAACGTTAGAAATTAGTGAAAAAAAAAAATGTTCATAATAATACTATTAATTAATCGTAAAAAAGGTTTTCAAAATAATTTTCCTCATATTCTAATTACATTGTGCTGAAGTAGCTACACATATTACCACAATCACAAATACAGTTAAATGAATGTAAATAATAAACAACTGTAAGGTTATCAAAAAGTAAAACGATAAAATAAAAAAAAACCACTAAAAGGAAAATTTCATTCAACCACACATGCGATCCCACACAATTACAATATAAACATATTTATATGAGTATGGGAGAGTGTTTTGTGAGATGGAAATGTCAGAAGCGATCAGTAAGTCAATTTCCGGTAGAGTACGCTAGCGTTTAAGTTTTGTCCGCTTAGTTAATCCTTATGGCCAGTGGAATCTCACGTGTGCTGCTCGCCTCACGATTTCATTGTCCTTTCCAGGCGTATCTGACCCACATTATAATATTATTCTAGGGCAGTCTCTTTTTACAAAAGTGAACTAACGCACGTGTGTCATTTATTATGCTAAATATTTTTTTCGTTTCTGTGTTCTGCATTCTGAAGCTCTTGAGTTTAGGTTAGGTTTATATTTTTTGGTTATTATTTTATTATATATAGTAACTGATTGCTGAAAGCATAAATTTATGACAAGTCTTATAATTAGCCGGAACGACATATTGGGTTTTAGTAATTTCAGTAATAACGTTATTTCACATAATTTCGTTGAGTTTAATTGATCAGTAAGAGGGTTTCCGAACTTTTGAGAAAGATTTGAGAGAGACGGATCAGGGGTAAAAGGTTATCATTTGCCGATGCGTGTACTCGCTTTGTTTGGGATCTTTAATGTATACTCTATTAATAATATATTAACATTTTTACTTTTGAGTTATTAATGTAATATAGGTAAGTATACGTATACAGAAACTCAGTATTAATGAATAATGATGAATAAAATTTAAAAAAAAAAAAGGGGGAGAGAATTAATTGTTTCACAGCGGAAATGTGTCAAGGAGAATTTACGACAGAGAATGTGAGAACGAAAAATCAAAAATAAAATGAAATTGACAATGAATATTCCGAGCGAAGGCGTCAACCAAACGAAATACGGGGCTACAGATTTTTCAACTCCCGCATCCTTTATCATTTTTTTTATCTATAGGTACATATATCGTGTTAATCGTATATTTTTAAAGCTCTCAACAAGTTATACTGGGATACTCATCGCTCCGTCCCATCATATTCGGAGTTTCAAGTCCCGAGAGGCCACTGGCTGAGGGATTTTTGTTTCGAGGACGAAAAAAATGAATTCGTTGAAAATAGCCGATTGAAATAATTTTTCAGAAGAGTCACTCACTTGTTTTTTCATTGTTTTAAACAGGAAAAGTACTCTACGCTCGTCATAAAAAATGACAAGTGTCATCAAGTTATTTTATAATTTTATTTCTAATAATAATAATAATAATAATAACAATGACCCATGAAAAAATCGTATCATTATTAAAAAAAAATTTGGTAATTTTTTCTAATGAAAAAAATCCCCAAAACTATACAAAAAAAAACAATAATAATAATAATTAAAATAATATAATTTTCTTATCATTATCACAAATGATTCTCGGAGAATATCGAATAAAAAAATCTAAATGAATTCATATATACGTCAGAGTAAATATTAAATTTTGACGGAGAATTTAAAGAATAAATATAATGCTTCCCATTTCATCAAATTTATTCATTTTTCACCATAAATATAGTTATACTAGTCTCGTCTGTTTCTCTCTGTTTAAATCAATACACGACACGCACGTTGACAGAGTTAAGTCTCACCTTATTAACCGTGAGTGCTGGTCTCAGTCACTATTAAACCCATTTTTTTTTTAATTTATTTTTCCCATTTTCATCAGCCACGGCAATACTTTTAATGGCCAGTGCAAATACAGATATAGAGATCGTGGGGTATAAAAAAAAAAAACCCGTCAATCGAACCGTAAATTTAATCGAGACTTGAAATCCAAATATTATTTTTTTTTTATTTTTCGATGAATCTTTCGGATGAAGAAGTTGATTTTTTAAATGAAATGAAATGAAGTATCGCATAACGGATAGTCGGATCCAGTCAATGCTATGCTGTGCACTACATATATAAATTTTATATATCATACCAGTGAAGGTGAAAAAGGATGAATAAAAAATGAAGGTGTGGATGAATCAATCCGGAGATTGCCGTCGGTTCGTGTATTTTCCTGATTGGCTGCTGGCCACAATTGTGCGGCTTTTGTCCATGTATACGCACACAAAAGATTCGGCTATTAAAATTTTAAATTGGCCATATACCTCCGCAAATTTACGACACCAACTTCCGATTTATATTTTTTTTCCACAAAAAAAATTTTTTTTCAATTTATTATATAAGGTCGATAAATTTTTTTGATAATTTAAGACAATTAAACTCGAATCTTAAGTCCTTAAAATAAATTCGAGTGCAAATTAATTTATTCAATAAAGCAGCGACGGATCTACGAATTAAGCTTGTAGATAAAAAGAATAAAGATTGATTGCGAGAGAATTTGTTCATCTACTTCGAGTATTAAGCGTTAGGTTTAATTATGGTATCGAATTAATTACGATTTAGTTTTACAAAATTTTCCAAATGATTAATTATTAAAAAATGTTTATCTAGACTTATATAAAAAAAATTATTTCGTAAGTCATGATAATCGGATTCAAGTAAATGACTATTACGAGTCGTAAAACGACCATTAAAATAATCGGTTTCATTTGAATATCTGCTGTACTTAGTCACGTACTTAATATGTAGGTAATTATTTACGCTTCACTTAAGCGGCTTTAAAAATAATCATTTTAAAAAGTGTCAAGCTATTTATTATTTGTTAACTTTTTTAGCTTGCAATAAAAATAGATCAGACAATTTCAAACAATAATAAATATTTTTATCATTTTTTTTAGTAAAGAAAAATTTTCTACAACAATCTTGATTATACAGAGTCAAAAAAATTATTTTTACTGCATATATATATATATGCTTATATATCAGGTCATATAAAAGCATGTAAAGATTACTTGAAAATGTATTCTTAAACGTGTGAAAAAGGAAAAGAATATAAAACACATGCAATATATATTCACTACTTAAAAAAGATTTATATTAACTATGTTATAAAATCTCCCCAGGAAGTAAAGTAGGCTAATTTATAAAAATGAAAGCAAGTTCACTTAATCCAAAAATATTCGACTTTACCCCGTTAGATAAAAATAATAATAAAAGTTATATTCAGCGGAGCAGAGTCCTCTTATCACTGTCACTTGTAAAAAAGTGAAAGAAGAAGCTTTTAAATAAATTAACTATAATACTTGATCACATAATTAAATTTATCTTTACAAAAAAGGTACAAAGCGGATAAAAGTAAAAAAGTAAAATAACGGGTAGATAAGGATAAAATAAAATAAATGAATGTAATTTTAAAAAATCCAGTGAAAAATGATTTAACAATGTAAATCAAGTGTAAGTGAGAGATAAAAAAGAGGAGAAAAGCGTTAAAAAACCCAATGAAATGAAGTTAAGTTAAGTGAACCTGTGAGTAACAGAAGATTGACGAGTTACCAGTTGTCAAGAGTGTTCTTGCAAATGGTCGAGGGTGTAAAGCACCAAATGGAAGGACAGTGATAAAAGGTCCAAAAAGACTGTGGGTAAAAAATAAAAAAAAACGTACTCTGTGAAAAGTCTTGGAGAAAAATAGTAGAAAGAAAACTAAACTAAGCCGTGGAAAAAAAATAGCGTGGGTGAGCAGAAGGGGAGGGAGGTACGGTTGACAAAGGATGAAAAGACTTCCAAAAGAGTGTTCTACCGAAAACCACTTCCGTCATCTTGCCATTCTTAATTCGCGCTTTAATAAATTAAAACACTAATTTTAAACTCTATTTCTTTGTTATATTTTATTTTGTGATATACTTTTTTATTTTTACGTGTACTTTTATTATAGGTGACGCTGAACACTCACACAACTTGGTCCTATACCTATTACACATTATATTACTGCATTACTCGACTCCGATTCGAGTAAACTTCTTTAGTACGTACTTTTTTGCGGTTTACCGGTCACATTTCACTCAGTAACACTCGGCACTTTGCCAAAAATTATTACTCAACTTGTTTATTTCAACACTTCTCCTCTATGATTGTCATTTTGAAAAACTTACGATTACTTTCGTGTAATTAATTAATTTTTTTCCCTTTTCAGAGAAAATTATCCAGGCAATTTGATTGAGTGTTAATTTATCGTTGTAAATCCAGGAATTAATATTAAATGTCCCTTGAAAAATTTTCTGATATGTCGTAATAAGTCCATATCAGAAAATTAGCCATTTATTGGCATAAAAAGTCATATTAGGTGATATCGTAGCATAAAAGGCCACACCAAGACAAATTTGACTAGACATAGCTTCATATGTCCATATCAGACTCGATATGGCCATTTTTCATATATAAATAAGCATATCAAGCCATCTATCTCTCATATATGCTCATATATAATTTTTCGATTTAACTTAGTGTTAAAAATTTCCGATAGGTGGCGTATGATAGCCGAATTGTCTCTTTACGAGAGAGTTAATTTTTAAGTCTGAAGTTGTACGGGTTTTTTTCATACTATATATTTTTTTGTTAATTGTAAATCTAAAAATTTTCATAATTTACAAAAAGAAAACCATTAATTCAGTTAATTTTTTTAAATTAGTGTAATTGTTCTGTCAATTTTTTGTATTTTAAGGAAAAAATTTATTTTTATATAAGTGCAATTATTTTTTAAATCCAAAGTTATTATTCAATTAAAAGAATATTACTGTTGAAATAAATAATACATTTATTGTGAGTATTTTTGAAAGTAGTTAGAGTAGAAACATTCAATAATTAAATTAATTGACAATTAATATAATTGAGGTGATTCATTATTAATGCGGTGAATACACGTGCAGTTCATATTAAGAGAGGATTGGGAAAGATACATAAATAGATAACTAATTATTATGATAGAACGAATCTGACTAAACGGTTTTCCGTTTAGTCTTTATCTGGTTACCGTCCAGCATGCATTTTAAAATTAAATTAATTAATATTGATACCAACAAGTGTACCGATGAAATAACCGAGAGTACGGGCCAATAGTCACTGATTAAATAAATGGATTTGGTTATTTATTTTTAATTTCAATTTAGTATTAACGGCATTCAGAATGCTATTTTTGGTGAAGCAAAAAAAAATACTTTGAGCCCAAAGCAATGAAATTAAAAAAATCATGGTGGAAATTCATGAGTTATTGATTGCTGAAGTAAAAAGTGATCATATTTTATGTTGCCGAAAAAAAAGATTTAATTAAATTCGCAAATTTTTATAAATGTGAATTTAAAAAAAAATAAAAAAAATTTTCCCTTTCAAAGCTCTAAGTATAATTTTTATTGTTCAGATTTTACAAAGGACTTTTGTGGACAGCTAAATTTTTTTATCAGAATAGAATTGTAAAAAAAAAATTCCTGCCAATTTATAACAAATGCAATGGACTAATACAAAAAAATAAAAAAAAATTATTTAAGTCAAAATTGTTAAAAACTTTTCTTACATTTCGGCATCTGCATAAATTTAAAAATTTTTGATGTATAAAACAAAATATAGATACAAAATAAAAATATAGATGAAATTCAATAAAAAGTCTATATTTCCTAGTGTTACCGATTTAAAATAGAACAATCCAAAAAAATTACTTTCAACCCCAAAAGTTCCAAATGAATGTCATGAAAAATAACAGTAAATAAGCGCTCAAAGTTCAAATAACCAAAAACTTGATTCTGTTATTGAATAATGCCATTTTGGAGTTAAAAGTTGTAAGACTCGCTCGATAAACATCCGAGTGTGAAAGATAGAAGAATTTCTAAGTATAATTTAACTTATACTCGAAAAAACTTAAGCCATTAGGAAATAAGAAAATACGACATTGGATGTCACTATCTGAACCTTTAAATATAAATATATACTTTATTTAATGTGTACCTTAACATAACTTTTTTGTTTTTGTCGCAAACCACCACAAGGCAATTACAGTTTCCGAAGAAACTTCCAAGTGAGTCTAACTGTCTTCACTTTATTTTCATTTCTGCTCAGATACGAACACTGAGAAATTCTCCGAGTACCGATAGTAAATACGAAAATACAAGAAAAAAAGTTACGAATCGGAGCTGTTTACTTCATTCTCGTATAACAACCACCGGAATATAAACTCTTACGTCGATAACCAACATGTGATTTATGGATACCGATAAATCGACATACAATTCGTTTTAGTTTTGCAATCTGCCTTCTTTTAGTTTTTTATAATGGACCCTCCCAGTTTGAAACGGGTTATGCTTTGGTTAAGCGGAAAACAAAAACACCCAAATAACTAACAAAGGGAAATAAAACAATAACAGGAAATGTTGTTTCTACTTTAAATCTTTTTCGATTTTACAATTTTATTTATTTCTGTGAACTAGATTTAGTATTATATATATATATATATATATATGTAATTTGTGAAATATTTTTCCAGGCGGTTTCGTAAAAGATATCGCCCTGCCAAACGTGGAGTATCAAGAGGAATGGGAAAAACAGAAATTGAATAAAAGTTACCTCGAAGAATTGGAAAAGTATGAGGACGAAGTACTTAAAGAGGGATTACAAGTTGAAGAGGAAGGTCTTACTGGTAATTATTTTTAATTTATTAATTACGTACTTTTTATAAAGCTCACTAAGTTTAATTAAGCAGCTCAATTTCTTTTCCTGATTTATAGAGCCATAAAACTAATTACTCACATTTCTTACAGAAATTCTACAGTTCCAAAGTGGAAAAGACAAAGGTCAACAACCAGAAGCTGTTTTGTCTTTTGAAAAAACAGAACCTGTTGTTGCGGACCGAAATCAATACGATACCAATCCAGAGCTGTCTGATTTCGAATTCAAAAGGCATGACAAGGATCAAAATTCTAATCTTGATTTTAGGTATATCTATTAATAATAATAATAATAATATATTCTAACGAGATAAATGGAGTCGACGTAAATGAATTGATCAAAAGAAAATTATTTCATACTCTTTAGCCTTCTCCGTTATGCAAAAAAAAATGACTAATAAACTCCTCTAGTCGCACGCAAGCTACTTATATCTATCCCCACTCCTCAAATACGCTCTGTGTCCCCACTACATCTCACTCGGGACCACTCGGGCCAATCTCAGCGGCCGCCTTGCCGCAAAGTGGGAACACTAGTCCCCTCTCAGCGACTTTAACTACCTATTTCTCTCTTACTTCATCAATAAGCCCAATTTAAACGGGAAAAAAATACTTTCGATCATTTTTATCTCTTCCATATCATCTTTTCACAGTCTTCACAGCTGAAAAATTTGTAACATTTTTTTTTTTTGTTAAAAAAAAAATTGTAGACTAGATCTCGAAGAAAAATCCAAAGACTGGTCACCAAAATTAGGATCAAAGAGCCCTCGGGTACGTCACTCGCACCAAGGCTCCCACGAATCGACTACCAAAGATCCATTTTCAGTGATAACCCTCGAAGAGAGTGACGTAGAATCGAGAAAACGTTTACGTCGGCACCATCGTCGCAGGTAAGCTTTTAATTTACTCAGTTGGTTTAACTCCTAAATTACTAGCCCATTGCTCACTTTGTGATCAAACGATATCGTTAATCAAAGAACATTCGATACCAAACACTCGCTCCCTTCTGCTTTTATTTTTCGATATCACAGTCTTTGACGTTTAATTCCGGAAGTTAATTATTTTTACCTATACGATATTACCCGATTATTTAAAGTTGCCGATTCTAAAACTTTTGAGCTCGTCGCTTGACCTAGTTTCGAGGTGCTCTTCCTAGGAGAAACTGGAGTAAAAGCAGTGATAACAGTAACAATAATAATGAACGTTAAGCGGAGCGTGTTCCGGAAATGGGAATTAAAAATATTTATGTAAGAGTCGATAACATCTGAGGAGTGAATTCACCCTGATAGACGAAGGTGATTGCCAATAGTGGTGTTGACGCACTGAGTTTTATATCTAACACCAGAATAGGGTGTGCATACTCCAACTCTATATCGACAAAGAGGCTGCAAGGTTGGGTACAACCGGTGCCAATAACAATGCCCGTCATCGTAAACCTAAGAAAATGAGCTCTTCGATACACTAGTTCCCGGCTCGGAACATTTTCAGCTCGACCTCTCTATACACAACTGCCAATAACCTGTCAAGCTATTCTATATGCTAGATAGAGCCTTAAACATCTACCAGTCGTACACAGATATTATTTATTCAGAGAAATTATTTTTATTTACGGGCATAGTTTCAATGATATAAAGTCACGTTTTATTTGATAATTTTTAATTTTGGCATTTATATTTTTTATATTAATACTTACTTCGATATTTTCATTACTAATTTCCATGCATTGCCTTACTAGATTGTATAAGTTTTTATTGTTCCTAGAAATAGGTACGCCAATTAATACGTTATATAAATAAAAAAAAATTTACTGGTTGATTAAACTAAAGATCAATGTCAGATACGCTCATTAAGATAAGTGAAAACAAAAATTTCTATTTTAGATCTTAATACTTAGAATTTAACTCTCTGGTAAAGAGAATATTTGGCGATCATACGCCATCTCTCGGAAATTTTTAATATTATTTTTCATCAAAATATTAAATATGAGCATATACAACCTTGACAGATCTAATAGGGACATACTGAGTCATATCAAGCCATATCAAAAAAATTTTAAGGATATTGGAAATTTGCACTTCCAATGTCAAACGTCTGAAATATTTTTTATTTAAAATTAAGTAATAAATTTAAAAATATAAAAACAAAATAGGACTTTAGAATTTTTGAATTAAAAGACATAAAAGGTTTAATTTAACGCGTTAAATCATAAGCTGAGTATCATGAGTGTATAGTTAATACGATATTCTCGATCTATCTCAATAATGTCGGCAAAGAGAGATTCTGTGGAAATGCCAGTTGTGTATAGAGGGGTGATTTATCACGATCGATCATAAAACTACTAACGCTGAATTGCATATTCAGCATCTTTTATCCACACCATGTCCCATTTCTCATATATTTTTCGCTTTCATCTATATGGAAGAGAAGTAAAAGGATAGAGCGCATTCAACCCCTGGCGGATGGGGGTAATAAGTATGATAGAGAAGAAATTTTTACATAGCGCGCTGTCGACATTAACATAACTTCAGTTTAATCACGCGTGAATTATTGTAATAAGTGCGAGATTTTGCTTAAGCCAGTCATTTGATTGAGGTTTTTCACTTCTTTGGTTACTTTCAGCAAAAAAAAGGTGGATTTAAATATTTGATTATACTAATTTACAAAATTTTTTAAATCAGTTCATTTATTTTTAAAAGATTAATAACCCCACAGAATTTTCTCATCAAAAAAAATTGCTTAGTATTTTCGATAACAATAAATTTCTTTTGTGAAATAAAAGCTCAATCAAATCAGATGAGTTTATTTTTTTTTTTAATCAAAATCCAATCATCCCCCGTGTTATTAATACACAACATTACGAACAAGCTTTTCGATGGAGTTAACACATGTACGCATTATCCTTTAATGCTGACATAAATTTATTCAAATGACACAAATAAGTACCCTCAGTGTTTTAATTAAAACAGAAAATTACGATTACTATCAAGCGGTTATCAAAAACAGAAACAAATAAAAATGTATGTCAAGCAGACCTTATGTATATACATATATAGTTAACTACCACCCGAAAAACCCATCGTCACGTGCTACAGTTTCCCGTTTGTATACGTGCTATGAATTGACAATACAAATTTAGCAATTTCAATTTATACCTTAGTTTCCACTTATTCATACCAACAATAATAAACCTAATTACTTCTGTTGCTCCCTTTTTTGTGTATTATTTATTACCTATCGTTATATTATATTAATTACACCCGTGTAATTTCAGTAACTTCGGCCTTTACTTGCCAGGGCAATTTCAACCCCATGAAACTTTTTACTTCAATGTTCGATTTCTTTCCAAACGTTTAATTACTTGAGCGCAGGATACTTATTTAATTTTGGGGTGGATAATTTTACCGGTTGGGTTCAAATTACCCCTATTGAAAATTTTTAAACTTTTAAATAATTACTATTTAAGGTCCTCATTATTTTTTGTACATTCTAAAAAAATCGAACTTTTTACACAAAAAAAATCTCAACCACTTTTGCCCTTAATTAAAGATTTTTCAGGCTGTAAATTTATTTAAAAAAAAAATCAGTAATTAGAAAATATTTAAAAAAAATTAAAGTAATGATGATAATTAAAAAAAAATCTCATGAAAACCCATTTTTAAAAACCCCTCACGTTCTATGTAACTATTAAAAGTTAATGAGGTGTACCGTAAGCATAAACCGGCTCGAATTTAAGCATCAGTATTACCATTCATTAATTAATGTATTAAAATGCTTGGACATGAAATTAATTTATTCATTGATGTATTAATTAATCATCTAACCCATCGAAGCTATAATTTAATATGCACACGTGCAGACGGTGGTAATTAACTCCTGTTTTTTATTTTAATAAAATTAATTATTTCGATGATTTTTATTCTAAAAATTATTTTGTTTCGTAAAACAGACAATTAATTTCAATTGAATATTATTAATTAATTTAAATTAAGATACAAAAATTGTTTCTATTAAAACTCCGGAGGCCGTGGTACAATTTGATTATTTTTATTACTTTAGGTAGAAAATTTTGCTATGAATATTATTATTGTTATTTATCACCATAAAACAGATTTTTTACTACAATCTTTTATATTTATATTTAATTTTTCCATTTTTTTTTTTTTTTTTCATTTCGCTGTTGTGGCAGGTGTAACTTATTTTCCCCTTGGATCATAAAAATATCTTTATAGCTGGCATATCATTATTTATTTATTGTGTTCTTTTTTATGAGTTTTATTTAATTTTACGATTTTTTCAGCTCATGCAACTGACAATTTTTTTTTTTTTCATAGAAAAAAAAATTTCACTGTACATCTCGTTGAATTTACATTTTCAGACCAAGCAGAAGACGTCACCACTATCGACGAGTGAAAAATCTAGTCCCACGAGATTTAACTGACCGAGATAAAGCCGAAGATAATAATAATAATAATAATAATAATAATAATAATAATAATAATAATAATAATAATAATAATAATAATAATAATAATAATAATAATAGTAATAATAATCAGAATAGAAATAATAATGATAATGATAGTAACGAGAATGTCGAAGATGAGGACGTGTCAGTTCACAACAGGCGCTTACGTGATATCGAATTCTACAACGAGCACAAAACGAAATTTGAAGCTCGTGAGCGCCGAGAGACGTCAGGAGACGCAGAAGTCAAAAGCTCGAGGCAGGTCAGAAGACGACGGGCAGCTACTGCCCGTAAAGAACGAGTCTGGGATCACGGGGTTATTCCCTACGAAATAGACGGGAATTTCTCTGGTGCTCACAAAGCCCTTTTCAAGCAAGCCATGAGACACTGGGAGAACTTCACTTGCGTTAAGTTTGTTGAGAGGGTCAGTCGGGAACATCCTAACTACATTGTCTTCACTGAGAGGCCTTGCGGGTAAATTTCCTTCAATCATTTGGTTATTTTTATACATTATTGCACGACTCATTATACGAAGCATCAGAGAATGCCTTACAATCGAAAAATTTTATTTTATTATTATTTCATAGTTAAATCAGCATTATGAGTCGTGCACTTTTGCTTTTTCCAAATTTTTTATTTCAATTACTGACTATTGAAATTTTTTTCATAAAATTTCACTATTGAAATTTCATGCGGAAAATAGCCTAATAAAATTTTATAAAATTTCATAGTATTTTATAAATTTTCATAAAATTTTATGCGGAAACTATCCATCATCTAACTCACCATTTTTGAACGTTCAAAAACGTAATTTATTAATACGTTGAAAATTTACGTGAAAATACCGAAAAATCATCAAGCCTAAGTCCTTTTATTGATAAAATAACTCTCGATAGACGCATACCACTGAAAAAAAAGTTAACTTGATTCGAGAGAAAAATTCTTGAGCCAAGAATATAATTTTGAAGAGGTTAATTGTCTTGAATCAAGACGAAAAATTCTTGAATCAAGTAAAATTATCTTAAATCAAGAATTTTTCTACTCAAATCAAGAATATTAAGTTCTTCAAAATTATGTACTTGATTTAAGAATATTTTTTTTTCTGTGTAGTGATTGCAGATTATTATTATTAAAACTAATTTTTTTAAATTATAATAATGATATTAATAATATTTGACAAGTAGTAAAGTAAGGCAAAGAGTAAAAATAAAGAAAAAAGTAACAAAAAAGTGAAATTGATTTAGATGCTGCTCCTTCGTGGGTAAACGAGGTAATGGACCGCAAGCCATTAGTATCGGAAAGAATTGCGATAAATTCGGTATCGTAGTTCATGAATTAGGTCATGTAGTTGGGTTCTGGCACGAGCACACGCGACCAGACCGCGATCGTCACGTACAGATCATTAGGGATAACATCATGGCCGGTGAGTATAATAATCCATTTCCTATTTTCATCCTCGGCTTCTCCATATACAATACGCCCGCCGAGCCTGTCGTTCCTCATAAACATAATCATACACTCTACTCTCTATATCCACCGCATATAAGCACATTGTCTCTCAATAACATTCAATCATCAATTACCTGCCAATACTCCACAGTTAATCTGTAGAATTATTATTATTATTATTATTATTATTATTACTATTACTATTATTAGTAATATCATTGAACAGCCCTTATTCTGGCTCCGAGCAATCGCACATATTCTATTTATGTTATTGCTAATTAATTATCAACCGTTTGTAATCAAATCATTATAATGATAATATTGATATTAATATAAATTTATTAAGAGTTGGTCTAGCTTATTTTAAAAATAATAATAATAAAAAAATTACTTACTGATTTAAATCAAAATTATATTATTCATAAAAATGATAAATAATGTCAAAGATAAAATTGACAGCCGATGTCGATAGAGAAAACTAAAGTTCTCTATCAATAAATATTTATATAAATAAGCCAAAGTATTTTTAGTTCATTGAATAGCTCAATCTTTAAATAAATAAATTTATAATAACACAGAAGACTATTTAAATAACTTTCTCAGTTTAAAAACAACCGCGGTTGGTAAGTTCTAAAAAGTTTAATTAGCTGACTACTAAGAGTTTGATCCTTCATGAATAAATAACATTTTTATTTTTTAATGAATTTCCTCTCAGTTAAAGTTTTGTTAAGTTAATAAAATATTAAAACTCATCGTAAATAATTTTTTTCAAGCACAAAATATCAAACATTACTCATTAAACAAAACATCGATACTCGCTATACACTGTTCAAACAAATAACTTCAAAAAAAATCAAAAGAAAAATTCGGTAACCAGAAAAATTATTGGTAAGAATTCAACCATCTCAAATCAAGTAAACAAATCTTTCAATTAAGTACAATTTTTTCTTACTTTCTGAATTTTCGAGTTCTCCTCAAAATGATCAAATTCTTAAAAATAGATTTTTTTTTTGGTTCAAAAGTTTGTCGGTTCTGAATTAAGCTTAATTTTTTATCAGTGCGCAAAAATAAAGAATTTCTGTAATTATTATTAATTACAAGATTTTATTAATAAAAATAATTTTGTACAGGTCAAGAGTACAATTTCAACAAATTGACAAACGAAGAAGTGGACTCGCTCGGCTTACCATACGACTACGACTCAATAATGCACTACGCAAAGAATACATTTTCAAAGGGAACGTATCTTGATACAATATTACCAATCGAGAACACCGGAAAAAAACGACCGGAAATTGGTCAAAGGATACGACTTAGCGAGGGAGATATTGCACAAACGAATCTTCTGTACAAATGCCCAAGTATTTATCGATCTATATCAATAACCAAACAATTAATAAAAATAAAAAAAAACGTGTTACTTTTTTTTTTTTTAATTTCACACAATTATTTTTGTAATAATTTAAATAAAAAGTCTTGCAGTAGAATGATTTTTCTTGCTAAAGTTATTGTCGTCTGTTGCAGAATGTGGGAGAACTTTTCAAGATAATAGTGGTACATTTGGATCATCAACTCACCCTAATAGCTCGCCCTCGGTGGAGGGCGAGCGTTGTGAATGGCGCATTACTGCGACACATGGAGAACGAATAGTACTGAATATAACATCGCTGGATATTTACAAGAGCGATTACTGTAAAGCTGATTATTTGGAAATACGTGATGGTTACTGGCACAAAAGCCCTGTTTTGGGTAAAATACATTTTATTATACATTTCACATTATGCTAGATATAATATTAATGCACCTATTGTTCACTAATAAGCTTTTCAAAAGCTTTCATCATATCAGGCTATGTAAAAAAATTCTTTTATGCAGAAATCAAAATTTTGATTTGAATATTTAAAATACGAAAAAAAAAAACTATATATAATAAATTTATGCAAAAAATTGTATACTTTATAACAACATATTTTACTATATCACTCGTCATTTGAACGGAGTTTGATTTAAAGTCAAAATTGAGAACATTTATTAACAAGCAAGTTTGAAAAGCATTATTTTTTTGTAAAGTTTTGTTCGAAATTAAAACGGTAAGTAAAACTATTTTCAGTTCTTTATTCTGTTTTAATTATGAGAAAATTTCCGCTTTGAATACTCACATAAATGGCAACTGACCGCATTAATTTTAGAATCTAGAAAATTAGGCTTTTCTACTGTTTATTGTATTATGCAACAGATTCTAATAAAATCATCGTAAAAAAACCTATAAAAATACATTTCTACCTCGACCAAAAACTTAAAAATTATAAATAAAAACTTCCAGGTCGTTTTTGTGGAAGCGGTAAAATCCACGAGCCGATAATTTCAAGCGGGAGCCGCATGCTAGTAACTTACGTGCGAACAAGTCTCGAGAACGGTTACCGTGGTTTCGGGGCAAATTATGAAGCAGTTTGCGGCGGTAACGTTACTTTGGAGACTGTTGGACACTTGGAGTCACCAAACTACCCAGAGGAATATCAATCGAGTAAGGAATGCGTGTGGCGACTGACAGTACCCCAGGACTACCAAGTTGCCTTAAAGTTTCAATCATTCGAAATAGAGAATCACGACAATTGCGTTTATGACTACGTCGAAGTTAGAGACGGGCACACTTCCGATTCCCCGCTCATTGGACTTTATTGTGGATACAAAGCCCCACCGGATCTTCGTTCCACCGGTAACAAACTTTTTGTTAAGTTCGTTAGCGATGGCTCTGTACAAAAGGCTGGATTTTCTGCCACTGTCATGAAAGGTGCTTCATTCATTTTATTTTACAATTATCAATATTATTATTATTGCTAATTTTTAATTTTGTTTTTCGTTTAATCTTCAATATTTATTGGAAATTTTTAAGAATTCGATGAATGCGCGATGACCGATCACGGATGCGAGCACGAATGCCTTAATACCTTAGGTGGATACGAATGTTCCTGTAAAATCGGGTACGAGTTGCACTCAGACGGAAAACATTGTGAAGGTATTGATTTTATTCAACCAATTAAAAGCAACTTATAAATAATCTATTATTAATTGAATTATCAATTCCAGACGCTTGCGGGGGAGTTTTTGACGCTAGCAATGGAACAATAACCAGCCCTTCTTTTCCTGAGACCTACCCGGGCAACAAAAATTGTATTTGGGAAATAATAGCGCCCTTACACTACAGAATAACTCTAAACTTCACTCACTTTGACTTAGAGGGGAACAGAATGTACCAGCAGGAGTGCGACTACGATTTTGTAGAAGTCTCCAGCAAATTAGGGGACGATATTCTAAAGAAGCACGGAATTTTCTGCGGCTCCAAGATCCCTACGCCGATTATTTCCGAAGGCAATGCCATGAGAATCGCCTTTACGTCTGACAAAAAGTTAGTTTTTACAGATTAGTTATTTTTTTTTTTTTTTTTTTGAGAAAATAACGATTTGATTTTGAATTATGCGGATTTGAATTTTAGCATACAAAAATCTGGGTTCGCGGCTGTCTTTTTTACCGACATGGACGAGTGTGCTAACAATAATGGCGGGTGTCAGCACGAGTGCCACAATACTATTGGCTCGTATGAGTGCTCTTGCCACAATGGGTTCAAGCTCCAGGACAACGGGCATGATTGCAAAGAAGGAGGGTGCAAGTACGAGATCTTGAGTCCTGTTGGGACAATAACTTCCCCGAATTACCCGGATTATTATCCCTCGAGAAGAGACTGCGTTTGGCATTTCACGACGACTCCTGGTCATCGAATTAAATTGGTAATTGGTCACGAAATTTCCACTTATCCTCTATATTCATTGACAGAATTTTTTTTAATATTTGAAAAGCTTTCTTAAACGAAACTTCAAGAGCTAAATTTTTAATATCAATGATTTAATAAATATTTATTAATAGTTAAAAAAAACTCAAAGGTATTTTTCACGGAAAAAAAAAAAAAAGGGAAAAATTACATTATATAATGTAACGTGGCGCTTCATATAAAAAAACTGGAATAATTACAGTTTCAGATTGTAATTATTACAGATTTATGTAAGAATTACATTGAAAGCTCTGAAAATTAACATTCAAAGTTTGAATTTATAAAAATGTTATTTCGAACTGCAATTTTTCTAGTTTTTTATATAAAGCGACGCTTATGACTATTTATGATGTAATTTTTCTCTTTTTATTTTTGCCGTGTTGTATTATAGCTAGATCTCTTTTAATTCGGGACTAACATTAAAAACTCAAATACGGCATTTTAAAAATAATGCTCTCCGCTATTGACAAAAAATATGCAAAAATTGAAAAAAAATTTGTAGTACTTTCGACTACAAGTATAGTCTCATCTACTAAGTTCATACATAAATGAACGTAATTACTATAATATTTCACAATATTTTTTTACAATTATTTCAATAATTCTAAAATATAACATCTCTAATAGATCTTCAAGGTCTTCGAAATGGAATCCCATCAAGAGTGTGCCTACGATTACATCGCCATCTACGACGGTGACTCACCAGACAGTCACACCCTTGGGAGATTTTGTGGAACTAAAATACCTCATCCAATAATTGCAACGAGTAATCAAATGTTTATGGTCTTCAAAAGTGATATGTCAGTACAAAGAAAAGGATTTTTAGCTTCTCATACAACAGGTATTTACTTTCATAACTTATAAGCTAAAATTAACCAATTTACAAGTACTAATTATGATATTATACTCACTCAAAAACAGCATGCGGAGGCCACCTGATGGCGACAAGTGAAGTTAAATATATATACTCTCACGTGAGATACGGAACTCACAACTACGATCATCGCACAGACTGCGATTGGACTATTGAAGCGCCGATTGGAAAAAATGTACACTTATCATTTTTGTCATTTCAATTGGAGTACGAAGAAGATTGCGCTTATGATTTTGTCGAAATTTACTCTGGATTAGACGCTTCCAGTCCCAGTTATGGAAAATTTTGTGACTCAGTAAGTGTTTTAGACTTTTTATTCCCTTTGAATCGAAGAGATTGTTCATTGACTTTTTTTGTTTGCTTTGTGCAGAATATTACGGAGATAGTGTCGATGAACGAAGCTCTGTTGATAAGATTCCGTTCGGACGACACTGTGTCAAACAAAGGATTTTCAGCGGCCTACGTGGCAGTAGATCGCCAAGACAGCGATGAAAACCTCGGTGGAATCGACGAGGAAGACAATTTCTGATCTTCAATGGGGCTCGGGAATTCCCTTGAGCCTCGAGAACGTGACAATACCGCCAGCCGTTTATCAGCGGCAAGTCGACGCACTAAAACCAACCAGATTTCGCCGTCAGTAACTTATCAGCGGCGCGCATTTCAAGATTTTTTGAATTTGCAAAATTCAAATCAAGATAATAATAAAAATAATAATAATAATAATAATAATAATAATAATAATAATAATAATAATAATAATCATAAGTATAGAGTTAATGGCAATAGATCTCGACGTGGAAAATTAAACGGCTTTACTTCGATGGTGAGAGACAATTATCGACCGCGCAACAGACGGAAAAAAAACCGAACTAATCATTAATTTAAGATTTATTTGTTACAAAATTCAATGTTTTTCATTTCATTCATAGGCCGTAAATGTGCCATATTACATAATGTTTTGTTAGAGGATTTTTGAGAAACAATTAAGAACCACAAGTGGCAGAAATTTTTTTTCAAAGTTAAATTATTGCAATACGTTAATAATCACTGCCTCATCCGTGGTCATTTTTTTAAGTGATTACTTTTTCGTATAAAGTAAATTGTAAAAGTTAAAATTCTTTAATAATAATAATTATAATAATTATTATTAAAAAAAATAATAAAGTACACAAATAAAAATGTTTATTGTAGATTTTTTCTGTAAATAGATAGTAATGAGTTAATACGTAGTTCGATTCACGCCGTACTATTTTATAATAAAAACAAAACGTACGTTAATTTAATGACGATATTAAATACTTACTTGAATTAAATTCAGAAGAATTATATATCATATGTAAAATTAAATATATATTGAATCAATGAATAAAAAAATAATTTTAATGAACATTGTTGGCTTTAGTGTTATTCTGAAAAAAATTGATTTTCTTTTAAATATTTCCAGAGTTCCAATCTTCAAAGAATATTTTCTTACAAGGATTTTTTGAAATTACAATTATTTTAATAGATATAGCTATTATAGTGACGTACTGTCGAAACGGTTTGAGCTTAGTCCAAAATTTTAAACACGTTGTTCTCAAAACTACTTTTTTCAAGACGGTGACATCTTAAATTTTATTGAAACATGAAAAAATCTTCGATTTTCGCTCCAAATATTTGGATTGATGTTTAATTATTAATTATACTCTCGGATTTCAGAAAACATATGAGAAAGCTTTTAAATAATTATTAATTGAAAACGATTTTTTCTTTAAGTTTGAAAATGTTAATGCACGGAAAAAATGAAACCTGACTGGTTCATTTTTTCCGTGTATCTGATAAATAAAAACTTTATTTTTAAAAATCGAGATGAGATAAATAACTTACTGTTTTTTTTTTTTTTAATTTCTAATTTTCTCAGCCGAAAGTTAAAAATTATTGAAAAATTTAGACACAAAAATATTTTATGAAAAAATATAATCATAAAATACGATTAAATTTAAGAAAAATTAATTTGTTATTAATTAATAAATTCTCTAAAGCAATTAATCAGTATCTGTGCTTTGACGTTCAAAGTAGTGCTTCAATTTTTAAATTTATATAAGATAAAGAAGTAAGATAAAGAAATAAGATAAAGAAGTACATGAACCCATTACGAAATTAAAAAAAAAAAAAAATGAACAAATTGTCGTTTATTAAAAAGGAAAACTGAGATAGAAGACATTCATCATCCTGTAAGCGCGTAAGAGTATCTTGGAGTTTTACTTGAATTTTTCTAGTTAAATATTCCTCTAAAATGAAGCTTATCCTCAGTGTATTTTTGATTAAATTAATTATATTGCTGGTCAATTCATATATATTGCAAGAGACTGAATTCAGTCATCTGGGAACAAACGAAAGAATATTTCCACAAAGCATCGTGGGAAAGAAAGTCAAAAAATCGGTAGCCATTAAGGACAAAAATAAGCTTTGGGAATTACGGAATTATTCCTTATGAAATTGAAAATATTTTCAATGAATCACAGCGAAGAATAATTAAGCTTGGGATGAAAATTTGGGAAGAGTCAACTTGCGTTGAATTCGTCGAAAGAAATCCTCAAGTAGATTCTGATTATGTTGCGATAATTAAATTGGACTGCGGGTAATCATTCTTTTTAATTATCATTGTTACTGTTCTTGATAAAAAATTTTTTCTCATCCGGACAATACTTGATTTAATTATTTATATTGGTTATTTATTTATCAATAATAAAATACCAGTTGCTGTTACATCGAAAACGATCCTAGAAACAAGGGCCGCTCCGAACTAAGCTTAAATGATGGCTGCTATGAAATTCCGATAATTCTCCACGAACTGGGACACGTTTTAGGGCTTCACCACGAGCATGAGCACCCAGATCGCGATCAGTACGTCTTCATCAATAAGTATAACATTGAGCGAGGTATGTTAGTAAATGAATTGTCAAGTTATAAGAAAATTAGGTTCATTTTCAACGCAGGTTATCGGCAAGAATTTGGGAAGTTTTGACCGTATGGTGAAGTAGATACTCTAGGCAGCCCCTATGATTACCGGTCTGTGATGCATTATCCGGAAGACGCATTCGCGCTTACTGATTATTTAAAAACAATAGTCCCAATACGACACATAAATGGAACAAGACCAAAAATCGGTAACCAAGTAAGACTTAGTGACGGTGATATATCGGCTACGAATAAACTATATCAATGTTTTGGTAAGTTCATTGATAAAATTTTTTTAAAGACATGTAAATAGATTTTCTTTCATGTTTACAAAAGGAAAGAAATTACCTGTGAAAATTATTACATAAATGATGATGTAAAATTTACATTTTGAAATAGTGTTCAGAAGAACTTTCTTGAAAATTTTAAAATTAACTTTATGGATGATGCCCGATGACGTTCAAAATTTCTTGAAAAATATTTTAGTGGTTTGGTATAATTTTTCTATCTGAGTATCAATTTCAGCTTGTAGCAGAGAACTTTATTCAATTTCCAAGGATCTATAACATCTCCGAAATTAATGAATGACAGTCAAAACATCTTAAATTATGACTGGAAAATTCCGGTCTCGAGTGGAGGCAAAGTAGCTTTAAAAATTCTATCGTTGAACATTCCGAAAAGCCCTGGTTGCATGACAGATTATCTTGAAGTTCGAAAAGGTTTTTCAGAGAGAGGCAGCAATCTTTTAGGCAAGTTTTTATTTTCTTTTAACAAATTAGCATTCATTTCTCGCCGCTAATTTTGATTCCTTCTCCAGCTCGGTACTGTGGAAATTACACTAATCTTCTGCTGATTAACGAAGACATGTTAGTGAAATACGTAAGAACACAAAGACCAAATGAAGATGAGGGCTTCCGAGCGATCTATCGCAAGATTTGTCGCGGTGAGAAGTTTATTATGAGCATCAACGATGCTATTACCATCCAGTCACCAAATTATCCGAGAGATTATCAACCGAACAGTCAATGTCTCTGGGAATTCACAGTACCGAAAGATCATAAGACTACAATTCATTTCGAATATTTTAATCTTGAGTTGAGTGAGAATTGCACGTTTGATCACGTTCAAATCTGGACGTATAATTGGGAACCCTGGCGGATCTGAAATACCGTAAAATTACGGTATTATACGGTAAAAATACGGTCGATATACCGTATGGCCACCGTAAATTACAGTAGCATTCTACTTGCATTGCACGGTAGAAACCGTAAAACACCGTAACGTACGGTAAAGAACGGTGAAAATACGGTATAAAACGGTAAAATTACGGTACAACTACGGTAGTGTACGGTGAAAATACGGTAGAATATATACTTCTGAACTTTCCGCACTACCGTATTCCAATGGTAACCTACCGTCAAATATACCTTATTTTAGCGATAAGTTACCGTACAATTACGGTAAATTACCGTAAAATTATGGTACTTTTGCGTACAAAAACAGTACTTTATATACCGGATTATTAGAGTATTTTACTAACAATTACGGTATTTTACCGTACAATCACAGTATCTTTTACCGTACAATAACGGTAAATTACTGTACAATCACGGTACTTTGCGGTACAATCTCCGTAATTTACGGTGTCATACTGTATTACGGTAAACCACTGTACATACCGTACTCTACCGTACCCTGCCGTAAATTTGCCGTATATTACCGTACTCTACCGCACTTTGGATCCGTCAGGGAAGAAGGGTCTTCGAGAATACATTGCGGAAAACAAAATCCGTGGGATATCGTTTTGTACGATGAGAAGTTTTTTTTTCATTTTATAAGTGATGGCGTTGATGAAAGTGTTGGGTTTTCAGCAACAATTACTGCGGTACCGATGAAAAATTGAATTTAATTTATTTTTGACACAGTCGTCATCGAACATTTTTAAACTTTTTCGCACATGTATCTAATTAAATAAAAAATTACACATCCAGATCGCGATGACTATGTTAAAGTCAACTTTGACAACATGATGGACGATAAGATAAGAGTACTTGGTAGATCATCTACTTCTTGCACGACCGACACTGTTATGATTTTATTGTTAAATATTACAGACGATAAGACTTCATTTATAAAATTAAATTCAACAGCAGTTGATACTTTAGATCAACCTTATAATTACTTTTCAATTATGCACTATCCTGCATTTGCAAGTTCAAAGCATCCAAGCAAGCAGACTATTGTTCCCCTGTGAAAAATTAATGGGAAAATACCAAAAATAGGTCAAATAATCAAACTCAGCAAGGGTGACATTTTGGCTGCTAATTTGTTATATAATTGTTCCAGTAAGTACATTTCTAAATTATATCATCAAAATCTGATTTCAATAATTAGTAATTTTCTATGATTATTTCTTACAGAATGTGGTAAAAAATTTTTTAAACCAAAAGGCGCTTTTGGTCCATCGTCAAACTTAAATACAACTTACAATGATTATGAATGGACAATTAGAGCGGCTGGAAGGCGAAGGAATAAGTGTTGAAATCATACCTTTACATCAGAATATCAATTCTTCTGATACGATAGTTGATTATTTGGAAATAACCAATGGTTATTTGCCGACTGATCCTGTTTACGGTTCGTTACTTTTTTAGTTTTATAGAATCGGCTAATTTGATTGATAACTATTTTATTAATTGTGCTTATGACTTCTGTTTCAGCCTTTTATCGACGTGATTTAAGAACCTCTTTCACTGGAGGAAATTTCTTGACACTAAAATATTCCAAAATTTCTCATCGTAATTTAAATAATAGTTTTTTAATAGAATACGAGACTTTCTACCACAATAATATTTTTATCGAAAGTAATGATACTTATTATCTTGAATCGCCCAATTATCCAGAATCATATGCAGCAAACAAAGAGTGCCTTTGGAACATACAAGCTCCCGATAACCATGGAGTATCGATTAAATTTTATGATTTTGAACTTAAAGAGAGTAAAGATTGTGTTGATGATTTTCTTGAAATTCGACACGGCAATCTTCCTAACGATCATCATACTGAAATTTATTGTGGTAAACAGAACAATTTTTTTATTTTTTCTGCAAAAAATAAAATTTTTTTTGAAGTTTGTAAGCAAAGAACGCAACAGTAACAAAACGATCGGATTTTCAGCTGCTATTACTGCATCACCGGTTTAAGGTAGTTGGGTCGCGCAATTCATATCTTACCGCACCATTTCTGACTAATCAATTTTTATAAAAGTACGGAGAGCTGATAAAGTTAGTATAAAATCTAGTTGCATCACACGATGAATCAATCTGAAATTTTGGTAGTGAGCTATTGATGAATTTATCTTTCGATAAAAAAATTTTCATAATTTTGGTAACAAATGAATTGCGCGACTGAACCACCTTAATTGTTTGATGATTAAAAAATAGTACATTAAAGCTGATATTTTATTATTAATAATACAAAATTTAAAGGTTTCTTCACTTTAGATACTTTAATCATTATTATTTGTGTAATAAAGCTATTCCAAAAATACTTCGTTGCGACAATTTTTATATACCTTACTTCATAGCAATGAACTATTGATAAATACTGACAATGAACTAATAATAAATATATATATATATATACACTTTTCGAATTTACACTCAGCCAGCCTCAAAAATTGGATTTACAATGAATAAAGTGTACGATATTATTTCTTCTTAAATTAATTATATTTTCGACTTTCATTAAATATTCAAAAACTAAAAAATAATTATATGACTTTATATAAGTATACATAAATATATATTATTTAATTATTATTAATTTTATTTATTCTTTATATTTCTCTTTAAATTCATCAATTGCTTTTGTTTGTGGTCACTAAATGTCTAATATGATTCGCACTAACTTCGATACTTATCGACTTATCACAGAATAAAAATAATATATCTATATAATTCACAATCAGTAAAAAAAATCATTAATAATATAAAAAAATCGCTTTCAATAAATTTACAGTTATAATTATACAATAAAAAATATGATTAAATTCATAAACGTATCAAACCCCTAAAAATATAAATTATCATTTTTTATACCAGATCATTTATTTAAAAAAAAAAAAAAAAAAAAAAAAAAAAAAAAAAAAAAGTTAATTTTCAACCTTTGAATACCTTAACATAGTTATTTAGTTCTAATCAAAAAAAATAAAAAGAAATCACTGACATATATATCATAATTAATTTTTGTAAATAAAATTTAAAAACTGCTAAAAAAAATTGATCAAAATTAAATTTCTTCTTTTCGAAAAATTGACTCTGAAAAGTCTAAATTCAAAGATGTGCCGTCGAATTGATTAAAATATATAATCATACAATATAATTGAATGTGAAAAAAAAAAAAAAAATTCGATTATTTTTTCTTCACGTAGTAATAACACACATATGTGCAGACCAACATAACCTAGACTAACCTAGGCAGTAATTAAATATACGAATATTAATAGACATATATAATTAAATATTATTTATAATTATAATTAAATTTTTATATATTAATTGCTATTTATCATGCGTGAATAAATCTTATAAAATATTTACAAGTCTTAATTGCACAACCAACCGCGAAAATAAAAGCAATTGTTCATTTCAGCACTGATTAACAAAGTAAACCCTTAAAAGCATTCGTGTAAAAAATTCTCTCACACTCATTAAAGAACTTCTTTTTCGCTAAATTTTCAAATTAAATAACTACTTTGAAATTTTTTTACCTGTACATAATTTTTTAGTTATTAAGATATCCGAGAATAAAAATTTTTAATTTTTTTAGTGATAAAAAAAGAAAAATATTTCTCTATCACTGTGAGAGATTTCTTATCACCCAAGTAAAGTTGGTACCGTAAAATCCGCCATTCGAGCAACTCCGACATACTTTGGCTAATTCCGCTGCTGACGCAAGTAATGACCAATACGTACGGTATAACCTATGCTATGAAGGGTTAATTTTGTAAAAAGAGATTCATTTGCCTCCAAACTCTGGATCTTGAGGATTCGTCGAGCCGCTTCTGCTGGAACCACTTTCATCCCTGCTGGGACCGAAGCCATTGGCCATACGCTGGTAGTGAGGCTTCCACGCACCTAATGGCCGTGTGTAGTCCAAGTGATCGTACTCCAACTCAGCGTTGTTCTGTTTTATTTCGTCGTAGAGATGCTCTGCACCTTTTTTGTTGTCCATTTCATCAATACTGTGATAGACATTGACATTAGGATTGCCCAAGTCAGCGTCTTTGTTTTTCAACGAAGCTTGATGGTCATACTGTCCGTAAGCGCCTCTGCAGCTGTCACTGTCATCATCATCATCATCTGCATAGCAAGCACCATTCCCAGGTAGCCCTAAGCCCAGTTTTGCCTTCTCGCTGTTGGTGCTCTTGGTGCCCAAGTTGTTCCGTATCACCCCGTTGTTCAGCAACATTGCCGCGTCGTCAATGCGAGTCGAATTTGGTTGACATGAGTAAACAGGATTGTCAAAATGATTGCGGTCTGGAGGAGTTACCGGTTCGGCAATGTACTGCACCTGGACCATCTCCATTTTGAGGTTAGCCACACGACGTCGGTGGTACATCCAAGCGGCCAAAGTCGCTGCTATTACAATCACTGCTGCGAATATTCCTGCTACGACACTTCCTACACTGGATTCAGTCTTTTCTTGGACGTTGCGAGAGATTCGCTCTTCTTCACAGTTGGCCCCGGTGTAGCCATGACGACAGATGCAGCCACTTGCCGGGTGACATTGGAAATTATCGTTTTTGCACTCACATGGCTCCATGCAGTGGTCACCGTAGTAACCTTCTGGACAGACTGTAAAAAATATAACTTTTAAATGCTTTTGTAATTTGAAAATAGATAAAATAATTTAAATTAAAAATAAAAAAATTTTACTAGTAATCTGCCTTTTATAATGAAGGCAAAAATTGATATTATATGTAGAAATCAATAAATTAAATTTTAATAATTAATTTCAATAAATTGTAGTCAAAAAAACCCTTCTCAGGACTATTTTTTTTATCAGTTTAAACAAAATGAAAACTCACTGTCAGTGCACCGAGCCCCAGTCCATCCAGGAGTACATCTACAGACTCCATCATTTGCGCGGCACTTGCCGCCATTTTGACATCTGCAATGCTGAGTACAATTAACCCCAAAAGTTCCTTGAGCGCAGGGAGTTTGGCAGCGCTCTCCTTGCCACCCTGGACGACATTGACACGCTCCGGTGACGTGATTGCACTCGCCGTCATTTTTGCAGTCGCAATGATTTATACAGTTGAGACCCCACCGATCAGGTGGACACGAATGCTCGCAGGTCAACCCCAAATAACCGGGTCTGCATACATACTGCCCAGTCACGTGGTCGCAAGTCATGTTTCCTATTAACAATCAGGCAAAAATTAATTTTCCCAATAAAATTTATAAATAACTGAATATATATCCATAATTAATCAACCAAAATGCTTTTCAATGCAAAGCAGCAGAGGGAGAGAGTTTTTTTTTTCTTACAAATATTTAATGTATTTTCAAAATTATTTATTAAACTATCTCTTACCTCATTCCATTTACTAATCCATAAATATTGCTTTAATATAAATTATTTATTATTAATAAGTTTTGTTAATTTCTTAAGACAGTAATTAAAAGCAATCCACGCAAAGCGTTATTCAAAATTAATTGATTCACAGTGCAATAGTTTGTTTATGTTATATATTTTAAATTACGAAGATGCTAAAAAATGTCATGCATTATTAAGAACAATTTGTTAGTATTAATTGTATTTATTATTAGTAATTGTTGTTAGAATTTGTTTATATGCTAGAGTTAAAGTAAGTTAATATCTTACCGTGAATTTTTTCCGGGCATTTTTCTTTGCAACGGGCGCCATACCATCCGTGTTTACAAGGCTGGGAACAATCGGAACCTTCCCATCCACGAGCGCAGGCGCAAACCCCAGTTATCGGGTCACAAGAACCATTGTTCTTACATTTACACGGTGTTTGACAGTCTTCACCGTAAAAACCAATTGGACATCGTGTTTCACATCTTACTCCTAAGTATATTTTAGTTTTAGTGTTTAATTATTAGTGTGTTTTAAAATTTAGTTTATTTAGAAAATATCAAACATCCGAAAGTTTTTAATAGAAAAAATTATGCGTGCATTAGAAGAAAAATTTCGTTAATTAACATTTAGTTCTTCCTTTAAATTTTTAATAAATAAATTTGTTATTTATAGAACAAACCAATCATCAACAAACAAATTATTTTCCATGTTCAATAACTACCATCGGAAGTATATATTTTCAGTGAAAATCGGAGATTTTTTATAAACTAACCTCGCCACAACGGCTTACAACTACATTCTCCAGTAGTAGGATTACATTCTTGAGTATTGTCTTCCTCACAATCACATTGATGGAAACAGTCCTGACCGAATAGACCTGGAGAACATTTTTGCTCACAGTGGTGGCCAATATACCCAGCTCCGCATGTGCAAGTTCCTATTTTTTCAGATTTTTATTTACATACATTTATTTTCAACAAATTGTGTATTCATGCGAGCAATATGATATGTGAAATTTTTTTTTTTTTTTTTTTTTTCCATGAATAAAGTGGAAAATGCAGACCAACACCAAAAATAAAAATAAAAACAAATTTACTAAAATTACCATTCTGCGGATCACATGCTGCATTATTGAAACATTGACATTTATCTTCACAATCTTTACCGAATGAACCGTCTGGACAAGGCCGATCACACAGAACACCATCCCATCCTGACATAAAATTATTTTTTACATATAATACAAGAAAAAGTGATCAATAAACAACAGTTGCAATACTAGCGCCAACTTTACGCCTGTTGAAATTTATCATACTAAATAGAAGAAATCAAATGTGTAAAATTGTTATAAAACTTATCATCCACTAATCAAACTACTTGAAAAAAATTACATTAACTTTATAACTCTCTCCCTCTGACTGTTTGTAATTTAGACATAAAAATTTATAACTAATTATTACCTGCTGTACAATTGCAACGACCGGTATCCGGTGCGCAAGAGGCGCCATGCTTACATGCACACTTTTGAGTGCAATCTTCGCCATACATATTATCGGGACAAACTTCACTGCAATCAGTTCCATGAAAACCAGAAGCACAAATGCATGTTCCATCTATCGGCGAGCACTGAGCGTTATTTTTACAATTGCAGCGTTCTTCGCATCCTTTGCCGTAGTACAAAAACGGGCATGATCTCAAACATTTGGGTCCGTCCCACCCGTTTTTGCAAACGCAATTCCCGGTCCATGGATGACAGAGTTCCGTGTTTGACTCATCGCACTCGCAAACCTATTTTCAATTTTAAAGTTATTACACTGAGAAAAAAAAAAATACTTTTACTCAATTAACAATTTCTTGGTTCAAGAAATTCGATAACGACCAAATATTCTATTATTATTATTAATTATTAATTTTTGAAGAGAAGAGCATCCAATATTTATCCTTGGATAATAGATAAACAAGAGAATAGATTTATTTAAATTAAGTAGAAATTATTTCAATCAATTTAACAAGTTCTTGAGCTAAGAATATATATTCTTGAAAATTTTCAAGAACATGAATTCTTGTATCAAAAAAATTTTCTTAATAAAAGTATTTTTTTTTCTCAGTGTAAAAAGAAATAATTTTCGGGTAATTAAATTTTTTAAATTAGTGATTAATTTAATACTGTTACCTTCTGACAATTGGGTCCGTATCTACCGTCAGGACAACCTCGCTTTTCACATTGTTCGCCAATCCACCCAGGTTTACAAACACACGTGCCATTGTTCGGTAAGCACGCGGCCCCATTTTGGCAAGTACAATTATTTTTACAATCCAAACCCCATTTGTCATGAGGACAAACTTCAAAGCACTGTAATGAATATATATGTAATTAATTATGAATGATACAGTTAATCCTTTTATTGAAAACAAAAGGAGTTAAATTACTATTACTATTATTATTATTATTATTATTATTATACACAAGTATTATAAATTGATTAATCACCTCATGTCCACGATAACCTGGTTTACATATACATTCACCCGTTACGTGATTACACGCCGCACCATTGTAGCAAATACACTCTTGAGTACAATTTTGACCCCAAAAACCATCTGGGCACCTATTTCCACAAACTTCGCCCTGAAAACAAAAAAAAATTAATATATAAATTGTTAGAATTTGAAAATTTTTTATTTGTTCTGAAGAAATACTTACTATCCATCCAGAAGTGCAGGAACAGTTACCGTCTGTCGGCGAACAGTGTCCGCCATTTTGACACTTGCACTCGGTCTTACAATCGTCGCCATGTCGTCCTTCGGGGCACAGATCATCGCAACTATAATTGAAAAATAAAATTTGTTAACTGGATTATGGCTGAGAGCTTGTAATTTTGTATTGTATAATAAAAAAGTTATCTTACAGTGGTCCGGTGTAGCCAGGAGCGCAATGACACTCTCCAGAAATATGATGACAACTGCCGCCATTTCGACACCGACATTCTTCACCACAATCCTGGCCGTAATGATCTGGAGGACACTTTTGGTTACATTTATCACCCATCCACCCTTTTGTACACTTGCATTCCCCGTTAAATGGATCACACGTTGCGCCGTTCATGCACTTACAGTCTTTGCTACAATGTTTGCCCCATTTACCAACTGGACATTCTGAAAATAAATGTTTCTGTAAGTATATAAATTATCGCATTTTTTTCTTTAGAAATTCTATAATCCAGAATTTGAGGAGATCTTAAGTTATTCAATTCTATAAATTAGAACAGGAATAAAACTATAAATTGAGAAAATCTTTTTTTCAATTTTGACAAACTTAAAAAAAAACTTACGAATATCACAAAAAGGTCCACCGTATCCTTTTTCACAATTGCACACATCAGGCATGATACAAGTACCATGGACGCACTCTTGACTGCAAATAGGAACACATCGATCACCACTCTTAGTTTGTCCGTAACCTTTGCAGCACTCATCCACTGGTCGTGTTCTATTGATTAGCTGTGCGTATAATTAAACATTACATAATCATAATATTAATTTTAAAAATAAATCTTCCTATTCGTAAGAGTGAATAAATAAATAAATAAATAAATAAATAAATAAATAAATAAATAAAATAATAAACCTCTGTTTTGTAAACAGTTTTGAATTCCATACGGTAACTCGAACATCTTGGTGGTACGGCGAAACACCATTTGTTTTCACGAACTTGATACGGTTTTTGTTCTGATACATTTACTGTTACGGTATATCTATTGAGAATTTTTATCATTATTATTATTATTATTATTATTATTATTATTAATATAGATCCCAATATTAAAATTAATTTTTAATAACTAGTTAACTTACACTTCTTGTCGAACGCAGACATTTGGGCCTTCAAGAGCCGCTAGAGTGGTAAAAACAATAGCGGCTAAAGTCAGTGCAAACAACAATACTCTGGAGCTCATCTTTGATCTTTATATTTGTTCACGTTAATTATTTTCTTTTTTTCTTTTTTTTCCAAACTCCAGACACTAGTTACAGTGACTGCAGACACCCTTCTATTCGAAGAACTTTTGTTTTTTCTCTCACACTTCTATATACAGAACTCTGCTCTCATGTCCCACCATTAGTATTTCATCCATCGCTCTAATTTGTTTTATTATACTGGTCCATTTATTCAGTTGTCAAGTGGATTTACTGGTAAATGAATATAAAAACTAATACTGATACATATAATCTGCAATCTGAAACAAAGAAATTTTTTTTTTATTAATGTTTAAAAAAAAAATAAAATTTATCAATTTTTTTATATCTTTAAATTTTTAAGAAAATATTTATTTCAATACAGAAGTCAAAAAAAATTTTTTTTAATTAAATATAAAACGGAATACAAACATTTCAATAAAAAATTTTTGCAATTTTCAATTTATTTCTTCTCAATGCTATTGTTGTAATAATAATAAATTTTTTGCTTCACTGTCATTATTTTTCTCATTAAAAAAAAATATTTTGTCTCTTCAACTTCGTAGTGATTTTTTTGAGATATTTATTAACATTTTTTTCTATAAACAATGAACTGACACTTTTGCTTAGAATTAAAGAAAAAAAATATCGCAGTAATTTAAACAAAAGTTCACTACCCTCTTTAAACCCCATAATTAAAAGAAAATGAGAAAAAAGTGATGTGAAAAAGAGCAGGATTAAAAATGCACCACCAGTCACAGCTGTGTATTTAAAATTATTATTATTATATTTTTTTCTGTTAACCTTCTCATTTTTTCCTTCCATTTGCAGTGTCTTATTTCCAGCGCTTTTTAAAAATATTTTATTTCCACCCTCGTAGACTACGAGAGTGTAATGAGCGTAAAAAACTCATCCCCCAATTCTTGGAAATAATTATTGTTCTAATTAAAAATAAACGCCTTAGAATTAAATTTTTATTTTATTAATGAAATATATTCATTTATTGTGAAACTCTGACCTTTAATTTTTTCTATAAATTAATATATATTATGAACAATTGTTTAATTTAATTTATAGATTAATTGGCAATTTTATTCTCTGAGATTACAAGTTATCAAGTTTAGCTTTTTTGTATATTAATTCCATAAAATATGAATCATCTATATGTGATACACTATTAGATATTAACAGCGCCCGTTTAATCAAGTGTTTTCATTTTTTATGCTCGTCAAGTGATTCATGCTTAAGTGTTATCATATGATAGTTTTATGCAAATATTTATTTGACGATCAAAACTAAATTTAATATTAAAATAGGCCATTCGGCAACTGAAATGAGAATAGATTTTTCAGACCTAATATAAATTTACAAAATTATTCAAATTAATGCGATAGCAAAATTATCAAATAGTTGGAGAACTAAAAAATTTTTCATCTAGAATTAAAGAAAAAACATTTGCAAATTTTAAATAAAAATTTTAAGATTCGCTAATCCCTAATGTGAGTTAATCTTGAAAAAAAAAAAAAAAAAAAAAAACAAGAGTTAGAAGCTAAAACCGTTCAACGTTTGAAGATATAATATACCAGATGGAGCCGATCACCAGACTCAGTGCATTGACTCGATAATATGACTTCTCTTTACGCTCCTGCCCTCTTTATCTTTCTCAGTTACTATTTCTGCGATCCGTCTGCGTCAGGTTTAGTTCTCTTTTTACTTTTATTTTACCTTATTCTCCATTACAAATTTACCCACAGAACATAAACGGTTTGGTTCAGCTCCCTGAAAGCTTTCATGCCATAAGCAATAATGAAATATATGCGGGAACGATAATGGAACATGCCTTCATGCCTTTATAATTCAACAATTGGTACCGCACGATATAATATGAGGGTAAACGTCATTAAATGAATTCACGGTATTCAATCTATTTGATTCATTCATATTCAAAAGATTTTTGTGTTAATTCATTTATGTCGTTCACTAACCCATAATACATTCTAAAATGTTCCAATTTTTTAAATTTCCATGGTAAGTTAAAAAAATTTAGAAAATCCAAAAGTCCACGACTCATAATGCTCATTTAATTATAAAATATTAAATAAAAAACATAAGTCGTTCAAAATTAGTTGTCGAAAAAACAGCTGTACTAGGAAGGCTTTTTTCTCATACGATCTTTGTGCTTGTAAAATGGAATTTATTTATTTTGTCACATGGATATTTTCCAGGGATATTTACGTGTGTTACATTATTAGTTTCCAAAGCATAAAAAAAAAATTTTAAACCGAAACCCGAGTCAATTTCATCACACAAGCTTTTTTAATCTTATCTTCATCGCTAAATAATTTTATTTGATTATTTATTATCAACGATTATGATTTGAATGTGTATACACTTAATAGTATATTACATACCTAGGCCAGTAAAATAAGAAAAGTCTCAGATCACATGTAATGTGATCTGAGGCTTTACTTTTTACTGGCCAAGGTGTGTATACTATTTTTCTGCTCGACGTAGCCGGAATGTGGCAACTTTGTTTAGCACAGCGGCCAGAAAGTTGCCACTTTCCGGCCGGAGGGCAGAAAAAATATTTATATTAACATTAAAATGATCATTATCAATATATTTTATTGTCGTTTCGTATTATATTTTTTTTTTTTTGACGCACATGATTTAAATTTATCGCTCTCGTATCTCATGATAATACACTGACCGGAAGTTCTGTTCGTCCTCTATTATTGATGTTATTTTTCATTACCCTCACAATCAACAATATTTATCAGCTACTTTTTGCAAGCAACTTAAATGTTTTCGCTGATGTAATGTAATAAATAATAATTAATAATTGATACGAGCAGATTTCGCAATTTTTCTTCTAACAATATTATGGTAGTAAAAATAGTCCGTCGACTGAGTAAAACAAAAACAAAGAGAAAGCTAGGTTCTAAAAATATAAAATTTTTATTAGTATCATTAACATTGATAACGCAATAAAAAAAAATGATTATTTGGATTATCTTTACTTGTTTATTATTTTTTTAATTTTTATTGATTATTTTTTCATTCATTACTACATTTTTTGTAATCAAAGATTTTATTTTGTGTTTCCCCAATTTAAAAATATAAAAACAAGTCGTAAAAAAAATTACTGATTACTTTTGTAAATAATGCTAATAACTTTGTTTTACAAAATAAAAACTTTCCGCTGGAATTATAATTAAATTTATCAGTTTTTTAGTAAAATTTTTGCAAGTTAAAGCAGTTTATTTTTTTAAAAGTATAAAAATATCCGTGCATAAAAAATTTCAATTTTTAATAAACATCAATAAAAAATAAAAATTTAATCAAATCCAATATTATAATAAGATTTTTAAATTAAAAAGTGTAATAATTTTTTAAATATTTAGGTACTGACTACTTGGAAAAATAAATATTTATAGCAAGTTAGCAAATTTACTATGTACTAATAAAGTAAACTAGTTTTGAAATAGGCTAAGGCTTTGATAAAAGAAATGTCGTCAGTTAAAACGTGACACTAAAGTTCGCGATTAAGAGAGTTGATTGAGGCCAGATAACATTAAAGCGTAGTCTCATGCTTATTAATCTCTATAATATAATATACTGTACATCAAACATGATACGCATGTATGTATTACATGTGTAGTAGTAGTTAGTGTGAATACGGGTATGTCTGTGAGAGTAACATGTAATGAAAAATTATCCAGTTGACTGTCGACGATAGATACTATGATAGATAATATGATGACGTTCTTATTACAAGGGAAATGTGAGAAATAATCATTACATTTTGTTGTTTTTTATAGTGTCGAAGAAAATGAGAGAAAAATTATATTAATCTTCAACTAAATATTGACTTTTAATGGTTGTACCTTTCTTTAACACTCGTACAAACTGCTTCAACACTCAAATAATAAGTGAAAAAGTTATTAATTGAACTTTTTAAAACCAGTTTTTAGATTTTTCTATAAATGTGTATTTCAATTAATGTATTTAATAAAACAAAAATTAGTGTAGTAATCAATTAAACTTAAAATTAATAGCAAGGAAGTTCCCCGGAAGAGTAAAAAAAAGAATTATTATTTTAAAACTTAATCCTTCAAACTTAACTCTCTTGTGGCGAAACGATTCAGCAGTCATACTCCACCTATCGAAAATTTTCAACACTTTTTTTGGTCGAAAAATTATATTTCACCATATTAGCCCACGTATGGGCACTTTAAGTCATGCCAGGACATAACAAGTCATATTAAGCCAGATAAGTCATGATGTAACCATATATGTTCTAATAAGGCCCTATCAAAAAATTTTCCGCGAGTTGTAACTTCTTAAGGTAAAAATTTACCTAGACTTAAAAAAAAATCTATTCATAGCTGTATGATTCATATTTCATTAATAACTAGTTTAACGTTACGATGACTAGATTTCTAGGTAAATATTTAAAAAATTCCTACTAAGTCAACCCTCTCTCTAATGTGCATATTATTAACATAGATACTCATCCCACATGAGTACAGAAACAAAGCAATAAATAACCCAAGCCTGTATATTAATGGTAATATTGTACGGAACAAAAGTAAAGAACTTTGTTGCGGCCTCGAGAAATTACACTTCCGCGGCAACCACTAGCCAAGTCTAATACAAACCATACAATACAAATATTACACGATCCAACTTTCATACGTGACATTATACGCATTACATATGTTGGGACTTTTGTTATCCGGTGGATTCGTCAGATAAATTCTACGAAGTTTAAACTTGTCATAGAGTTTTTTTTATTTTTCTTCGCCAAGTCGATACTTTGCTACGCGCTTTAACATTAATTGAAATCACTACTCAATGCTTTACTTGTAATTGTTAATTTAATTTGCTCTACTCAAAAGAAAATTATGATAATATTTTGTAAATTAAAGTAACCTCATTTTTTTTCGCTCCAAGCTATTTGAGTTCGAATACTTTTGCCAACGTAATTTCATACCTGCAATATTTCTTTGCGTATCGTTTTCTACTGTGTTACGTATATTTATATTTATGTATATATATTATGTGTATGAAGGATCACATAACATAGGGAGTGTAAAGTAACACATGAATAAGCATATATCAGTATTTATTTTAGTGCAAAGCATGGAATAATATGAATGCTAAACGTTAAATGCAATACTATGTTTTCTGTTCCAACACAAATACAGTAGCAGTAAGAGCAGTAAGTGCAAATCAGATTTGCTTTGTACTCTACTGAGGTCTCGTGCATACACTGAAATGCACAGAAATAGTTTTTACGATCGATATACATTTTAGAGCCAAGATTTTGCTGTACTTTTATCATCCTCTGGTTTTACTCCAAGGCTGAGTTATTATTTTACTAGAAAATATTTTAAAGAGCGCAACATTTTTTTTTGCTTTTATTTTTTAGGCTCAGATCACTTCCAAGTAAATTCAATTGATATAAGTAACATGATTAAGGACGGCTATTAGGAGTATTTTAGTTAAATTAATTAATCAACTGATGAGTTGCGATATTTATTCAAATTTGAAACTCTCAAAAACACAATAATAAGTAAAATACTATGTGATTAATAATAAATAAAATGAATAGAGCAACCAAAAATCAGAGTCTAAAAATGTGTCTAATTGATCATCAATAATAAATATAAATTTACATAATCAATATGTATGAAACAAATCATACTTCATGTAATTAATTTTTAAGAATTGTTTTATTAATTTAAGAAGGAAAAACTTCGCATTTCAGCAACAGTTCAATTGATTTGAAATAATTCAAATACTTGCGACCCTGTAGGTTGTAAATTTTTTTATTTAAATTTTATTAAGTTATTACTTTTCAAGTAAGAATATTTCAACAAATAAATAAAAAAAAAAAAAGTGAGAGGCTAACTTTTTGCTTTATTATTTATGCAAAAATACCAAAAATTCAAATTTGTAATGCAGTACATTTTTTTTTATTACTGTTATAAGTTATTTTCCAAAAAAAACAAGCTCTTTTAACATGAGCCATTTTCATGGATACCCATGACAAAATTTTCTGATATATTCTGTCTACTAAAAATTTTCAATAGATGGCGCATGATCGCTAAATCTTCTCCTTATTAAAGAGTTAAATTCTAAAATATATGTAATTTTTTTTTCTACTCTCCTAAGAGGCTTTTCAGACATTGTTTTGAATTCAATCAACTACTAAATCAACTTATGTCTGATAAAACATGATAATTGATGTACATATTGTCTATAAAATATATAAAAATCAAAAATTATTACAATTTATTTATTATTCTAATATATAGACTGATATGAAAATTATCTGTATCAAAAAAATTTTCCACAGGTAAAGTACTTCTGATACTTTGATACTCTAAACAATGTTTATAATCTTGTCTGGATTCAGAAAGCTCATAAAAGTAGAGTTTAAAGACTTTTCAAGTAATTAACAATCTATTTATTGAAATGACTAATTTGAATGTTTTGAACAGCTGAATTAACTCGCGTGCTTAAGTAAAAAACTGGTGAGTGAGTAAATGAGCGAGTGAATCACTTCCGGTGCATGTGGACCAAGAAAAAATTATCAACACTTGGTGACGTTTTTTTGTTACAGATTTTACTGTTTTTGCAACTCTCATTAAATCACATAATTGCTAGTTTTTATTTAAATAATTTATTTTTCTGAAAGATGAAAAATGAGGCCAGATATGAGTGCGTTAACATGAGAGATTTTTCAGTAAATAAAAATAAGAAGGCTATTTAAATGCAATACGACAAGGCCGTTTACATATACGTATGCGATGTCTCAATGAATATTTTCACGTTGTGAACGGTTAGCGATAAATATAAATATAAATATACATATCCATACACTTGTTATACCTTGTACCTGTAGTTTTATTTTATCATTGAATAAAAGAATAAAATGAAATGAAAGAAAATTAACATTTACCGTTTCAAACCGCGAATTCTTTGTGCTGATCGGTAAATATTCTTTTTAATTTATCGACATAATAAGGAATATTTATTATATGCATTTTATTGTTCTTTGTACTTTTTACAACTGGCTATTTTCTTTAATGAATAATAAAAACCAACCGCGAGTCACTGCTAAAAAATTTTATTGGTTTTTGAGGTACATACACTTTTACTCGGGTTCAAAATTATGCGCTTGGATTATTGAATAAACTTATTTTAAAGCTTCGAGTGGTTTCTATTTTATAGAAAAAATTATTTCATGCGAAAATAAAAATTTAAATAATAACTCAGTGAAATTTTTTGTGGTCGATGATTGAAAAAATAGAAATTAAAAAAAATTTTTAAAGTAAAAATACATTTTACTTTTTTTGTTTTGGAAATTAGCGAAAAATTTGGTGTAATATTTTTTAAAAATTTACAACAAATCAGTCTAATAGACTTAAAGAAATTTTTAGAATCCAAAAATTGAAAATGAAATATTACACAATGATTTTTAAATCTCATGAATTAAAAGTAATGTGATTATAATTACATGAAAAATAATAATTCATCATAATTATTACGAAGAAAATAAAATAATTAGAATAAAATAACATAGTTGGTAACAAGTATACAAAGTGGTACAAAGGTTATAACAACTAAAATTCGTGATAGAATGAGTGTGCGTTACCAGTTAGCCGAAGAATAACATAAGTAAAGAGAGTACGTGTACAAGTACTGCATTAATACATATGTGTATACATTCACAAACTCATATCAGCATTACTGCCGATTATAATTGACATAAAACACTATTAATGACGTAACACCGTACGTTAGATGAAGCTAAGAGTTACTTAGCAGTATGGATTATATTATAAATGTTATACCCTCTCTCAGCCTTTTTTCGTCCTTGCTCACTCTGAATTGCTGTCAGCGTTATTTTTTTAATGATAATTAATGTAGCGGCAATAAAATTATATTGATTTAAATTCTCCGACTCACAAAACTGATCGAATTCAATCATTGAATAAATAAAATATTAAACGATCTTTTCTGATTTTTGATTAATGATCTTGTGTTTGGAGAGAGCTGTTAATGTTATGAACGGAAATTTAATTTCCTTAGCTTAAAAAAAAAAAAAAAAAAAAAAAAAAAAAAAAAAAAAAACTAATGATAAATTTTGATATTTTTTTGAGAAACGGCTGTGTAACATATATGAGGTGTCTTTGGACCTCTTACTTATTACAGTAACTTTTTTTTTTTTTCAGCTTGCCCTAATTGTGAAAAACTAGACTAATTAATTGAAAAAAGAATGACCTTGGCGTTATGTAAATAACAATAAGATAATTGCATTCAAGACAATAGAGTTTTACTAACAGCGAATGTAATTATTAATGTCATTCAAAAATTTATTATGAAAAAAAAAATTAACTAACAGTAATTAAAAATAAAAAATATTTTTAAAAACAGTATCATTAATTTAAGTCGACAGGAAGCCCTAAAGTGGACAGTTTTAGTCTTCACATGACACACTTGTAACCCTCATACTTTCATACTCTACTGATTCTCTTACTACATTGAACATGTTATAACAATTGTTATTATTACAGTAAATAATAATAACAATTCAAAATTATTATTGAATTAAAAATATTTTCTTAGTTATCAAAAAACCTAAATGAAGTTACTATACCAATCCAGTAAGAATGAATGCGTTCTTTGAAATAAATAAGTAATTGTCGCTTATAAAATTTAATTACAACTCAAACATTTCTTTCCAGCCAAGTATGTCATTAAAAAAATGAATATTTCCACGAATGAAATATTTTAAACAAAATTTCAACACAACCACTGTTTAGTAATACTTTTAAATTTTATATATTATCATGTAAATAAGAAAAACCCAGAATTTTGGAGCCACTTTGTGTAAGGTCACAAAAAATTATTACATAATATAAGCACCAGTATTTAATAATAAAATTTGGTAGTTATTCATGCGCACGAACAACCTACACCGTTTGAACTAAACAACAACTGTTCAAAAATATATATCTATGAGCAAGAAAATTTTTTCTTGACTACTCATCAATTTTAAATCTTCTTCCCAAATAAAACATCCGACAGAATTTTCTCAAAAATATTTCTTCGATAAAGAAATTCTCCAGATAAACCTGAAATCGGGAACCTAGATAAGAATCAGAGATAAAAAAATCTTTAAAAAGATTGGTCTTATCTCTTGTCAGATATACAGTATATGATATGATATTGCGATGAAAATTTTGGTGAAAAATAAAACAAGAGCACGTTGAAAAAAGTAGCATACTCAAAATACACGTAAAACATGTACATGCATATAATGAGTGGAGAGAATAAAACCTGTTTGACAAGTGGTCAGAGTTAATAGCCGCCTGTGTGTGTCAGTATCCGTACCACACATGTTGTGTCTATGTAGCATACCAATAGTTTGAGTTTTATTACTGTATTAAATCTTGTATTGCGCTCACTCGGTTGTAAAGAACCCGTTAAAAGCTTCTATCCCATCTCATCCAGACTCTTTGCTCCAATATACTATACTAATAATTGTACTTACTGCTAAAAAACTTTCTACCAACATATATTTAATCGTAAATATTATTAATTAATGATTAAAGTAACTTACTGCATCTGGAATTAACGGGTAATCCAATCTAAATAAAAGTAAAACCACATTGCACAGATTCAATCACTAATTACGATACTCCACAGTCACAATCTCACTGAGTGCATAATAGAAATAATTTGATGAAGATGATTAAATATTACTACCTGCCATTAATTGAAAATTTATGTAATTAAACGTGAATAAATTAAATCGAAATGTACGTACTAATTAAAAAGTAAACAATGGTTCTGTAGATAGGTGAGTATTTTTAAATCTCAAGTGAGTAATTCAAATACAACGACACTTAACGGCGTCTCACATTGTACTGAATTTAAAACTGTTGGCTGGCTCTGAGTCTGAGTTACAGTAGATGACTTGTATTGTACACACTTATGTACAATGTGGGAAGTATTGCTTGAATGTACATCGTGCATGTATATTTTATACATGTGTCGTGTCGACAGTGTGAGAGAAACGCAACAAAGTGGTAGTGCGCAGTCAAAATAAAAATAAATCTATGTATTTACATTTACACACACAGGTATACAATTCGTACATACTTGTCTTGTTGTGCGCAACTCAGAGACTTGGTTGGCTTTGAAGTCGAGAGATGGCGCGGAAGTTTAAAAACTGCGGGAAAATTTAAATTCAAAAAATTACCGCGACGGCGCTCTCAGTATTTTTGGACTTATTTTTACAATGAATATATTTCTTCTAATTCTACATGAAATAATTTTAATTTCAATTTTTAAAAAATTTAAATTAACTTATTTTAATAAATCATAAATCATTATTCAAGTTTTGTTATTTTCAATTATTTTATTGCTTCTTAGTTACTCATCTATTATTAAATTTATTGAAATAATTTCAATTACACCACTCCCATTTTAATCTTAATAAATTTAAAAAATGCATCTATTAAAAAAAAAAAAAAAACTCAACTGTTCAAACAACACAATTGAATTCATTAATATTGACAATTTCTATTGAATTGACATCTCTTCGTTTAATAAATTAAGCTTAACCCATTCTGCAATAGTATCGTTTAATTATTAACTTAAAATTTCTTCACAAATTACCCACGAAATTGGGGTAATACTATTGGTTCCGCTGTAACCATAGCAGAAAAACCAGCCTCGTCATTAGCGACATCGCTTACAAACTGTATTGAAGCTTTGTTAACCCGTAGGTTCAACTCCCACGGACTTCTATTTCCACAAAATCGACCAATAACCTTTGACTTTCCATCAATATCTATTTCTTTCACCTCAACGAAGTCATTTCCACAGTTTCTGCTATCTTCCAATCTGAAAAACTCAAATTTAACCTTATTTTTAATAAAATAAATATTTGATTTTTTTAAGAAATCTTCGTTGTTAATTCTTAACAAAAATCACAAAAATAATTTCCTTCGTGTTAATTACTTTATGTTAAAGTAGCTTCACGCATATTATCACATTTACAGACACAATTTAACAAATGTAATTAGCAAACAGTGTCAGATAAGATTTTTCTAAAAGTGAAAGAATGATTTTCATTTTATAACTTAATTTCTGAAACTTACCTCTCTTGAAGCGAGACGACTCAGTGGTTCTGCGCCACCTGTCGGAGTTTTGTAATACTACTTTTGATCAAAAGTAATTTGTAAATATATATGACTGTATCAGACGAGATATAGACATGTAAAAAATTATATATGAAAATGTCCTCCCACATATGGACATATTAAGCCATATGGAAAAATTTTTCACGGATAAGTTCAGAATTTTTGACTTTTTTTTATTGCATCTTCATTTAATCTTCAAGAATTAAAAAAAAAGACAACTGAGTTTATGATGTCGCAAACTAAATTGAATACTTGCATGTAAGAATCTCTGAGGAATTCATCATGAATTTTTTTCACAGAGCTAGTGTAGAACGATGTACTTTTACTAGCCTCGTACTCGTGTCTCGTACAAGCTTGATAAAATACCATTAAAGCTCCTGAAGATTTATAAGATTCTTCATAAAATTCCTCGTATTAATAAATTTAAATATTAGACTTGAACTGCCGTAGGCATATAAAACTAAAAATATAAAATTGGCGGCTTAATGGACTCAATTTAATTATCAAGAATTTTTAACATAATTTGATTGAATTGTGTGTGGAAAAATAATCTCATTATTCAAGGGAGGAGTAAATAAATGAATAATTAAATGAAGAGGGGACATAATAAGAAAAAAAAAAAATTTGTGTCAATTAAGCAAAAGATACATGTACGAAAAGATATAAGTGAGGGATACATGAGAGCTGAGAAATGATGTACTTTCAACATCTCATCATATCATATCACTCTATTATCCGCAGACACATGTACGTATATTATGTGCCCAGAATAGAGTTGAGTTACGTACGTCACGTAAGGAATTCCGTTGTTGTAATTTCTCTCCTCCCGGACCTGCCGCAATCCTGTCTGCCTTCCATTCTGTATTATGCCCACATACTCCCTGCCCTCAGCTAAATTTTTACTGAATTTCACAGCTATCTCCCTTGTCAGTCAATACAATTAAATCGTTAAATGTATATGCTTCGATTTTTTACGAGTATCGATGTTATCTTTGAGTAATGTCTGATACTTTGTATTTGATAAGAATGATTCGTGATAACAATTTATATTTTATTGGCTTAAAAAGCTTTTACTGAGAGGAAATTTATGATAATAAAATAAAAATGTTATTTATTTATCAGGCATCAAACTCTTAGTAGTCATAATTAAACTTTTTAAAACTTACCTACCGTGGTTGTTTTTAAACTGAAAAAGTCATTTAAATAGTTTTCTGTGTTATTATACATTTATTTATTTAAAGATTCAGCTATTCAATAAACTAAAAATACTTGGCTTAATTATATAAATATTTATTGATAGAGAACTTTAGTTTTTTCTATCGACATCGGCGGTCAATTTTATCTTTGACATTATTTATCATTCTTATGAATAATATAATTTGGATTTAAATTAGTAAGTAATTTTTTTATTATTATTATTTTTAAAATAAGCTAGACCAACTCCGAATCCTTTTATTATTATTGTTATTTATAATAATTACTATGAGCAACAATAATGAATTTAGAATGAAAATACTCAGAGAAATTGTGCTTATATATATATATATATATATATATATATATATATAATATAGTTTAATTTTGTTTAAACGCTCCAATTCGAACTCTATCCCAATTGCTTTGAGAGTTGTATTCTGATATGTGCAATAAAATTATATTATTATAATTTTTTTTGTTAAAACAGTTAATTGACTACAAGACATGAAAACAGCAACATAACTAACAATAATGATAGTTAAGATAACAATGATAATAATACTGTTAGTAGTAATGAGAAAAAGTTATATAACAAGGAGTTACACTTGTTGCGGATACCATCGGGAATACCTGGATAACAAGAATGATATAATAGAGTAAAGACCGACATACTAGGAATCTTGAAATCCTCTGGATACCGAAGAAACGCGATGAGAGGATACAGAGGTGTGTTCACTACAGAATACACACAACTATATAACTTATTCCCCTTACATATTTATATACATATACATTCACATATATACCTGAGTTGCAAAAAGAGATTAAGGTCAGAGGGTCGTCGTGCCATGACCTCTTTTTGCCCTTCTGTATGTCTATACATACATTAATTCAACTCATATAATCCAAACATTGTGCACACACTTTTTCCACTGAATATTCACTTGAGTTTAGTTATAAAAAATATCTCCCTTAATTTTATTTATTTTAAATTTTAAAAAACAATTTAATCTTTGTCCATAGCACTGATAATAATAATAATTATTACTATTGTTGTTATTATTAATACTATTATCATTGTATCCTTGCAAATGCAAGGTAAACAGAGACTTAAATCTCAGGGCAATAAAAAGGTGCTCTCAAACTGAATATATATCATACCGCAAGCGTAATTCCGGTTTTTAAGTACCCACTACTTTTTTCAACTCTTCACCATTCGCCACTTCGCAATATATCTATATGTATGCCGGGTTAGTACTCACGAAAAAAAGTGAAGGAACATAATAAAAAATAAAAAAGGTAAATAAATAAAAAGAAATGCCATTGAGATCAAAACGAAAAAAGTAAAAACAAGAATCTGAAAACGACTTGAAAAAAAAAAAAAAAATTGGAGAAGAGGAAGAAAAGAAGAAATTAAACAAACAAATAGCACATAATATAAAACCTAGAAAAGTATTATGCGAATGGGGTACGGGAGATTAAGGAAGAAATAGGATCTTTTGATTAGAAGCTTGTTGAGAAAGGACAAAGTTCAACTAGCATGAAAACAAAACAAAACAAATTAAAATAAAATATATATATGTAATGGAAAGAGAAGGAATAAAACGGAGATTTGCATTTTGTGAAATTAGCATTTAAATTTGGCTGGTTCTCACTCTCTGAAATTCACCAGGATAGCTTTAGGATTCCTGCGTGCATGTAAAAGAGAATAAATTAATGGAAAGAGAAATAGATAAAGAGTGCGACGATTAAAGATAATACTTGGTGGATTTATTTATTTTTTTATATATATATATATATTTGTTGGTACGGATTGGGCGAAATTTACAATCGCGGCCTTTTAATGCAAGAGTAATGTTTAATTGTTATCGTTGTCGCTTTATTCAAAGGGAATTATTAATAGTGAATATTTTAGGTATTATGGTGATATTTCAGTTGTTGTAAGGTGTAAATTGGTGTATTGTTTGAGCGGGTAGATTAATTACTCGATGGTAATTGTTCTTAAGCTGGTGAATTATGACGAATTTGTAATTCAAATTGGTAGTAAAATAGGAAGCTTATAATACTTTCAATTTGTTTTGTTGTATTTTGTTGTCATTGTTGATTGTAATTAAGGTTTTAACTATGGATTAATATTCGGGTATTTTGTGCAGATGTAAAATCAGTTTTTAATGGCAGAAATTTGTGTTATTTGATAATGGTATTTTTTTTGGATTTTCCGAGAGAGTTATTGTCAATACATCAGTACTTTTTTTTTTTTAATCGATACTCTTGATACTCATAAAAATTCAACTTGCCGATTCAATCAGAACTAAAACAAAGTCGACCTTTTTATAATGATCAAATATAATTTTTTATTGCAATATTTTGTTTAGTGTACCTGCAGAATATCGTATCAATGATGTTTTCATTATTACAAAAATTTTTAATTTAAAAATACTAAATCAAGCAGATTTGTATTTATAGCCAAAAGTGAAGACTCAATATTTTTTTTTCATGACAAGTCTTTCATGGCCAAAAAATTTTTTTGATACCATGATTTTAAAATTTATGACGAATTGTTAATTTCTAGGGAACCTAAAAATATCCTACCACAGTATACAACTTGAATAAAATTATATGTTCCAAGACAATTAGGGTATCTCGTTCTTGTATGGTAATATATACATACAAACGTATAATATTATATTGTGTTGTCTTGTGGTGCACAATACACATTATACATTATCTTTCTATATAATAATTTAATATGACGTTCACTTTATTCAATCGACACGCGAGCCTAATCTTCTTGATCCCCATATTTAGTAGCATTATTCACACATTCATTGATAATTCATACACACAACAAGCCAGAGATGAAATAATGATAATGTATGTATGAAGACTAAAGAAATATAAAAAGTCTTTAGCTACTTAAGTTAAGCGCATCAGTGCGCGAACTCACCACAGCTTTTTCTGTTCCACTTCCATTCGATTGTACTTTTCCCATTTAGCTGTTCTAGTATGTATACGGCCGTTTAGTTCTTTATTGTGAAAATTTAAATTCCCTTCTTTGCTTTTCTGTTCGGCTCCTGTAGCCGTGCCACCATAATATACTCCTGATAGGATACATAGCCAGCCGAAAGAACCTCCATTCACTTTTCCTTACGACTTAAAGTTTCTTTTTTGTCTCACTTTATTTTCAATTTTCATTCTTCCTCATTATTTATTACTAAACCCTCAATTTTCTATGAGGAATAATTAAAAAATTTCTTTGTTGCGTGAAAACTTTCCAACAACTTTTTTGTAATTATTTTTTTAACTTAAACCTCTTATCGAATGCTTTAATTAGTTATTGATTCACTTTTGTTCATGGAGTTTTTAATAATTGGTCGTTTTAAAGATCAAATGTATTGCATGAATGGATTTAGTTGGAAATTTAAAAAAAAAATATCTAAGGTGAAAACTTTTGTCAAGAAATTTTCATTGACATTGAATTTAACCAAAATTAGGGACAGTACTTATCTCAAAGAGTTTTAATCGTAAAAATGAACTCAGTAGTAGTTGTCACATAAAGGATTGGGAGTTTATCTAGCTCATTTATAAACCATCATCATTATAATCTTCATAAAAAATATTACATTAATTATTACTAGCAACCTACAGTCACTATGTGTAATAATAAATACTTTTTGAATAAATTTGAAAAATAATAATGCTACGACCGGATCAATTGTAAATAATTCAATGAACAAATGTGACAGAATAAATTTATAGTAGCCATAAACTATTCAAAATTCCTCCAAAAATTCAACATTAACAATTGAGTATCATTGAAAAATATATAAAACCGTGAAACGGCATAAATTCGTGCCAAGACCTTTCTAATGATACTGAATTTAATTTGAAAAACTCATAAATACGCCCGAGACAAAATTTTCCTTATTCTCTTAATTGTATAGGTTATTGTTATTTATAATAATTATTATGAACAATAATAATAAATTTATAATTAAAATACTCAGAAAAGTTGTGCTTATAAATGTGAATAAGAAAATTAAATTGTATGGACGCTCCAATTTAAACTATCTGCCAATTGCTTTGAGAATTGTATTTTGATGTGTACAGTAAAATTATATTATTATTATTTTTATTATCCTTCATAACAATGAAGTAGTAAATACAAACAAATTAGAGATAATAAAAAAAAAAAAAAAAAAAAAATTGGGAATGGTAAAGAAAAGAAAATAGTTATAATGATACGAAGATCACTCGATATTTTCAACCATTAAGAATCTTAGTATATTTATTTATAGATCCAAACCTCAAAAAACCAAATAAATAACGATAACAAAAAAGGTAAAATAACAGGGATAATGGAAAAAAAAAAGCAAAGGGCTTTCACTTTTTGCTCGTTAAAGCATCGTTCAGTCTACCCGTAGGAATTTGACGTGAAAACAAGAATAAAAATGAAAAGAAATATCTCGGTGAAGATATTTACAAGATAAACGAACCGAACAAACTTGTTTTCGGTTTCTGAGATTGCGGAGAATTGAGTGAGAATTATTATTACATTCACCTCATCTTTTATACTTCTTATCCTTATTCTTACATTTTATTTTGTACCTATAACCTCTTCGTAGATCTCCTTCACGGCCATTCTTCTCTCATATCATTGACGTCCATTCCCCGTAAATTTATATTTTATTTATTGCTCGTAAATGCATCGTTGGTACCGCTAGGTTAATTCTTTCATTCGCGCTGCTTAATGTTTCAATTAAATGTAAAGTTTCAATTAAATAAAAAATATCAAAAGAAGAAGAAGTTATAGTCGACTTGATAGTTATTGAAGTATTGTATGAGCAAGTAATGTGAGATGAAGAAATTTTACGAATGCAGAAACAGTCGTAATGAGCTAAGAAATTGTCAAGGGAATCAGTGACGTAAAATATGCAGTCAACGTTATCCAATGGCTTTTGATCTTCATCTCCATCTAAATTACTAAAATTCTCATACATATTCTACTGAAACTAAAATCTAACTGTCTTATCTCGTATTGTTATCCACCCTTATTACATACTCCTTCGTACACTGCATACCGACTAATTTCTTATGTAATGTAACCCTTTATACTAATAATGATGTCAATTAAATCTAAAATTGCTAGTTATTTAATTCAACAAAATTGTTGAAATTTCTGTTTATTTTAAAACCTCAGAAAAATTATTTGATTAAAAAAAATATTTTCTTTATAATTTTTTTTTCTATTTAAGGACACATCAGAAGTATTTTGTCACGGATTAGGATAAAAAAAAGTCTAACTGAAGTTATCTCCGAAATGAAAATTAAAAGAAGTGAAATGCAAGTTGTTAGAGCCTCTAGAGAAAGTTAGCTTCTATAATAACTTAAATCGTTGAGTTTTCAAAGTTTTGCAGATCAAAAGTACACTTTTAGAAGTTATCAGATCGAAGAAATTGCGCTGTGACTTTATTGATAAGCCGGGCTGCGATTAGTTATTCACGGACAAAATATGCAAGAAATAAATAATTCCTTTTGTAGTAATTACAAGTGTAAGCGGTTTTAAATATTACACAGAAAAATAAATTTTTCAAGAAAAAAAAATTTTTTTACTCAGGAAAATATTAATGAAGAAAAAAATTATTCCTCATTGACTTTTTTGTTTTAAACAAAACTTTTTTTCTGTAAACTCTCAATTATTTATAAAATAATTAATGAAAGTTAATTTTGTCATTTTTGTAAAAAATGTATTAAAGTTTATTTTTTGATATCAACTTAATTTTTCTTTCCATTTATTTTTTTTCAAGTATCAAATTATCGAATAGAATTTTTACAACCAATTTTCATCAGCTTTTTTTACTGTAGACTTCATTTTTCTCGACAAAAAATAAAAAAAAAAAACCCACTTATATAAAGATATATCTATATCTGTATAAATCCCCCTATCAGTTCTTGAGTCAATTGACAGTGAAGAATTGCTGTAAGGTACGGAGAGAAGGGTACACCTATAAACCTACAACTATAACACCGTATAAGTACGTATGTATAAACATGAAATATATGTGGGAGCGAGTACAACGGACTAGAGTGGTATAATATAACACGTAGGTATTGTATGCACGATAGTCGACTATCACAAGAAGAATACAGAGATGCGGATAAGAGGATGAGAAAAGTGACAAGGGTCCTTAGACACGGATGATAAATAAAGAACCTGACGATTTTTTCAGCCCCTTTGGTGTATTGTGTCTCCTTGTGTTTTGTCGGAGGTAGAGGTGAAAAACCGAGAACGTGTGATATTTCAAGTGCCGGGATCCAGATAAAGGAGGAAAATGTTTTTAAAAATTACAATAAAAGTTTAAAGATATAATAATAAAGAAGAAAGGAACAAAGAAGAAGGGGAATCTGATCAAATGGGACCTAAGGGATCATACTTATATACGGAGGAGACTTTGCTTCTCTTTGCCCTTTTCGCTCTTTATTCTTCTTCTTCTTCTTCTTCTTCTTCTTCTTCTTCTTCTTCTTCTTCTTCTTCTTCTTCTTCTTCTTCTCTTACTTCTTGTAGTTCTATTACGCTGTTGAGTATAGGAGGCACTACTATGTTTCTTATACTTCTACTATTCAATCTCACTTCCGGTCAGCTTCAAGAGTTTAGATAAGAGTCGACTCTTTCGTGTCCAAGGGCCATGTAATATCTGTTGTACATGACCCTTTTCATAAATCTTTTTTATTTATTTCGGATTTTATGAGATATCTATTAATTTTTTTTTATTTTCAATTTTATCAATTGCCAAGTCTTTGATTGATTTTTAAAAAAACATTTTTTATAGTATTATTTGTTTTTAATTATGTTATCTGTTAATATTTTAAAAATATTATTATGTGAAATTTTGAGAAAAAAAAGTTTAATTTATAATTTTTTATAAACGATAAAAATTTTAGGTTTGATTTAAAATTTTTACTAAAAAAATGTTTTTAATTTCTTGTAATTGAAAAAAACAAAAAAAAAAATATTCGTATCAAAAAATCAATAGAACTTTTTTAATGAACATAAAATAATTAATAATTACGATTGCTCTCGAATTTTAATTACATGTTAATTATTTATATTTCCTATAAAAAGTAATTTATTGATAATTGGATTATAAATATTGAGCGCATTAAATGATAATCGTTTAATTAAAAAGTAAATTCGATTTCAATAAATTAAAACTATTTTCGTAAAGTAATTTAATAAAACATTAATGAAGCAATACGAGAAGAAGTGAAGACAGTAGATTGGAGCTAATATTAGCAATTGGCGCGTTATTAATGCAACAAATGTTTAAAAGAGTTCTCTTTAATAAAACAATTATCGGTTAGCAGTAATTTTACTTAGATTGTTTATTAGACTGAAAGATCACTAATTGGCTTTTATGAGAAATCGATTAAAGTCACTGCATAAATAATTTAGTTCACTAATAAAAGTTCTTTCTGAGTAAGGCTAGAAAAATATTCAGTTAAAGTTTTGAAGAAAATCAACATGATGATTTTGGTGGTCCCGGCTGAGAATCAAACCCAGATCTTACGGCAATACTTCAAGAGCTTTTTCTATTGCAGACACACTGTAAAAATTTCATGTTTGTCATATTTGGTAATTAAAATTAGAGTCTGATATTACTTTTGCCCAATTAACGGGATAGTTCTTGAAATATTTTTAACAATCATAGTAAAAAGTTTACAATAATTGACTATTAAGTAAGTTCGATGAAATTTAATGTAATATTTAAATGGAGTATTTTCAATGACAAAAAAATAACGTCCTTTCAAAATCAGAAAAAAACCGGGAAATTTGAAAGTTTCCTCAGCTCAAATTATATTAACACCACAGAAAATTTAATTGATTAAAAATTATGGAGCATGAAATTTGCTAGAAATATTGTTTGAAAGAATTTTTGATAAATCAATTTATTTAGATGAAAATATATAAAAATAAAGTAATAAGCCTTACCTGCTTTGCAAATATCCAGATCGAAATCCCCCGAGATGAGGTTCGGGAATTTGGCATTCAACAGTTCGTCAATCGTGAATCGGTGTCTTTGTCTGAAGTTTCTTTGTCTCCCATCCTGATCGTCAATAAATGTTCGGTTGAAACTATCGCTACCCTTATCATCGTTATCATTATCATTATTATGATTATTTTTACTACTATCTACATAAATACGGCAATAAATCTCATTCACATGAAATGCAATAATAAATACCGAGAAGACAAGTGAAATCGAGTGCATTCTCATCCTCATCTCGCTTGTTTTTTACTATTACTATCGGTAATATTTTTATTATTATATTTATAACAATTAGACCCCACACTTGTTTCACACTGACAATAGATCATAACAAACTCTGCTTTCGTCACTATCACTCGTGATTTATTAATATTAATATTAATATTAATCTATGATTTATTAATAAATAAATATTTATTTCAAAGTCTATACTATTATCATCACTCTTTATTAGTGCTCCTATCTTTTTATTAATTACAATAATTTATTTCAGTCGTCATTATTATTACTATAATAAAGAACAAGCTTTAAAAAATTTCACTTTTGATTCAAGTCGGAATAAAATAAATAATTTTTATAAAAACTTTACATTGTTAACTTATATTTAAGATTACGAGCGCATTTAAACTGAAACTTCTCCGAGTTTCATGGCTGTGTTTAATGTGTGGGTTAATAAAAAAAGTGATACTGTATCTCTCGCGGGTCAGAGTTCGAGGCAGTGGATAATATAATTTTTTTTCTTGTATTTATATTTTTGATTTAAGAATTTTAATTAGACACTGATTTGAATTTTGATTCGAACATGGTGATCTAGTGACCCTGCCGGACAGAGAACAGAGAGAGAGAGAGATAGAGCGCGTCCGTCGGTTCGGATCGGCTCGGCACAACTAGATGTTCCGCGCTCTAAAACGCGACTCGCGAGCTACTACGTGTGGAGGAGTATCGGGTGCCGATAGAGTCAAGTAGTAGAGTAAGCTGAAGAGGAAGAGAGGAAGATGCTTTTGGAGAGTGGGGACGGCAACGTGGTGGTGCGGGTGCGCAGGATCTTATTTATATTATCCTTTTTGAGATTTTTATTGTGGGGATTCAGGTCGCGGATTTTGGAAAATTTTAGGCAGTATTTAAGGTATAGATAGAATCAAAAAAATATTAGGTAATGACAATCTCAGAGAATTTATTAGTTTCGACTTTGTTTATCGAGTCTTTTTTAAACCCCGAAAATTTTGAATTTATCTCTCTTAAATCGAAATAGTAACTTTCGACTATGAAATTTATTTATTTATTTATTTATTAATAATAAATGCCAAGGCACCATACCACTATTTGAATTAGTAATCTACTATGCATTGCAAAAATAGTGAATAGTCACTGTAGTCACTATTTCGATTTAAGAGAGTAAGTAGAAATAAACAAAATTTGATCTGGTATAAAAATAGTCGGGTGCTGATTGGTTGATTTTAATTTTTTCCATAAAAATTTTATTGTGAATTTCAATCATCATTTAATGCACTGAAAAATAAAATAAAACATTCTTGAATCAAGTAAAATTTACTTAAACAAAAAAAAATTTTTTAGTTTACGAATTTTGATGGTTGCACCACGAAATCTCCCCGACAAAATACGCTTCAAAATCTCGTTGTGCCCTTTTATCATGACTTTTTGTGTATATTTACACGAAAAATACCATCACAACTGTCAGGAATAATAATATTATTATTTAAAATGATTTAAAATTAGATTTTGTCGGGAAGATTTTGTCGTGTGACCATTTTGATACTTAAATCAAAACGATGGATCTCTTCAAACTGATTTTCTTGATTTAAATGAATCATTTTCTCTGTATACAAAATTATTACAGCCTTATATTTTATGAGTCATTTAATTTAAGGACCTTTCCTTCAAATTTCATATTTAATCCCTTAAATGGCCTAGGGAATTAAGTATTAAATTTTTAAAAAGTTATATTCACATTGTAGAACAATATCAGAATAGTTATTTACGTCGTCAGGCTGGAAAGGGGCAATTTTCTGACGATGTTGCGTAATAAGCCTGAGGTTTGTGGCGCGAATTTACACTCATTTTTCGTCGTTATTGTCCAGAAAGTCCAGAGCATTTGAGAGGAATACAAATTTAACAATTTTCTTATCAAATTATCTTATGTTAGTATTTTTGATTCTTTATGAAAATTTTATAAAATAAAGGAGCACTTAGTTTCATAGAAATTATCAATTTATTTTTATTAATTGCAGAACTTTTATTAAGTTAAAGGCACAAATCCTGTATCGCTCGTAAAACATAATAATAATGTATAAAGTAATAAAAAATAAATTTTACAAAGATGAAATGTTGGACTTATGAATATTTAAATAATCGAGATTCAAGAAAAGTTAATTGGAAATATTCAAAATATCTAGTGACATGTAGACCGAGGCAATTTACCTTTTTCCATACGATATTAATCTCGGTTTAATTTTATTTTTTAATGAAGCCACACCCAATTAAAAAAAGATAAACTTGAGCATGATCTCGGCATTTTCATGTCGATGGTAATTTTTTCTCCGCAAATGAATCTAATGAATATTCCATTTAGGGCACGTATACTTGAAAAATTTATACTAAAATATGTACACCGTGTATACAAATTATATTAATGATGATGCCAGTTTGCAATATATCCATTTAAACACCTGTTTACCCGTGTTCGGTACTAGTATACATATTTGCGGTTTAAATATTTGAATTCGGTAATACAAGAAAGGAAATTACTGACAATTAAAACATACCCTGGATAGTAAATAAATAAGTACTGACTGAGTTGTACTGATTCTCATTGTTAGTGAATTGAATATCGTATGTCATGGTGATCACCCTTATGTACAGTATTCCCTCGATTTCAACATTGAAGGGTTGATACGAATGTTTAACTACACCGGAAACCTTGTTCGTATTGTTGCATTCTGTATTAATTACACGAGGATGAAGTTAAGCTGGAACAAAAGATAAATTAAAAAAGTAAATTTATTTGTTTCAATTTTAATTAATTCCAAAAATTGATTTTTCCAAAAAAAAAAAAAACTTAAATGCGCTCTTTCGAGACGCTGAAGTCTTCAAAACGATTTTCTTGGTTCAAATTTTTTTTTCTTCAATCAAGTTTATATTATTTTAACGTATGTATTTGATATTATATATCAGTATTACTTTGCTTTTTACTTCTCTATCAACTGTAAATACAAGCATCAAATATTTACCGAAACTTTTCATGCAAAACTCCATATGTAAACACATAAAATTGAAACTAACTGTCAACATTCCAGCTCCCTTTATTCTAACATTCATGTCTTTCTTCAGTCAAAAAAATTGCATGTGTTGTGAAGTATTTTGAACCATACTTACCACAAAATTTTATTTGAAATCGTTTTTTTTTTTTACAGAATTCGAGCACTAAAAAAAATTTCCAAGCATTTCTCTTTGTTCCCATAAAAAACTCCAACACGCGTATTTTACTTACGAAAAAAACTATTTTTATTTTGTGAAAAAAAATCTAGTCGATAAAAAAAAATTTTATTTGTCCATACAAAACTGACCCGCATGGAGAAATATATATGTCAAAAATATATGTCGCATATATAATATATATGCCGCATATATTTACGCAAAAAAAAAATATGTCAACATATATTTTTCACATAGATTCTGACATATATGTAGACATATATGGAGACATATATGTAAGCATACACTGAAAAAAAAATTTCCAAGTTTGAAAATTTTTTTACTCAAATCGAGAAAGTTAAATTTTTCAAAATTATTTCCTTGACTCAAGTTAAATTCTTTTCTGTGTATCTCTAGACACTTATATGCGCACATATATGTGAACATATATCTATGCATATATGTTCACATATATGCGGACATATATTTAGCGCAAAAAAAATATATGTGAAAATATATATTTGCATATATTTTTCGCATATATATTTTTCCATGCGGGGGATACATCCAAATAAAATAAATAAACTTATATTTTCAATTCCACTTTTAGTTTATTAAGAATTATTTATAATATTTCCAATGTATCTAAAAATATTTATTACTGTAATCAATTACTTACATTTTTTTAACTTTATCCATAAAAACGTAATAAATTAAAAAAAAAAAAACAAAAACAATTGTCTCAGTTGCATTTAAATGCAAAAATGAATCCATTGAGAATAAACATTGCAAATGTATAATTCAGGCTTTAAATTAATTCCTTGGATTTTAAAATTTGCGTTTTATATACAAACGGTTACCGATGGTGTAATTGCAGGAGGTAAAACATACAGCAATAATATATGGAGGTGGATAAAGTAAAAAAATCAAGCGGGAGCGAGAGTAAAATAAATGAAATGAATTAATAAAAAAACGGAATAATAAGCGAAAAGATGGACAAAAAGAGTAAAAAAGGACGGGAGATAAACTCGATAAAGAACACACGTGTTTTCTCATACTGCACTGTTTCATCGTCTGTATCGGCAAGGGTAATTAAGTCGTCACACATCGTGCTCCTGGTTCAACTAGCGCTCTCCTCGCTTTAATTGGATGTTAATGCTTAATTTTATTTATTTATTTATTTATTTTTTTTTTTTTTTCAGGACTAACTTGGAAGTCTGTGGCCTTCTATTCAGTTCAGCAAATTTCGGATAAACAGAATGAACTTGGCTTCGGAGTAAGCCTCGTTTTCCGCCCAATGGTAGTCTCCGGCGATGCAGTCAAGACACTTTTTCTTCAGCAAGTCGAAGTAGATTGTCCCAATTGTTTTGCTTACGATGTTGCGGTTGTTTTTCAGGCATTTGTAGAAATCTCTGTCGCAATCACAACTTAATCTGGAAGTTAATAATTACATTGTTTATTTTTAATAAAATAATTTGTGAGAAAAGGTTTTAATAACACGGAAAAAAGGGAAGGCATGAGATGAATTCATTTTAACTTAAGTAAAATTTTTTGATATTGATTAACTGCCATTATTACCCACTAGAGCGAAAATTTTAAAGAATTACAAATGCAAATTATTCACGTCCGAGAAAACTTTATTAAGAAGAAGATTACTTAAACACTCGGTTATGATTTATGATTAATAAGTAATGAGTAACCTTGAAGAAGCATCTGGATTAGTTAAGCCATGGCATGTTTCACTGACTTTTATAATCACTGGACAATTATCGTGCGCACGACAACATATGTCCGTATCATTGAATTTTCCTAAATCATCGTAACTTTGAGCCTTGTCACCTTGACCACACCATTTGGTTCCTACAGAGAAAAAAAAATTTATTTGGATTAAGTAAATCATTTTGAAGAACTTCATCTTCTTGTTTTAGGAAATTTTACTTGACTTAAGAATTTTTCGTCTCAATTCAAGACAATGAAACTTTTAAAAATGATTTTCTCTGGGTTCAAAAATTTTTCTCTTCATTCAAGTTAATTTTTTTTCAATGTATGAATTAACTTTAGTGAAATAATTTTATTAATGATTGCTCAATTTGAAAAATTATTCATTTATGTTTATTATCGTTTTAACTTAACTCTTACACTGTAAAAAAATGGGAATTTCAGAGTTATTATAGATTTTAATTTACAAATTATCCGAGTACAGAGTTTTTATACTAAAATTTTTATTTAGTTAAAAAAAAGTGTCATATTCCAAATTATTAATAAATATATTTGAAGCATACTTAAAACAATTTATCTCAAATTTAAGTTTTAAATATTAATTATATTTTATAGAGTGAATTTCACTCCGAAAGGATTAAATTAATCACTTTGCAAATTATTACTTTATAATGTAATTCATATACTTAAAACTAAAAATTGATACATCAAATTTTGAGCAAAATATTGGATGAAAAAATTGTAAAATCATTAATGACACTGAAGTTAGCAGACGTCTAAAAATTTTTGATTTTTTTTTTTTTTTAATTAAATTACAACTAAAAAGATATTTATAAGAAATTGCACTTATAGTTTTTTAAGTTTTTAACATATGATATTTTTTTTTTTTTAATTGTTTAATTGAAATTTTTCCAATAAAAAATTCATAAAAATTTTGAATTGTCAGCTAACTTCATTTTCATAATCATTATTGTTTTTTTTTTATTTTTCGAAAAAAAAAATACCTGGTGCAATAAATCCATAGTTCTTCGTTTGGCTCAAGTTATTAAAGTAAGGATCATGGTATAAATCTTCCGTGAACCAGGCTTCGTCCAAATCCACTTGATAATCTTCAAACTGTCCGTAAGTAAATTTGCTAATTACAAAGACTATAATTACCACAAATATTGCGAATGTCACTGATTTAATCATATTTCAATAACGAAAAAAACCCAAATCGCACTTATGTCTATTTTACACTATGTGAAAAAAAATAAACGTACTGAGTTTGAGTATTTAGTTGCGTGTTTACCTTTCGTCAATGACTACCTGCGTAGAACTAACTACCGTTGTTATTTCGGCTGCAATTAAGAACCACCGGCTCACGTGAGTTTGTTAATAGGTCCGAAGGTCTAAATTACAAATTCAATTAGTGGATTTAATCATTTTTATACATTGGCCGCTCGGCTGCTACTGTACGTCAGTATATGATGATAAATCAGTACATACAACTGCTATTGTGCGGAAGAGAATGTTAACATTAATTGAATGTGGCATTAATTGAAAGCAGATAAAAAAAATAATAAATGCTATCAAAATAATTGTTACAATAATTATTTATTTAGTATGGAGTCTATAATGATCGGGTGTAATTACAACAGATAAGGGTAGTCTAAAAATATATTTATCGTAATTAAAGCTGTTATTAACTTTGTTGAAAATTGATAATGATAACAATGGTTAATTACATTAATTATTGGATAGTGGGTGGGGATAATTAAATGATTCCTGATACGAATTTTATGAACCCGTTATCGGAAAATTTTCTGTTGGTTCGCCACTTGTAGAGCCCGTTGTCTTGCTCGGTGTCGTACGCAAAACACTTGCGTTTCAGAATGTCGAAATATAAAATACCGACGGTTTGGCTGGTTATTGATTGCACTTCTTTCAGGCAGTCGTAGAAAAGTTCGTCACACTTGCAGCTCAATCTGAAAATAATTAATTAATTAATTATTAAGTAACAGCTGGCACATCAATTTTTTTTCTCGTGAATAAACCCGTGAATGACATAAAACATAGGCGTTAGATTTATATCAGGGGGAAAATAGAAGAGAAGAGCATGGGTTAACTTGTGATCGATTTGACTCGAGAGTTGACCAAAATTTCGTCTAGTTTTTTATTAGTTTGTTTAAATAAAATGTTAATCGAAGGCCAGGTACTGTTTAAATAATTAAAAAATACCTTTTTGGATTTTGTTGCTAAAAATTTTTGTTGTTTTTTTCACGTTTATTTGTTTGTAAAAAGCCGGTGATTCGGGGGTAGTGATTGTGCTTAAGCTGGAGCGAGCGCTAACGAGTGTAATGCCGGAATTATTATTTTAATCGGTATGATTAATCTTTGACCACAACAATGCAAAAAAATCGCTCTAAAAAATAATCGCTGGCTATAAAAATTATGTAATTTCTCTATAAATTAATTTTCACTCAATCAAATATTTTTTTTTTTTTGATAATTAAAATAAAGTTCAAGTACAATTTTACTACTATAAAAACAAAATTATTTAAAGAAGAAAAAAAATTACAGTAAACCTCTATTTTAAAAAACAGTACTTTTTAGTTACAGTTTTAATTTTTTTAATTAACAAAGAAATTATTGTACCAGTATTTTGTAAAAATAATGTTTTTACCGCTACTGTATTTAGAATGCAATTTATTTCTAAATTTGAACAAAATTTTGTTTAATCTCGTAGACAACTCACGTGAATCCCGTGTAATTTTATCATAATGCATAACGAGTAATGACAAAATAACATAACGGAAAAATTAATAACCATCCACATAATAAGGAAGCAAATAATGACTAATAATTAACAACGAACAAAAATACCTTGAACTAATTAATAAATAAAGCCAGACTTAATTAATTAATAAAAAAAGTAAATTAAAATTTTAATTACAAAGTTGTGGATCCAGAATTTTGAAGCCCATATTTATACATCCCAGCTTTAATCTTCTTCGGACAGCGGTCGTGATTTCTGCAGCACATATCAGTTCGCCGATATTTACCAAAGTCGTCTTCATGCATCGCTTTATTTCCCTGGCCGCACCATTTTGTTCCTAAAACAAAAAAAAATTCAATAAATATTTCTTCTCTCAACTATTTTAAAATAAACTAACCGAGCAATTGATTTTTTACTAAAAAATTTCTTTCAATTACAATAACAATGACTACAATAATAATTAAAAAAAAAAACTTACCTGGAAAAATAGTTCCCCATGTTTTAGTTCCATTCTTTCGCGGAACATCATCAAGTTCAAGGTCGGAAGTTGGAAAATAAGTTTCCGATTGAACGGATGCCAGATAAATAATTAAGAAGATAAAAGGTAATTTCCTCATGGTTTCTGTTAAAAATCAACGTTAAGATTTTTTTTTTTATCTCACCAGGAAATTATTTCCTTTCTTTAAAATTCATGATGATTGAGGTTTATTTTAAAATTTAAACATCAATTACAACTAAAATATAAATTAAATAATTATCCAATGTATTAAAATAAATAAAATTGTTCGAACACTTCGAGATTTTTATCTCTATGCAGCAATTGCATACTGCAGCGAAGTTATTGATTACTGTGTGACATTACAGAGAATCTTTCGTGTGTTTTCATGAAGAAGCTAAGCGATATAATTTTATAGAACGCGAAATTAGGATAAAAAAATTATTTATTGATAATTTTTGCGGTGACAACTAATTTTAGTACTTACTAGATATTAATTTAGTTAAATAAATAATTATACACTCTCGAATAAAATTGAAATGTAAATAAGTCACAATAATCGCGCTCTCTTCTATTGAAAGGAAAGTCTACACTTAGCTCCATCCGTTGGTGTAATTTTTAACTATAATTTATGATAAGGTAGAACTGAAAAATTTTTTTTCTTCCTTAATTGGGCTCTTGGATTAAAATTTTTTTTAAATAAATTAATTATTTTTAAAATTTAATTTATTTTTATTCATAATTATCGACATTGAAAAAAATAATTTGCACGTTTTAGTTTTTCTTGAAAGGGTTCCTAGTGAATTTAGAGACGAATTTGATGATCGAGTTGTCTGAAAAATCGGGAACTTTCATCCATTCGAGAGTTTCTTTTTTTGCGTCAAAGTAGAAGCACTTGCGGTGCAGTAAATTAAAGTAACTGTTTCCGATAATGCGACTCACTGTTGAGTTTACTGCTTTGAGACACTTGTAAAAGGCCGAGTCACAAGAACAACTCAACCTAATATGACAAAAAATAGTAATTACTAATTAATCACCAATTACCTTTAATAATTGTTCAGTTGAAAATTCTAAGTATTGAAAATTTATCTAAGAAAAATGTTGCCCTACATAGCAATGCGTCCTTTGTTTTCTATTCCGTATCTCGTTTGTTTTGACAGGATAATAGGCTGGCACAAATCGTGATTTCGGCAGCATTTATCTGTGTCGTTAAATCGTCCCAGGTCATAAATATGCGACGCGATGTCACCTGGACCACACCATTTTGTTCCTGAGAGATATCAAAAATTAAAAACAAGTTCTTCATAATTTTTTTTTTTTTATTGGTAGTTCTTATTGATAGTTAGTAGTTCAATTTTTATTTAAGTGAAATATTAATAGTTAGTGTCAACTTTTATACAAATTAGAAAATAAGATTTTTAAGATTTTATTCGATGAGTTGATATTTACCTGGAAATATTTCTAGTCTTTTAAAAATTGATCGTTGAAGTCTTAATGATGCATTATTTTTTTTAATTTTATCAGAAACAAAAGCATTTTTTTTATAAAAATCGCTTCTGCTTGAAGTCGAAACAAAGGATAGGCAAAAGCATACGAAGATTGGAACAAATATCTGCATTTTTTTGTTTCTGAAAGATAGATAATTCAGGTTTCATAAATTTTTAATAAAACACTGGAAAGAATAATAAAAAAAAAAAAAAAAAAAAAAAAAAAAAATGGAAAAATTGGAGATTTTAAATAAAATTTTTAAATTATAAAAATTGATGCATGAAATTTTATTTTATAAAAATTTGATTTCAAGTTGCTCGATTTTCTAATTTGAAATTTTTTAAGCTTTTTTTTTTGGGCGTTTAACTCTATTAAATTTCAATCTGTAAAATTATAATTGAGCTTTAATTTTTTCCATTAATTAAAATTGTGTTTTATACGTCAATTTAATTTTATATTCAACTGTTGAGTAATTAAAAAAATTATGCTAATGATTTGCGCTACTTACTTCTTTGAAATCATAAAAATTTCACTGTTGCAAAGCGAAGGATTTTAAATTTGTTCTGATGAAAATTCACGAGGTAAAATTATTAAATAGTTGAGAAAATTGATACAGCACCATCTATTTATTATATATTTTAACTCGATTTAAAATAATAAATTCTGGTCTTATCTCTCTCTTTTCCGGGATTGACAAGATAGTTTTTATAACATTATGTAGTTAAAAAAAAAAAGATTTTTTTCAATTTTCATAAAACGTGAGAATATCTAGTAGATAAAATTACAATCATGGGATTAGTGAATAAAATTTTATTTATTTCTTCAAACGATTCGAGTTGACATTTTTTTATTTATCAAAACAAAGAAAAATTAAAAAATTGTAACATGGAATTTTCATTATTTTTCAGTATTGTAATGGAAGCATTTACGACCCAACAATCTGAAGTATATATTTTCAATGATTTGACTTGTCCATGAATTAACAGCCTTCAGACAATTGGAGAAGACCTCATCACACGTGCAACTTAATCTACACAATATAAAAAATAATTTTTATTTTTATCACTAAAGGAAAACAAGCTTTTGAATAAATTGTGAAAAATAATAATAATGAGCATTTAAAGTTACATTGATGTGCTTCCGTGATTTACAATTCCATATTTCGTTTCCCCACTTCGAATTTTTGGCTCACATAAATCATGATCCCTGCAGCACGTGTCCACATTTCTATCAGATCCTAAATCATAATTGTCTTGTGCTACATTACCAGGACCACACCATTTTGTTCCTAAAAATCAAAAAAATAAATTATAAGAAAGATTTTGCATAACTAGATAATAAGTATTAATTTAGAAAAATTTTTATTTTGAATAGGACGTTATAAAACAAAATTCTTTATCAACACACGTGTCAGAAACTCACAAACTTTGTCATATAAATTTTGAGTCTTCTATCGCTTATTAAACTAAAAATGATAAAATTATTACCTGGAAAAATTAACAATCGATCAGTGACGCCGGGTGTATTGTATGTTACTTTTTTTTTTATATCCACAGTTGAAACAATAGTAAGATAAAAAATCAGTAATGTTAGAAGATAAAATAACTGCATGATTGGTTAATTTTTTCTGAAAAAAAAATTATTATTTATATTAAATTACAGAAATAATAACAAAATTGTAATAACTTTTTTTATATTTATGCTTCACTTTCAGTTTTTGATGCATCTTATTTCTTTGTTCATATAAAAAAAATTTGAATAGTATGAATTCTTGAATGAAAATCAAATATCTTTTTTTTTTTATCACCGGTTCGACCACAAATTTTTAGACATAAAACTTTTCCAATTATTAAATATTAATGACTTCAAATTTGAAGATGATTCAAAAATTCGAAAAATGTATTTAACGTTATAATACTGAAGTTTGTTGACAACTGTCAATTTTTTTAATTTTTACAACAAATGAATTACATTAAAAAAAAAGCTTTAAAAAATTTACCCTAATAATTTTATTTAATTTTCACATATAGAAATTTTTTATTAAATTTTTTTCACTAAATGATCAATGTTAGAATTATAAAAAAATTTCTAATGTTAGTCAACTTCAGTGTTATTTCAAAGTTTACAATTTAATTTAATTAAAACATAATTATCAAATTAATTAACTATAATATAATTAAAAAATAAATTTAGTAAATTAATTATTCAATTAACTTCTTTAAATTTGAAAAATTATCAATAAAAAAAAACTTACTGAGAAGAACTCTGCTTACAAGTGCATTAAATTATTAAAAAAAATCTCTTTAAATACGCAAGAAATCAAGTCATACGTCATCTATGGGCAGAATCTAGTACTGAGTGATAGGAATGCTGATGCCTCGTTTAATTTGGGATGGTAAGATAGCCATACGCACACGGCTATCTAAGTGTGCGTTCACCGTGACTATTGCCAGCCCTTTATTTATAAAGTCGGGTATTTATTTATAAATAATAAATATTAATAACTAAAACTAACAATGTCTTTCGCGCTGGGAATGTGCGAAACTCCAGGATGTAAGTCGGTGGCTAGTCTTCAGTGTCCAACTTGCCTGAAAATTGGCATCCAGGGATCATACTTTTGTAGTCAGGTAAATTCGAAAAATAGATAACTCTTTTAGGTTAATTATATCACATCTATTTATAAATTTTATAAGCTGCTCTGATATTTTAACTTGCAAGAGTTTTTAATTAATAATCAAATCAATTTTAATAGCGATTATGAAGATAATTATTTTTTTTTTTTTAATAGGATTGCTTCAAAGGAAGTTGGAAAATTCATAAAGTCATTCATGAAATTGCCAGTAAGTTCTATTTAATGAATATTGATTGTTATAAAAAGTTATTTTTTTTTGCAAGTTTAGAAAAATGAAGATGATAATTTGTGAATTCAGATCATTTTTACATATTTTATTTTTATGACTTAAAAATTTTTATTCTTTTTTTCTATTTTCATTTTATCATTGTCATTTTTTTAGTGACAAATTATCGTATTGACTTCTTGGGACAAAGTAATATTTATTTGAATGAATTTCATTACAATTTAAAAATATCTGCGAATATAAATATGATAGTATTTAAAAAAAAAAGACATGTTTTTTTGTGATTTTTTTGTGACAACGCAGTTAAAATCTCTTCATTAAAACTAATGGTACAGTAAAATATGACATTCGAAGAATATTATATAAAATTTTCACGAAGAAATGTTAAAAAATACGGCAATAGCAGCAATTACTCGGACGTGTCTCGGAAAAAAAAAAGTATTATTGCGGTGCCCTTCATAACTTGGTGCTGGATCATCTGAAATAAAAAAATGATAGTTCATTCGTTAGATTATAGTTTTCCCCAGGTAACACTGGGAGGGTTTTTCGAAATTTCAATTTTTCACTTTTTTGGAACACAAAAAATTGTACACTGGTGCTTTCATTACATATAAAAAGGAATAATCTAGTCAAATACAATTTTTATTTTTTTGCCTAACAGTTGATCGAATTACCAACTGAGTCTTTCGGTATCAATCACAGTGGAAAACTTAGGGTTGGTAACTCGATCATCTGTTAGGCAAAAAAGAAATAAAATTTTCAAAAAATAAAACAATAATTAGACAATTTGAAATAAGTTATTATCTTTCAAAAAGCAATTCATTTTATAACTTCATCCACTAAATAATCCTTTTTTATATGCACACTGATGAAACAAATTTTACTTGAGTCAAGAGAAAAATCTTAAACGAAGAATAGTATATTACATGCCAAGGGCAGTAAAGTAAGAAATGTCTTAGATCAACTCTTGCGGTGTTGTCAAGTGTATATTGGTAATTCAGAGTGCTATATTTTTTATTAGTCAATTAAATGTTAATAATTATTTTATTGAATCTCCTTAAGTTAATACAAAGCTCTTCAAAATTATTTTCTTCATTTGAGAATTTTTCTCTAGAATCAAGATAATTTTTTTTTTTAGTGCAAAAAAAAACAACATTGCAAATTTTTTTTTATTCTCAATTGATTATTTATAAAAAAAAAAAAAAAAAAAACGCGACTCTTTAATAATTCAAGCATTTCAAAAAATTCGAATAAAATTTCTATTAAAATATTTATTCTTCAATCTGGTAAGAATAAATTCAATGAACTAGTAAATCTAAATTTCTCTAAAGTCGGAAATAATAACGCATCAACTTAATAACGAGAAAAAATAAATTTTTAGAAGGTGATACTAAAAAATCATCATCCGATGAGTACAATCCATGGCCATCATACCATTTCACGGGTAAATTGCGTCCGTACCCGACACATCCAAAGCGACAAGTGCCAGAAACTCCCAAAATAACGCGACCAGATTATGCGGACCACCCAAAGGGTATTCCGATAAGTGAGCAAGCAGTCAGGGGATCTTCTCAAATAAAAATCCTAGATGATGAGGAGATCGAGGGGATGCGAGTCGCCTGCAAACTGGGCCGTGAGGTCCTCGACGAAGCTGCCAAAGTTTGCGATGTCGGAGTTACAACCGCGGAAATAGACCGGGTTGTCTATGAAGCTTGTATCGAGAGAGACTGCTACCCTTCACCGCTCAACTATCATCAATTTCCAGCTAGTTGTTGTACATCTGTTAACGAGGTGATTTGTCATGGAATTCCCGACACTAGGCCGCTACAGGATGGCGACATTTGTAATGGTAATCGCATATTGATTCAAGTTATTAATCTATTCTATTGTCTCGCTGATTGTTCACTATCATTGATATATGATAATTGTTTACACAGTCGATGTCACGGTGTATCACAACGGCTTTCACGGAGATCTCAACGAGACCTTTTTAGTCGGCAATGTTAAGCCCGAAATTAAAAAACTGGTTGAAGTAACTTACGAGTGCTTAGCAAAAGCTATTGAGATTGTTAAGCCGGGAGAAAAATACAAAGAAATTGGTAACATTATCCAAAAGCACGCACAGGCTCATGGTTTCAGTGTCGTGCGTAGTTATTGTGGTCATGGAATACATCGATTGTTCCATACTGCTCCCAGTGTTCCTCATTATGCTAGTGAGTATGCATTTTTTAAGAGGTTATACGCACTTGGAAGTCTTAAAGAATTTATTGTTTTAGAAATTTTATTTTTTTTTTTTTTTATGGATACATATTTCATTACATATATAAAAACATTCTGTATTCATAAGCATACACAGTAAAAAAAAAAAAACTTGTTTTAAAAATTACTATTTCTTGTCAGTGTATTATTGGCAAGCTGCACGATTGAGTAAAAAATTTTTATCAGAAGAATTATATTAACAAAAAAAAGATTTTTTTACAGAACTTAAATGATAACAGTGGCGCGTTTGTTTTGCAATAATTATTTTAAAAAATTCGCATTGTCACTTTTACTGTTAAAGTTAAAAGTCAGTACTAATGTATATAAATTTTCATATTAATGGATTGAAAAATTTATTTAAAAAAAAATTCTTGGGTCTTCTAAGTGCCTATAAATTCTTCATAAAAAAGGCGTTTTTAATTTGTTACTTTAACAAAATTTATCAATGTCTAAAAAGTAACCCAAATTATTTTGTTCTACTAAAAATATTGACAATTGATTATTAAACCAGAAAATAAAGCAGTGGGTGTCATGAAAGCGGGTCATTGTTTCACGATCGAGCCGATGATATCCCAGGGCACTTGGCGTGATGAAATGTGGCCGGACCATTGGACCGCCGTGACGGCCGATGGACAGTGGTCAGCCCAATTTGAGCAGACTCTTCTTGTCACCGAGTCTGGCTGTGACATTTTAACGAAGCGTCGCACAACCGATGGCCGTCCGTGGTTCATGGATCAATTGAAAAAATAGACAAGGCAGTCTCGAAGTTAATCACCCCGACCATGTGTTGTTTATTGATTAAAAAAAAATATTTAAAATTGCTTTCTGCCTGGCATTTTTCATAAAAATTATAATAATTTCCCACAATAACGATTTGTGCCTTCCCAAATGATTTTTTTTACCACGTTAAAGATTTTTTTCAATGTTTATAATCGACTACAAATGCAATTATAAATAAATATTAACAATTTAATTAATAAATAAATAAACTCTTTAAAAAAACTTCAATATTTTTTGTAAATTCCCTGAAATTTTCAGAGTGGTTAAATTTTTCTTTCTATTTTTTTTTTTAATGAAAAAAAAATTTTTTTTTAAATGTTTGTTTTTCGTTATACCACTCTGAAAAAAAATAGAAAGAAAAAGTTTACCACTTTGAAAATTTTAGGGAATTTGCAAAAAATACTGAAGTTTTTTATAAAAAAGAAAAATTGAAAATCAAAAATGTCAATCATCCCGAAATTTTCGTTTTTTTTTCCAAAAAGTTAAAAAAAACATTGAATATGAATCTGAATTATTATTTTTATTTTTTTTTTTTTAAAGTACATTTAAAGACAAAAATTTCAAATAAAAAAACATCCCAAAAAGTCAATTTTTAAAAAAGTTATGGTTATTTAACAAAAAAAAAGCTGTTTTTTTGTAATAACTTGTAACTTTTTTTTGGTTGGGTAAAAAAATTTGAAAAAATTCTGAAAATTATTTTCAATAGGGTAGAGAAAGATACCAAAATTTCAGAAAAATCGAAAAGGGTCGGTGTCAAAAGTGGTCGATTTGGCATGGAATGCCCCAAATATAAAGCATATTTACAAAGCACCCCTCCAGCGAATTCATTTAAAAAAACATTACTATTTTTATTAATAATAAATATGTAAATTAGTCATTTCTTCTCTTCATGATTTATTTCTAATACGCGAGCCAAATTCACTACTTGGATTTTCAAAATTAATGTCGTCTTCTGGCGCTGGAATTGTTTTGTCTGAATTTATTGGCTCACTTATTTCATATTCGTACTCATCAGTATCATCTTCATCATCATTATTGTTTTTGTTATCATTACTATTATTATCATTATTTTCTTTCTGGGCATCGGGAATCATGATTCTTAAAGGTCTTGATTTGTTTTCTTGATTTTCGTCTTCTTTTTTCTTCTGCTGTTCCAGAAGCGCTTGTCTTTCAAAATGTTTATCTGCTTCTTCCTATAACAACAAAACAAAATTAAGATAAATAAAATATCAACAAACTATTAAGATAACTTAATTTTTCATAATTAAAAAAAAAAGATTCAATTTCAACAAACCTGCTCACGTAGAATTTGTTGTTGCCGATAATGTTGCCGGTACCTTTTCTGCGCCCCAGCTCTCTGCCTTACCATCTGCCTCTGCTGCTTATCAGTTTCAAAAGGTACATCATCTATCTGCTCGCTCACTTGATAATTTCCTCTGTGATTGTTTGGCATTGGCTGGTCACTTTGTTCATCACCAAACTTTACCAAAGATTTCTGTTCTTCCTGTTCTTTTTGTTGCTGTCTTTGCTGTAACTGCGAAATCAACCGACTATTTACACTTCCCGCCGCTGCCAAAGCCGCCAATTTTTCCGCGGTTTCTCTATTTGGCAGCGTTGTATAGTATTGCGCGATTTCTTCATTGTTAAAATAATGCGGGTTCATTTGATTAACATTAGCACTTGCCGCTTCCTCAAAATCGATGTTGTTCTCTGGTTCTATTGGTTCTTGGAACCGTACGTTGTTTATTTGTTCCTGTTGTTTTTGAATTTCTTGTTCATGTTGTTGTTGTTGTTGTTGTTGTTGTTGTTGTTGTTGTTGTTGTTGCTGTTGCTGTTGGATTTTTTGTTGTTTTTGATATTGTTCTTGCTGTTGTAAATTATAATCTGCAACACTTGATTCGTAATTTTGTTCGAACTGATGTTGTTGTTGTAATTGTTCTTGTTGCTGTTGCTGTTGTTGTTGTAATTGCTGTTGTTGTTGCTGTTGTTGTTGCTGTAATTGTTGTTGTTGCAATTGCTGCTGTTGTTGCAATTGTTGCTGTTGTGTATCTTGTTCATTATAATTGAAAGATTGCATTTTTGGTGGTGAAAATGTTGATTGATTTATTTCTGGATAAACGTTTCTTTGCGAATTTTGTTGTTGTTGCTGTTGGTGATGTTGTTGTATAGCCAAATACTGTTGATCTTGTTGTTGTTGTTGTTGTTGTTGTTGTTGTTGTTGTTGTTGTTGTTGTTGCGGAAAACTGTTGAACAATTCATAAAGCTTATCAGCAGAAATCGGTGGACCAGCGACTCCTGGATGCCCAATATGCAAATCAGACTGTTCCTGTTCCTGCAACTGTTGTTGTTGTTGTTGCTGAACATCTTGCGAAATTATATCAGGATTGTTCAGATGGTACTCAGCGGGCAAAGTCACTTGAGCGGTAGCAGGGAAGCCAACGTGCAAGGAACTGTGCAGGTTTGTTTGCATTGGAAGGTTAGTTTGCACAACGGGAATGTTTGTTTGAATGGGAATGTTAGACTGGCTGTAAGACTGCGGAACATTGTTCGGCCCGGAACGTGAGATCGGGTGGTTCAAGTAGATGTCGTTTGCAGCCGGTTCCACGTTTGGCCCAGTAGGGAACCGAGAAGATTCAAAATCCGCTGTGTAGAACTGCGTAGCAGGAGTAGCGTATTCTGGAGGATGATTTTGAATCTCGTTCGCTTCTGTAACTTCATAGGTGTGTTGTGAGCTGGTACTGGTTACTGGTCGCTGTTTTACCGTCTGGCTCCTGACTTGGTAGGATTCTTGATCACCTGCAATTTTTTATCATGGTTAATGCTTATACTTAATAAATTAATGAATTATTTCTAAAGAAATTAATTTATCAACTGTTGATGAAGTATATAAATTTGTTTATCAGGGTAAAATTTGACAAATACCTGACGGATGATGATACTCTGAGTCAGACTGGAATCGTTGGTAATCTTCATGATGATCAGGTCTGTTCTCCTCAGGATTGTAAGGTTTATCAGCGATACTCAAGTTTGGCGCTGGAATCGTGTGAATTGGTCCACGATCATCGTCAAATCCTCCGCGATGGGTCGATGGAACAACTACGGCTTCTGGTCGATACTCCGGGCTGTATTCTGGCTTGGTAACCACAGGAAACTCCTTGACCGGCATCCGCTGTGGTATTGGGATGTTCGGTACCGCATTCAAAACTGGAACCGGATTTTTCCAGACAGCTGGAGGCGCCAGGACTATGGGTCTCCTTAGCCTGAAGTTGTTGGGCTTGCTGTTGAAGTGAGGTCGCTTCAAAGGTCCGTAGTTGTTGTTTTTGTTTATCTGAATAGTGTTTCCCATTGAAACGCGATGACCAATCGGCCACGACTTTTTGTAGATCTGAGGCGTTGGTGGTGGTGGTGGTAAAGGTCTGCGCACTTTGTATCGCGCTTCTGTTACACAAAATAGAATCGCCAAGAGCCATGGTAGCCAATTGAGAGTCTAAAAAACAAAAATGACTTAATTCAACATTTATAAAACTCATAAGTGTAATTGGAAAGATCTTTACTTTAATAAGTCCCTTTTCCAAATTTCGCGATTCGATTGAAAAATAGTTACTAAAAATAGGATTTGATTAATGTAAAATTCTTTTAGATATAACAAGTGAAAAAATTTAAACACGTACAGATGATGTGATTACAAGAGTTGTACGATCGGATTAAAGTGGAACATCGTGCTACATCGACGCGATGGGAAAAGCGTACTACCGTATTACATACCTCAGTTTTACTTTATTTTCCTCGATATTTTTATCCTACACATCAACATAGTCTCAGTAAATACCAAATGAGAAATTCTGTCACTCGTTTAACACGACGAAGACACAAACATTCTGCTGATAAACGAAGATAGAACATAGTATAGCCATAATACAGAGATGAGCGAGAGTTTACCGGTAATTTAGCTCCGAGTAATTGAAAACAAAATAAAATACTCGGAAAATTGTTTAAAGAATCGAGAAAAATATTTTTATCTCTCGATCGTCTAAAGCTACCGCCGATAAATTGCTTGCAATAAAAAATTTATTATACTTCTCGGGTAATTATTTTTAATGACAAACAAAATTTTTTTTTTATTGTGGGAGAAAATAATATTTTTTATTTTATTGAGCACAATTTTAGAAATCTAATTATTGTAATTTTTTTTTTTATTGTGTACTAGTAATAATTTACATCACATATATTTTTAATTTGTTAGTCTAATGGCAGCTTTCTTCGTGACTTGCGTGTTTTGCTTTATTTACAGTGTTAAGTACGAGTGAGAAAGTTTTTAGGTCTTACTACAATTTTTACAGGCGTTAATTTGTTATTAATCATAAAAGAGAATTTCCTATACCATTTAAACCGGTTCGGACCAGTAAATTTTGAGAAACCTCAAAAATAACATTTTCAAAAAAATGTTTCTTTGGAATAACTTTTAAACGGATGTAACGATCGATTCCAAAATCTAATCAACTCTTAAAGAGTTGAACAGAAATCATCAACGAAAAATTTTGAAAAATGTGTATTTTCTACATAACTTCTTCTTGAATCATTTTTGATGTGATAAAATAATTATTGGTACTCAAAAAAACTGCGTCGAACGCTGCCAATCTTGTCAGTATCTATCCATTCGTTCGTGAGGTATTCAATTTTTAAAAATTCCAAAAAAGTGTTTTTTTCAACATAATTTCAAAATTTGATTTCTAATCGTATAATCGGTAATGAATAATCTTTTTGTGCTTGAAAAATTGCGTCAAATGCTGCAAGCCCCATAAAAAACAATTGATTCGATTGAATGATATTGCAATTCAAAATTAAAAAAAAAGTTTGTTTCATTCAATGAAAATTCGAAGTTAAAATTTTATAACTTTAGAATTCAAAATAAATTACGGGGTATTTTATATTTGCTGAAGCACAAAATGTAAATATAAAAAAAACAACGTTATTCAACTTGATATATCAATTGAAAATTAAACGAGGCAATTTGTGGAGAAACAATTGAATCAATGAGGGGTAACAGTGATTTATTGAGGGTTCACATCGATGAAATATAACAAGCACGGGTAAAAACCTTGTTATAAGTTTTTGTGGTGGTGATGAAAATGCAATCAAAAACCGATTTCAATCAATTTCGTATTTTTTTTATAGCAATAGAGAAATTAAATGTTCTTATGAAAAAGGAATAAAGATAGGATTTGTGAATTAAGAAATTAATTGTATCCATAATAAAATAGAGAAGAAAAAATTATTTTTACAGAATACTGGTACAATAATTACTTTGTTAGTTAAAAAAATTAAAACTGCAACTAAAAAGTACTGTTTTTTAAAATAGAGGGTTATTGTAATTTTTTTTTCTTCTTTAAATAATTTTGTTTTTATAGTAGTAAAATTGTACTTGAACTTTATTTTGATTATCAAACAAAAAAAATATATTTGATTGACTCCAGCTTAAGCACAATCACCACCCCCGAATCACCGGCTTTTTACAAATGAATAAACGTGAAAAAAACAACAAAAATTTTTAGCAACAAAATCTAAAAAGGTTTGCGGAATAAATATTTTACCATATTACACAGTTGATGATAAAATTTTGATATTAATAAATTTATGAAGTTGGTTTCAGGAATTTATTTATCATTCAAGTACCTCTAATGTTCATTCAATATTTAATTATCCGGTTAAAATCTAATCCCTACTATTAAATAATAATCAATTATTCACCAGTCTTCATGTTCAACAATACAACAATTTCTCGAATTCATCTCTTATTATGAGCACCTATTATAAACGATAATGAATAATTTTCCCGATGGAATGAACATTGAAAATATATCGAGTCAAAATCAATGGAAATGTTCTATTTATATAAAATATCTCGAATCCAGTAACATCAACTGAAATTTATCGGATTTAAAAAATGACTGGAGCTCTTCGCTGCAACATTGCAATCAGTCATTAGATTACTGCATTTCATGAATAGCAAATTAATTCAAACAATTATCCTATCATCGAACTCGCGCCTCCGAGGTAACGTTACCTTTAGCTTCTATTCGAATAAATTATTCTAAAATAATAATAATTATTATTATTATTTTTAAGTCCACACAATTGAGCTGACATTGTTTGAGTGTGTACATATAATTACTCCACTAATTTAACAAGAACAACAATGTTAACCAGCAAACGTATTGATTATTATTGAAATTATTGACTTTTTAGTATCACTCAGAAAGTACCCTCATTAAACTCATAAAACTTACCCTCATTTTATAATTAACTTAATCCTTGGTAATAGAATCCTTCGAGAGGACAACGAAAGTCAAAGTACTTATTTATTTACTGTTTATTTACTATTAGATTTAAATTGCCGGTGATCGTACAGTTAGGAAGCACTGGCCGTTCTGCAGACAATTAGGTCATTGTCCTTCATTTATACGTGAGTCGAACCGGTGTATCTTATTGTATGTATCATTCTTTTCCCTTCCATTCTATTTTCTATATTATAAATATATATTCCCTTTAATAATAAATTCTTGATTAAATTTTATCAATATAATAACAATAGAAAAAAAAAAGTATAATTATAATAATAAAATTTGAAAATTTTTTTGTTTAAAAAAAAAATTCATTTTTTACCGAGATAATTAATTCTTTCAAAAAACTTTTTTCATCACTCATTATAGTTTTTATGAACTTAAAGAAAAAAAAATTCAATTATATTGATTTTTTATAATGTTTTATGGTTACGAATAATGTTTTCTTACCTTGGTGCCATTTAATTTTTTAAAAAATGATCTTTAATTTCAATGAGTGAAAACATTCTTAATTTATTTATATGATTAATTTGCAAAAAAATCAATCTATGAAATGTTGAAAATTATTTTATAATTATTATTATTTGTATGTGTTTATCAAGTTCAGTCACAAAGATAACAGAAAAATGGATAAATTAAATAATATAGTACTGAAGTAGATTTATAGGTCATGTATATTAATTATCACACATATTTTCGCTTTCACATATGTGTATATTAATTAGAAGTTCTGGATTTATTATTTTTTTTTTTACTCGCTTTGGTTATTGAAGAATTTTTTGTTTAAATTCCTGAAATAAATTCATATGATTCTTAAAAATAAAAAAAATATTTCTGTTTTAAACTAAATAAAATTCAAGGTTTTGTTTGAAAAAGTTTATTACAGTAAACACATTAGATATTACAAAAGTATTACATCAAAAAGTGGAGAGTTATAAAATAACCAAATCCGCTCTATTGATATTAAGTTCTATAGTTATAAAAGAAAATTTATCGCCTGGATCAGAATTTTTTTGCTGAAAAAGAACCTTTCTTTATCTTATTAAACTTTCCAGAATCAATAAACCCAAAAATGATAGTTTTGCTTGCGAAACAATTTATCTTTTCTTAAACCGAATTGCCAAGTAAAGACTGAACTTGATAATGAACTTGCGGTGGCCTTGATTTTACCTCTGCTTACGTTGACAAATTCATCGACCCGGATAATCCAAGGTGAATTTTATTACAACTTACCAGGGATCAACGTACGCTATTACTTCCGATTAATGTCTACATATATATATATATCGGCGATCTTCCAACAACTAGTCTATCCTCCTTTCTCTCCTTATACATATATATTTATTTATTTAACTCGTTACCACGTGTCTTGTAAATGACTAAGATGAATCCGCTACTGTATATATTATACATATATAAATATTATGTGCAATGATCCAGTGACCTAATAAGTTCACTCGAGCATCTTGCAAACGTTTCTAGTTATCGTGAGAAAAAATCGCTGATCTTCAACAAAAAAAAAATTACGCAACTCTCTCATTATTATTTTAATTATTATTGATTTAAAATATTTCATTATTAAATAATAATAATAACTTTGAATATTATTTTTTTATTATATCAATACAATTCTTCTCTGTGATTGAATCTTATAAAAAAATAACAATTTTTTTAATATATTCAAATCCGATTCATTATTGATAAGCCCTCTAATGCAATAGATTAAGTTTATACTTTTCGAAATAGAGCTATTCTAATTTTTTCAAATTATTCAAATAAATATGAGTTAAAAATATTTTTACTCATTGAAATTAAAGATCATTAAAAAAAAAAAAATGAGATACCTCTAGTTTAGATACTTTATTATTAGCCATAGAAAATTATTAAAAATCAATATGATTGAATACTTTTTGAATAACTAAATGACATATTTTTTTTATAGAAGTTTATTTAAACCATAATGGGTGATTAAAAAAGTTAATTTTCTCGGTGAAAAAAAATTTTATTTTAAGACAAAAAAATTTTTTAATTTTAATATTAAAAATTTTTATTATGTAGGTACGTTAAATTTTTTTTATTTTACGGTATTTTCTTTTTTACAAAAGAATAATTATAAGCCCGTTAATAACTGTACATTTATTGAAGATGGTCATGTTTTTATAAACATATATATATTGAACATATCTGCATAATTTTTTTCATAAGAAAAATAATTCTTTTTGATGTAATAATATGAAAGAGATAATAAAAATTCGACTTTTTTATGAGACGAATGAACAATCTTAAACTAATATAAGAGAGAAAAACAAATTTATTAAGCGAGTAATAACAATAATAGTAATACAGAGAATAAGAAGTTCCTCGATCTAACACGAGAGAGCACTACAGTACAGTAAAGCTATTGAAACTTCACAATATAAAAGAAGAAAAAAATCTTTATAGAACAATTCTTCAATATTGCTTCGCTTCAAAAAATTCTTTGAAATGAAATTCGATTCTGATGATAAAAAATTGTTTATTAAAACTTAATAAAAATACCTTCAATTGAAAAATAATCTCACTTTAAATTGAATTTCTACTGTTGTCAATGCTTTTAATTTATTAAATAAATTTAAATTACATTAGATATAAATATTTATCACTATTACAATCGGAAACTACGTCATTTCTAATACTGTTTACACCCAACAATTTTATTAATAAATTCCTCAATTAAACTGTTGCTTTATTTTCTGTTTCATGTTTACCTGTCATAAATCATAAACTTCTATTCAATATAAAAAGTACAGCAACAGCAATGAGTATATACAGACGTACACTAATAGAACAGGATAAATGTAGCATAAATAAAATGTGTATGAATACAAGATATTATTTATTTATTTATTTATTTATTTATTTATTTATTTATTAGGTTTAGATGCCAAGGCACAAAGCCGAATGGCAAAAATGATATACATAAAATTATAATTATAATTCACATAAGTACCGCTAATATGTACATAATGGAAATAAAAATTTACATGATAGCTTAAAACATCAAATTTTCATAATGTTCAAATGGACATAATGTTTTTTAATCATATTAACCAGCTCACTATTATATTATTATTCAAGATTTATAAGAAAATCGAATACTCTTGTCTTGAAGGATTCTAAACCAAGAGAATTTGAAATTTCAGGAGGTAGATCTTGCCAAAACCGTATAGCTGACATAACAAATGAATGCTCGTAGGTTGTAGTAACAAAATTGGGTATTTTAAAGGTGATATTATTATTTCTGTTGGCTATTCTTTGCGATCGTCTGATGACAGGATCTTCTTCAATAAATAAATCACGTAGAAATTTTGGTTCGCCTGTTGATAACAATTTAAAGAACACGTAGGCTAAAAAATATAGCCTTCGTGACTTTACATATTAATGTAACTGGCATCGGTAAATTTAAACTTTAAGAAGTTATATAAAACTAGATACTTAAATATTAAATATAAATATACATCTTTATTCTATAATGGTCTATATTCTATTCAGTTGATTTGTTTGCAGTCGGGCGCATCGGTTTTTATTCGCAGTGACGTTATTGAAATGTGTGTGTGTGTGTGTGTGTGTGTTTTCTGCGTCACACATATCGTGATTCGGATTTTTTATCAGTTTTTTATTTTCTCAGCCCTTTGTTCCACTTCTACTGGCGTGTTTGTTTACTTTGTAGCTTTAGTCTATCCTACGTACTTGTAGTACGAATACGTTCGATAATATCGATTTCTTGGGTAATATGCGTATGAGTACACAACTGTAACAGATCAAATCAAAATATGAATCATTTCAAAGAAAACAATCGTGAAAGGAATTTTTAAAAATATCAATATCATTTTTTTAAAATTTATTTCGACTAATCTTCGGTCGGTTTTAATTTTAATTTTTTTTATCTTACTGTAGTAGTCTATTTCTTTAGTTCAATAATTTATTCAAATTATAACTATACTCTCTACAATATCCGAATGAAGTTAATTGAGTTTCACAATAATTAATCAAACCCGCAGAATATAGCTATCAGTAAAAGGACACAATAGATTAAGTTCGTGTATAAATATAAGTGTCAAGATGGTACTCCACGATTACAATGATGCGATACGTTAACTAAAGAAAATAATTTTTTAGTATATACAAAACTTCGATAAATTTTAATTTTTTAATTCAAATTTCAGCTAATTTTTTTAATTGGATAAAACATCTAATACTTTCTCAAAAAAAAATTCTGTAAGTTTCTAATAAGTTTTTTAGATAAAAACTTCAATTACTTAACTTAAATTATAGTTAAAGAAATATTAAAAATTAAAATTTTGAAAAAAAAGTCCTTTTTTCTACGTCAAGATAAATTTTTCTATGTAACAGTTAATTATTGGATGAAACGTCGTGATCAAGCATAAATTTTTAATTAATATTGTTAGTACAAATTATACGTCACGATCTAGAGTTTCTTGGATACAAAAAATGAATTAATGAATTTCAATATATAAGCTTACATTTTTCAAAAAAAAAAATTCCTTAAAGAAAGAATCATCAATTATAAATTAAAATTACAAAAAAAATATAAGAATGATAGATGATAACAAACCTTTGTAGTGGATAATCCTATTACGAACAACAATGAAAGTTTGATAAGATTATAATTATAATTTAGATTAAAAATGAAAAAAGTATAATCCCTACCAAAAAAAAAAAGAATGATTTGCTTCTTTAACTAGTTAATAGACTGTCCAAGACACATTTCCTTCAGTTAACTATACTAGTTTATTCTTATTAATTTTCTGTACTATATTTAATGTTTATACATACATAAGCACGTATAATTTATTTGCAAAAAACAATGAAGAACGGAAGTTCTTATAATTTTCAGCAGCAAACAGGACGAAATGATTATAATACTTTCGCTTGACAATACGGTCTGCTCATCACCGGTAATGTATTGTCAAGGAAAAAAATGAAAGTTTAAAAAGCATTTTATTATTTTTCTTCTCATTTTTTTTTTTTTTTTTTTTTTTTTTTTTTTCTAGTCTAGTCAAGAATAGAGTTGCGAGGTATCGTGTTAGCTCATGAGTAACGATCCGATACCTTTCCGCACTTTCATTGAATTCTGCCATTGCATACGATGCGGAAAAACTTTTTGTATTTTTTCCTTCATACTTCAGTTCAAGGGTATAGAATAATATTATCTGTCACGCACAGCACACAGGATTGAAACTTGAAATATCGAACTGCTAAACTTTTTGATTGATGAGAATGCAAGGCCGTGATTCAAAAAAGGAACATTTTTTAAAAGCATCTAAAGTTGATTTTGAGGTTGAAATTTTCTTTGGGGTAAATGAGTACAGACTTTTTATATTTTATTCAATTAATTAAAATTAAATCGGTTAGAATATGAATATACATATATTTACAGTGCCGAGTTTGTCTCGATCTTCTTACTCTGATAATAATATTATTATTTATATTTATAATTATTGTTATAATTTTAGGAGGATAAAGCACCAATTGTTGACTAGGGTCCAATTATTAACTCTTTTATTTTATTTAGTTTTAATTTCATTAAATGTGATAATTATTACTCAAAATTTTGAAAAACCTTCATTAAATTTTAGGAAAAATTTTTTTTTTTGTAAGTACAAAGCTTACACAAATTTTAATAATTTGTAACAAAAATTAAAACTTATGGGTCTATTTTTACATGCAAAAATTATAAAAATTTATACATGTTCTGAATTTGTCATGTAACAATTGACTTTACCAGATAAATAGCACATGCGCATTAAGAGTGTCGATAATTGAAGCAAATGTGAGTCAAAAATTGATGCCTTTACTTACATAAAGTTAAAAAAGGCAAAATGGATTTCAAATATTCGTTTTTATAAATATTTAGTATGATGATTGATAATTTAAGCTTAAAAAAATTTTTCATCTGAAAATTATTTATAACTTTCTTTCTTAACAATAACATTCCCTAAATTTTTTATTTATTTAAAGTATTTTATTCGAAACTATTCTTTTAAAAAATTTCTCAAGTTTTAGCATCTTAAAAAAAAACTTAATATTTTCTGCACGTGTGAGTAAAATTCCTCCGCCTTTGTAGAAACAATAAATAATTGTAGCGTGGAAAAAAAAATGATCTCACTCTCCCTAATTTAGCTTCGGGGCTTCTTGATTACAAAAAAAAAAAACCTAGTCCATTTTACCTTTTTCTAATTCGACGATAAAAAAAAAATTTTCAATTAAAAAAAAATTCATGATTTAAATTCCACAAAAGTGCACACCCCGCTCAAAAAAATTAAAAACTATTTTATTCAATAAATAATTAATTAAAAATAGAACGACGGGTGTGAAAAAATGTATCTTCCGAATTAAAAACAATATACACAGGCTAAAAAAACCACCTGAATCAAAACATGAAATAAATTTTTGAGCGCTTATGGCTCAGCTTGTTTATGTTTGAATATCTATTATCATTATTTCCGTAAACATGGCGACGAGTATTATACTTCTTGTGCCCTCTGGCATTGGAACCAGGAAGTAGAAGTGACCTCGACCAATCCGCAATCTGCACACTAGGAACAATTTCGAAATTAGGGTTCGCGTACCCTGTTGCCCCTACAGACATGCTTACTGCATCAATATTTATGTCATTATTATTGTTATTGTTCTGTCCAAAAATAGGAATCTTATAGACGTTGGAATCCAAAGGCATCGCATAATTATAACTTTGCTCCTTGAAAGTTGTCGGTGCATTAATTGGTACGTTCAAGTACGGATTGAGTAGAGATTGAATTTGCTGCGTTGCCAGCTCTGCTGAGTACCCGGGATTCCCATAAATCTGCGATGGCCTAGAACTTTGATCATTTTGATAATTTGGCGGGTGATTTACAACATTAGTATTTGCAGTTGGTTGATCTTGATCTTTATGTTCCGGTCCGTAATTATTGTTATTGTTATTATCATCATTGTGGTTATTGTTGTGATGGATTATTGGGCCAGATGTTCCAGTAACTAGTCCAATTAGTTTGGTCAGCTGGGCAGTTTTTGAAGGTTCCTCAAGTGGAAGCGGTTGCATGTTTTCGGGGTGGTAATTGTTAAAGTTATTCCGAGGATCTTCTTGATGAAGTTGCGGTTGAGTGGCTTTCGTCGGTTTGATTACCAGCAATCCCGGTTCATCGGCTGGACCGTCTGTAAATCGTCAGTCAGTCAGTCAGTCTTCATTATATTTCATTTATTATATTTATTATTAACAATAATTAGTAATTAGTCTTGTTAATAGTTTTGTTATTGGTGAAATTTATCAATCAAATTCTTTGGTAAGAGGCGTCAATGTGCGAGTTCAGAAAATCACAAAAAAGACTGATTTTTTTTAAATTAAAATTTCAAAATGTCTTAGGTATTAATTTTATTATAAAAAATTTAATAATATTGCGTTACTAATACCAAAAAAGAATCTAAAAAAATTGTTTTTCAATTAACTTAGGAGTGTGAGAAATGTAAAATTTTATTTAAAAAATTGAAAATCTAATTTTTTTTTTTAAGGCACGCTCTTTTAGCTTTAACAGTCGGTCCCTACGATTGCAGCTTTATATTTCTCTCATAGGCAAAGAAGAATTTTGAAAAAAATGCTCTGCTACGTAATAGATTTTTTAATTATCTATTTCGTAGCAAAGAGTTTTTTTTTTAAATTCTCATTTGTTTAAAAGAAAACCATAAAACTGCAATATATTTATAATCATGGGTGCAACATCATGAGTGTTGAGAAAAAAATCTTCAGACCATAAGGGTGTATAAAAAATTTATTGTCAATAATTGAAAATTTAAAAAAGAAATTTGATTGAGTACAAAACTCTAATTGCTACAGCGAAAAGTTCGAAAAAAATAGAAAATTTTTATATTTCTTAATTGATTGGAGAAATACAAATTTTTTATACACTCTTTTGCCATCAGCAGCACCATGTACTCCGGGAAAACGAATCTTGTATCGCATCCAAAATTCCAGAAGGGCGTATTACAGCAACTAGATAGAATTTTGAGCTAAAAGGACGTAGAAAAAAATTTTTACCGATTAAATTTGGTCAAAGATTTATAGAAATAAATTTATGGATTCCTATAACCAAAAAGGCATAGATTCTTTATATGTCCTTTTGGCTTAAAAAAAAAAATTCGTATCTAAAAAAGTTTGTGTGATTAGAAGCTCTACAAATAAAGCTGAATCAAAATAATACTAGAGGATATTAAAATCGAAGATCCACAACGGATTAATATAAAATGAGATGGCACAAAAAATTTATGCGTCCTTTTGACTTTGCATCATAAAATTTTAAAATTTCGAAAGCCAAAGGTTCGTACACGCATGCCTCCTAGAGTATTAACAATAATTAATAAAATGTATGCAACCAGTAATACATTGGTAATTACTTATGTGTACATTATTCAGCAATAATTAACAATTATAAATACAAGTACTCATTAATTTTTCATTAGTTCAACAAAATTTAAATTGTAGTTATATAGAGCAGAAGATCGTAACAATACATTATTAATAAATTAGTATATTGAGAATAAAAGTTATTTGATATGGAATGAGTATAGTGATCACATAATACCCGTCAATAAAACAAAACATCATTAATTATTTGTGAGTGCACGCTTTTGATTAATTAAAGACGTTAGTTATTTTAGTTATGTTGTTGAATAAATATAAATAGTCCATTGGAATATTGGACAATGTGACTTCGATCCTCAAAGTAATAATTGAGAAAATAGAACATACCATTTGCAGCATTATATTGACCATTGTTGTAACCATCAGGTTGATATGAGTCGTGGCTCGGTGGTGGTCCGTCATACGAATAATCTACGCCACAAAAACGATAAAATTAGTAAATTTAATTAATTAAAAGCGCATGCTTCTTTGATAATTAGCAATTAATGATTACCATGGTTTTGAGGCGGGTCGTAAGAATATCCTGCGGGAGGACTGTAGGCTGCTGGCTGAGATTGGGCGATTAATGCGCTACTGGCTAACTGAGATCCCAAAGAAGCAGCGGCTTCTCCGGCTGAAGAAATAACTCTGCCACCGGTTTGAACAATGAACCCACCGCCTTTGATCAGATGACCTTTGAACGCGATCGCGCCACCCGCTATCGCCTTTACTGCTTGGATTACCGTGTTCAATATCGCCTTTTTGAAGTCCCAGATGGTGAAAGGTCGTTCGTACTGTAATTAGCAAATTCAAAGGATGAAGTTTTGCCAACGAATTAAAAGTTTTTTATATTCAACAGAAAAAGATAGATGGAAAATAATTACAAAATGGTTTCATGAAAAAAGACTGTTGAAGTAGTTTTCTGTTAATTAATTTTTACTGGGTGGAAAAATTCGAAAAATTGTACTTTATAAGAAGATAAGTTGTTACTTTATGGTTCCACCACGAAATCTCCCCGGACAAAATCTCCCCGACAAAATACGCTTCAAAATCTCGTTGTGTCCTTTTATCATGATTTTTTGTGTATATTTACACGAAAAATACCATCAAAACTGTCAGGAATAATAATATTATTATTTAAAATGATTTAAAATTAGATTTTGTCGGGGAGATTTTGTCGTGTCACCATTCCATAAATAACAGTGCTAAGATGGGCAAAAAATTTACAAGTTTTTGTATTCGTTAATTGATTGAAACCAATTAATGAGAAAGCTCAGTAATGAATTGTACTTGTAGCACAATTATATTGAATTGAACAGCTAAGATAGATTAGATGTCTTATGGAAAATACAAAATGAAACAATTCCTATAACGTGAGAAGCAAACGTCCTTTAAATAACTTGCTATTTCTGATTAATCATAAAATCATACTCAATCTGGATTACAAAATAACAATAATAATAATAATAATAATAATAATAATAATAATAATAATAACTATCAGTCTGCATTCACTATGTAAATTAAGCAAAGTAAATGAATAAATAAATACATTTATATGTATGTATATATGTTTAAAGTTAAAATGTATAATAAGTGTATTGAATTGCGAATAAAAGTAAAGGAAATTTATTTAAAATACGTAGCTAGAGGGGTAAATATTTACTCAGTATAAGGAGTAAGACTCTATGTCTAAGGTAAACAGGATGGATTGAAATAGTGAGATGCTGGTTGAGTATTACCTTTTATATATAATACGCTTAGCCGAGTAAAGAACTGGCTCACAAACTAATACCACCACCTTTATTTGCTCGTCAATGCGGTGTGCAAAAAGAAAAAAAGAAAAGGATTAAAGTTAAGAGTTCCAGACGAGAGAGAAAAAGAAATTCACTAATAAAAACTAAAAATTATTCTTGGATAAATTTCCCTCCATAATGGTAATCTAACTTTAACATTGTTCGTGTGTGTATTCTGTGTTCGAGTATTGCCTATGACCCAGTTAAATTGCAACGTTGCTACAAGAAAAATATTCAATTGTTTTAGCTTGGCTTGGTGATTTTTCGATGTTTTTAATCACAATATACAGTTGGAATATTTTTGAAAGAAATTTTAAAAATAATATTGGTATCACAAGATCAATAACCAATAATTTAATAGACAAATGTCACGGAAAATAACTTATAGAACTAATGAACTATCCAAAACTCCTCCAACAACGTGACATCAAAAATTGTTACCACAAAATATATAAAAATCATAAATTTACGTCATGACTTTTTTGATGATACAAAATTAAACTATAAATATTCTTTTCAAAATAAAAATACGCCAATTACCAAATTTTGCTTATTCCTTTAATTTTTTAGATGATAAATTGATTATCGCCGAAAAAAATATCAAACTGTGAAAAGACATCATAAATTCAGGTTACGACCATTCTTATGGTACCAAATTTAACTATAGGAACCAATAACTTCCCAATTTTCTGAAAATCATTGATTTTCTTAGCAGGAAGTTAAAAATTAACTGGATTTGAGAGAAAAATTCGAGAACTGAGAAATTTTTCTTGATTCATGAATTTTTTATCTAATTTTATTTTCAATGAATAAGCAATCAAGAGAGTAAAGAAAACTTTCAATTACAAGCATTAAATTACTAATTACTTCAATGATAACTGTAATTACAATTTAACATGGACTTACAGGCTGAACTGGTGCACCGTAGGAATCGTAAGCTTGACCACCGCCGCTAGATCCTCCCGATAATCCGGTAACTCCACTTAATACTTTCCCAGCAATTCCAGATATGAAATCGCCACTGCCAGATCTCTTTATCCTCTCCCGCATGATTGTTTCATAATTAGGGTCATTGTAGAGCTTGTAGGCATTAGTTGCAAGCTCGTCGATCCTCCTCATTGCGTCCTCGTTTAGCAAGATCTCCTGCTCTGAGGCCGAATTTCTCTGTAAGGTATCTCCTTTCTTCTCCTCATTTCTGTTCCTGATTCGTGAGCTCTCGTGCCTCGGAATCGGCTCCAGAAGATCATTTGTTTCGAGCTTCACGTTTTTGTACTGAGATAAACGGTCCAATTGTGCTGCTGCCCGCTTCAAGAATTCGTCGTTCGGTACTTCCGGGGACGCCGATATTGTTGCGAAAGTCAGTAATAATACTGACAGCTAAACAATTTTATATTTTGCTTTAATAAAAATAACTAGTGATCAAATAAATTATAAACAACATGCACTATGTAAATCATTATTTTTATTTTTTATATTAAAAAAATTCATAGAAAAATTAGATAAATTTTATAACTAGAGGTAAACTTTTTAGAGAGATTTTTTGCATGGTCGTGGTTAAAGATCAATCATACCAATTAAAGTGATTATTCCGACCCTACACTCGTTAGCGCTCGCTTCGGCTTAAGCGCAATCACCACTCCCGAATCACCGGCTTTTTACAAATGAATAAACATGAAAAAAACAACAAAAATTTTTAGCAACAAAATCCAAAAAGATTTGCTCTTGAAAGTCTGCTCAGATTAAAGTCCCATCAAAAATCCTTTAAACTTTTGTTTAAATCTCGCTACCGAACAATTATCACCGGTTCATATATTTTTATTTAAATCCAGAAATAAACGGCTAGAGGTTTATTGTACCCTCCAACAGTTTTTAAACTCAATAATTCCTTAAGTTGTCGATTAATTTTTAATTATTTAAGCAGTACCTGACCATCGATCAACATTTTATTTAAACAAATTACCATATTACACAGTTGATGATTAAAATTTTGTTATTAATAAATTTATGAAGTTGGTTGCAGGAATTTATTTATTATTCAAGTACCTCTAATGTTCATTCAATATTTAATTATCCGGTTAAAATGTAATCCCTACTATTAAATAATAATCAATTATTCACCAGTCTTCATGTTTTTGATTTTTTATTAATTATTTAATGATGTAATTCGACGAACAATACAACAATTTCTCGAATTCATCTCTTATTACGAGCACCTATTATAAACGATAATGAATAATTTTCCCGATGGAATGAACATTGAAAATATATCGAGTCAAAATCAATGGAAATGTTCTATTTATATAAAATATCTCGAATCCAGTAACATCAATTGAAATTTATTGGATTTAAAAAATGACTGGAGCTCTTCGCTGCAACATTGCAATCAGTCATTAGATTACCGCTTTTCATGAATAGCAAATTAATTCAAACAATTATCCTATCATCGAACTCGCGCCTCCGAGGTAACGTTACCTTTAGCTTCTATTCGAATAAATTATTCTAAAATAATAATAATTATTATTATTATTTTTAAGTCCACACAATTGAGCTGAAGTTGTTTGAGTATGTACATATAATTACTCCCCTAATTTAACAAGAATAACAATGTCGATGATTATAAATTTTTTATTAATAATTAATTTATAAAATTTGCTCCTGGAATTGATATGCAGCATCTTCAAGCATTACTTGTATATTCTAATGAACACTCGTTGATGATGAACTAGAGGAAATTATTCAATTTTGAAATTCTCCGCACCTCTACCAAATTTATCTGGGGTACATTCTAAGAAATTAGTGAATGTGTAATCTAGGCTCATTCGGAATGCCGGAGTGAAATAAATCCCTTCAACGTACCGTATAAATGCATACATTCCGATGTTAATTAATAAAACTTCCATTATGATTACGAAAAAATTTATTATGAAAGTTTAAGAGTTTTCTTTGGGAATATTTTATGGTAAAATGTTAGAAAATCAAAAAAAAAAAAAAAAGAACATGTCTCAAGTCTCAAGCTATTTAGTTAAAATATTATTAGTCGGGGTTATTGATATTCTAATTTATTATTCTCATCATAATACCAACATATTTTTCAACATTTAAATAAATTTATCGAATCTTTCACATAAAAAGAGAAATTTAATATAACCATGAACCCAAACTAACCTTACATTTATTTATTTATTTATTAAAAAAGAAAAAACATAAATTTTCTCATTTCATAGTTTTTGAGTCACTCGTCAATGATAAAAAACTTTCTCTTATTATTAATAACTCAGTTAATAAATAATTAAATTGTAAATTTAAGAAAGTATATTAACATACTAAAAATTTATATTAAAATAAAAAAATTCACAATCTGAGATTTAATTACCAAGGAAATACGGAGTTCGTAATTGCACTGTCTCCAATGGAAAAATTTCAATTATATAAATAAATGACTTATCAGAATACGAAACATATATTTTTCAATATTTCCGGCTTTTATGTAATGAGTAATGAGAAATTCACTCGATTTGATTATTAAATCTTTTCATTAACTTTTTTTAAAGCTGGCGCGAAATTAAATTAAATAACTGGGGTATTTATTTTAATATTATTATTCTCTTAATGGGCACACACTCTAATTACCATGGTAGTGTATGAAATTTAAATAAAATATGGAATGTGCGAATGTGCGGATGAATCTGAATGTTTAATTTAATTTATTTTAATTATATAGAAATTTAATAAAGGAATGAAGGACATGCTCACGTTGGCGAAAGCCATCTCGGTAGTCAGGTACTGAATTCGATACAAATTTATAAGATTATAAGAGATATTATTTTGATAAGCATTGTTGTGAATTAGGAAGCGTTGTGACGTTATGCTGGCAGACGTGCAGCAAGTGGGGAGTAACAAACTTTGTTGTTTTGTTGGAGAAAGTCGGTAAGATGATGGGTTTTGTCGTATTTTATGTTTACTTGTCTTATTAGACGCCCACAATGTAAGAATTAAGTGTATGTGTGACGATAGTTTATTCATTTGTTTTTGTGGCTTCAATTATTTTATTAGGTTTTATTTGAGACGGAAATACGGATAATATTTTTTGAATCAAATGAAAAAGAGAAAAATTAGTCTCTGTAATTGACAAAAGAAAGGGACAAGTTTTTTTTTTTGTTTAAAAAATTTATCAACTTGGATTAATAAATTAACATGATAGTGTATTACTTGAGAAGAATAATTGAAAATCTTAAATTTGAAAATTTTGAAATTTTTTTTTTTATCTCAGAAAATTTTCTTCAGTTTCTGTCCGTGGAAAAATTTTCTGTATATGAAAATCAAGAAATACTGTAGTTTTATTTTTAATTTTTTTTTCTTTGGAAATTTGTACGTCAATTAATGTGTCATATCAAATAAAAATTGGCTGAATAGTTTGTCAAACTAGAAAACAATGTCAGATAAGCTTCTAAAGAGTGTCAAAAAGAAATTATTTAAATCTCACAAGTTACATCTCTTGTAGAGAGAATATTTAGCGGCCATGCGCCATCTATCGGGATTTTTAACACTAATTTGGGTTGAAAGATTATTTATAACCATATGAAAAATTTGTTCATGGGTTACCCGAAAACTTTCTTGAGCCGAGAGTATTTATCCTAAATCAAGAATTTTTCTGTAATCATAATTACACAGATTTAGATCATAATTTTTATGAATTCTGTGAGAATTGCATTTTAAACTGTAAGAATTAGATTTAAAAGTGTAAAAATCGATAATTAATTGTAAATTTATAAAAATGTTTTTTGATGTAAACGTCTTTTAACAATTAAATTAAACAATAATTAAAAACAAATGAAAATTCCTTTTTTTAGATAGTTTTTCAAAATATTTAAAAAAAAAACTTTTTAAAAGTGAAATAATTAATACCGGTACGAAAAAAATTCCTCTAATACAATCGAAACTAAATCACAAACTCTAAAATTCAGCCCCTAAATCCCCGAATAACCTCTAATCACGTTATCAAAGAATTAATATCACCCACTGTACCGTAAACCATAAGAATTGAGTAACAAAATAAATCGAAAATTAATCTAGCCATTGAATAACAATCTATCAGAAAAAAGTAACGGTCCGGAGTAAAAGTGATCTTGAGCGTCGGCCTTGATCTTGGTGACCTCAATAGCGAAAATAATAACAACTTGCTGATGGTTCTGTTAAAACTCACTATGAATTATTTTATCTCTCTGCCCACATCTCGACTACTTCTTCTTCTTCTTCTTCTTCTTCCGCTAATTCTCTTATTAGCTTTTGTAAATTAAAAAATGCAATCTTGATTTCTACGAGCACTGCTTTCTAATTGTCGATGCAATATCACATGTCAATACTTTTTGCGAACTCTAGATTCGAGCCTACCACTTGCTAAATGAAATTTTAAACCATTTTGTCGGTCAGTTATATCTTTTTGTATTGAACATATTTAAACACATACGTATGTGTTGAATACATACATGTATATAAATGAACGTACATAGAACGTAAACTCTCTCAAAGGTTACGGGCACGAGTGAAAACTTTCACGAACAAATAATTGGTAAGATTTAAATTGATACACCGATTTTTAAAATTTCCTTTCTAATTTCGAATTATTTTTATTTTTTAAAATATTTTTTCATTCGTACAAAATATCCACCAAACATAAAATAATAATAATAATAATAATAATAATAATAATAACTAAAAAAAAACACTAACTACAATTAGCGAATCCACTATTATATTCATTATATTTGTTATCCTCAGAAATTAGCTAGATAATTTAAACTAGCAATTACTCTTGAATTTAATACTTATTAATTAGCACAACACATGGATTATAATGATGATGAGATAATTGCGAGTATAATATAACATGATGTATGTATTTATATGAGATATAACATGCGGTGCGTAATATATAATGAATCCAGATCACGAAACATAGGCAATGGTAAGTACCTTCATGATAGACCAACTCGCAATGATACACCAGATTCAGAATAACTCACGGGCACTCTCACTTTACTCACTGAGCTGTACTATCGTCATTCCACATTACTTATATTGATCCCCACTCGTTTGTTTACCACGTGCATCCCTTTCAAAATATCCATTGGTGACACCCGAATTTTTCTTTATCTTTATTATTATTACTCATTTGTTAATTTGTTTTTGGGTTACTTTTAAAAAGTAGTTCACAGATCTGCTTCAGAGCATCATTTATATGGTTGAAAACTGAAAATTGAAATATTATTAAACAATTTGTCACCAGCCGAAAAAAAAGTTTGCATGCCTAAAAATAAGAAAATCTCAATTTTTCAAAATTTATTCATCGCAATGATTTCAAATTTTGATCATATCCGAGTTTAACATATTAGAATCTAATTTTAAGAGCATGAAACGTTTTTTCAATTTTTCTCCCCCTTTTCACCCCCTTTTTTCTCCTAACATAGTGGATAAGATTTTAAAACGATCCTACATGATAATATCGGAAAATTTTATATATCGACGGTCTAATTAGCAATTTGTCTAACTCCTTATTTTTTAGAGGGTGATTTTTTAACATTTTGATGTAGCCATAATCGAATTATAAATTATTTGAATGATTCAAACCTATATATTATATCTCTATAAGATAATAATGATATTAAATGGTTTTTTAAAGTGATAATAAATTTTAAACTAACTGTTTTTTTCGTACAAATAGAAGATTATCTAAAATGGAGTTAGACAGTTTGCTAATTAGAACGTCGATATTTATATCTGTGGTCTGATATAAAAATAAGCCATATATTGCTTGAAATGGCTTGATATGTACATGTATGGTGATATATGCCCTGAAATAATTTTTCGATCAAAAGTAGTGATAAAAATCTCCGAAAGGTGGCGCATGGTCGCTAAGTTGTCTCGTTAAGAGAGATGAGTTGAGATATTAAGTTATAACAAAAATATTTTTTGTACTCTTTTTAAGAGCGTATCTGACATTGATTTTTAGGTCTATCAACATTAAGCTATCGTAAAAGCATAAAGTTCATTTGACCACTGTTACAAGCCCACAAACAATGAGTGAGTACATGGAGTACTGAAATTTCAACACATGTTATGCATAAAACAATAGTGCATTCTATTCAGTTAGTACGTTAATTATGTCCCTCGCGAGGAATAACGCTAAAATTTTAATTATTCATGGCGTAAATTTTAGTTTAATTTAATTTTCTGCGAAAGCTGAATTTTTCTGCTGCGTTATTTTTTTTTTAAATTAAACCATTTAGAAAAAACGATGCGGCTGTTAATAAAATTTTATGCCCAGTACGTTGCTGACAAATGGTAATTTTTGAGCGCGGAAAGAAAATTTGGTCATTACATGTTTATAATGATGAGCAGTAGTAACGGTTCTTTCAAACAATCCTTTCTCTTTCAGTCATCACACCGAATTATGATGTGTTGGCTGGCCGTTTGTCTCTTCCATTCTAAGTAGTTACTGTTCCAGCGAGAGTGAAATTCGGTTAGAATAAAAAAACTTTCTCTGTAATTAAATAATTCAGTCAAATTAAATATTTATATTGTTAATAAAAGAGTATTGTATTATCTTCCGTGACTCAGCCAAAATTTTTGCGGCTATAATTTATAACTTTGCCACATTTTTTTTTTCATTTTTTCTTTTCATAATTTCTTAAGTTAAGTACTAAATTGTCATTAATAACACTTTTAAAAAATATTTAATGAAAACGATCAATTGAATGGAAGGCTAACAATCCGAACTTTCAGTTCACGACTGTTCGCACTATAATAATATGTAACGCAGACAATTGATAAGACAAGCAAACCTTCATACTTCGCAGACTGTAAAGTCAGTCAAATGTGAAGTCTGATCGCGTGAAAGAACTTTATGTTATCGATTTCCTGACAAGTTAGACAGATGTTAGAATTTTATTTCGTCTATAGCAGTTCTGTTACTGCGGTAACTGTCAGCTAATTCAAAAATTTCCATTGGTTTTATCGAGTTATTTGTTGAGTATCAAACTCCAACAAATTTTACTTTGTCCTCTACAATTTTAAGGGTATAAGTTGTAACTGAGGCGATGAAAATATTTTCGCGGTGAATTGCATTCCTTTTTCATTCCCAGTGATTTTTTATTTTATGGCCGTTTGAAAAATGCGGGAACAATGTCGCGGAATTTAACATTTTTTTTTTGTAGTTTGTGTTTATAATATAATATAACTTTAACACTTTTTTATCTGAAGCGCTTTTTTTCATTAATAAATTTTTAATATATGTATATAATTGAAGTAATAAATTAGTTTAGTTTTTTTTTATGTATTTTTATAAATAAAACTAATTAATTAATTGAGTAATTATTCAGTCAATAATTCGCAGAAAAAGAAGATACGACTTGAAAGAGAACAAAGTAATTAATGACGTAAAAAATAATAATAATTTATTGTGAAAGCATTGCGTCGTGGATGAACGAATGCGTCTTTGATTTTAATTTCCAATTTCCTCAAATGAAATCATGTCTACAACGATGTTCGACGAAAATACATCGATTGATAAATAGCGCATGCTAATGTCTAATAAGCATAGAAAAGTAAAACGTAACAATGTGATTGTATATTAATTTAAAATAAAAATAAAAAATAGAATACATATAATTTGAGCATACAAAGTAGCAAATATGATTAGTTTTGAAAGTAATACTTTGATATAAATTATATATTTTCATTTTAACAACTTTAAATAACCGGCGTTTAAATGAAAATTAATTAAAATTCTGGGCAAGAGCTAAATGAATAGAAGGAATTTAATTATTTTGGCTGTTTTAAAGTTATTGAATTATAAAGTTGCAGGTTTTGTCCTTGGGACGGAAATTCACGTCTAGTCGCTTATATTAGATAAATAAAACGTTGGATGTTGGATCCTGAATTTATTTAATCGAATTTATTCTTCCGAGAACTTTTGTATACGAAATATAAGAATAGTAAAAGATACATAACAATAAACAGGACGAATTGGTTCACTGAGAGTGTCTTTTTATTTGTAATAAAACTAAATTTGAATAGAACAAATAAATTCAACGGAAATCAATATCAAATCACGCCTTGTTGAGCTCGAAATAATAATAATAAAGACAATAAATTTTCAAATTTACTCTACGTACTTAACATTTAATTATCTGAATATTTTTTTTGAATTTTTTTTGAACTCCAATAAGGAATTAAGAGTTTCAAGTGCAAAAAGTTTTTTAATATCACTTTCAATGCTCCAAATAATTTAAAAAAAATGCATATTTTTAATTGCAACAGTTTTAATCCATGCATTCATATCAAATCTTTCAACAAGTTTTTTCATATCGTTAAATGTGTGCAGCACTATTTTCATTTAAATGAAACTATCTCAAGCTTAAAAATATAACAACGAAAAAGACACTATTATTTTATAAAAAATCATCAAATATTAAAAATATAAATAATAATTCAAAAGATCAAATAATTTTCAATCTCGACGAATTATTCATGTCAATTCTACAATAGTTACCATCAATAATTGTCGTTAAATCACTAAAAAAAAAACTTCTCTCTTCAAAAAATTAAAAAAAAAAAATATACATGCGTTATCGCGAAACTTGTCAATTTATATTGACCAGTCCTTACCGTACAGTCTACATATTTTTACGACTCGTAAACAAAGTTCGGTATTTTCGTAAACGCGTGATTAACAAATTAAATATATATATATATATATAT